>CM023481.1:271197892-271670392 GCA_013339685.2 Hyalomma asiaticum
ATAAACTTGCAAACAGCGTCGAAGATGTCCCCGTGGCCGTGTCCCAGCACTAAATCAACGAAGCTAAGGACAAGTTCTGATGTTAGGATCAATCCCATTTTAACAATGGGCATTTCGAGCACACTATAGCCTTCATAATAAATGCTTACTTCAGCGCGCAAAAAAAAAGGACACGGACACAGGGAAGAATACACACAATCAATGGGGCACGCCAGAAGAATCTGCAGGATCGTAGCTGCTGAATCATGGAGGCAGGCACGCTTTTACAAGAATTTCCTATGCGTAGCCTGCCAAAAGCAGTGTGATGATTCTTCAGGCAGGCGAGTGTTCTTAGATTGGTGCAAGACGGCGGACAGGCACACTGAGTTTCTCTGGAACTCTGTTCGACAAGACTCGCCAATTATAAAGAGGGCTCCATAGTGCACAGTGAAGAGTGCCTCTACTCGGCGACTACTTTGTCCCGCAAAGGAAGGAAGGTTTGTTGCCGTTAGGCACGAAATTCGCATGGGAACCTGCGTTGAACCCGCCTGAAAAGCTGGTCTCTGCAAGAGCCATCTCCAGGATTGTCCCTGAAGAAGACCGCTCAAGGTGTGTCACTGAATGCGTCGATGTAGCGGCTAAGCCAAGGACTGCGCGAATTTTATCCTCTAAGGTTGACCGTGTTGCTGCTGACCTTAATTGCCTCTCGATGTCTGCGTGTTGTTATGGCTGATAAGGAAGGTTGTTTTGGGTTATTGCCGGATGGAATACCGGAAAAATATATGTGAAACCACCTAGATCAAGCAGCAGGCTGTGGAACTGCTAATTTCGCTTAATCAAGAGAGTTTGTTAGCATCGGTCAAAAAAGCAAAATGCATGCAAGTAGACGTGTTTTTTTTTTCTTCCCGCAAAATGCATAAGCAGGATCAGCCGTTCGGAACTATAGTCACGGAAATAAACACGTGGCAACGACAATTAGCTTGCTTCATTTCGAAGCTTAATATTTGTGAACCGTTTGTCATACCAAATTCTGAAGCGGTCGTTAAGTACTTGAGAGAAAATAATCTAGGAGGCTGTGGCGCTTTTAGTATAGATGTACAATATTTCTGCTACTCCATTCCTCACGATGAGCTAATGAAAAGTGTCAAATTGTGCAGTTGTGATACGAGTACAATGATGAAATAAAGTTTAGAAATAAATGTGACATATCTGTTTAAAGTTTTCTTGAATTATTGGCCTCTTATCTTAAATCGAAATTTATCTGTTGGCATGATGCATTGTTTGTACAAAATACCAGAGTTTGCATTGGCTCAAAAGTAGCCCCAGTCCTGAGTGATATTTTCTTGGCTAGGATTGATATAAAGATTCAGAATGGTTTGCTAGGTTTAAAAAAGAAGCTTTCCGTTTTTTGGATGTCTATTTGATCTCTTTGTGACAGAATATTGCGAGGTTGCAATGTTATCAACATTTTAAAGGTGTTTCGAGAGTGTGGCATGGGTCTAACGCTCACTCATGAACTTGCGCATAATAATAAGCTGCAGTACGTCACTGCACCCCAAGCCAGCCCACATATGCTAGATGTACAATCCTGGATCAATCAAGCCGATTTCAAGCTATACCTCCGGTAGCTCGAAAATTGTAAAGAATCGAGTCGCGGTATCTTGCCTTTGGGCTGCCTTGTTCAAATCTTGCATTCACACAGTGCATCTAGGATTCACTAACCAAGTTAATAGGTTGAAATTGGCTCCATTCCCAGAAAACCTTCTATGCAACGCAGTAGAAAAAATCATCAGGGTATTAAAAATATTTGACCAAAGGAACGCCACCACAAACAACGATTCAAAACGAAAACGCGCCGTACTTTTGCCTTATGTTCATTGCTTGTCCCATGGTTATGTTTCCAACCGGCTTGTTGTTAATTTTATTTTTTAGCACCCCTAAAAAGCTGCAAAGAATCTGCCATGCTGATTACAAAAATTAGACAGAAGAAAAAAAGGAAAGATGTAGCTGCTCCTCAAAAAATGAAGGGGAAGTGCAAGAAAGGAGTAGTTTATATGATTCCGTTAACCTGCGGGCATGTCACGTAGGTCAGACTGGCTGCTGTATTAACACTCGCCTATAAGAGCACCAGGGGATCATTGGTAAAAAATACTTATTCACGCTTAGCAGATCATTGTGAGAATTGCGGATGCCAGCCTGTGTGGAATAGCCCTGATATCTTGTTTAGGCATAGAATTTGCCAAACACGAGAGGTAACCGAGGTATTTCATATATGAAGACGAGCAGATAATTGTGTTAGCGAGCCCTCAATTGTTCTGACTGGCAGTGAATTTGCTTTTTTGAGTGCCAACTGATCGCTTTCGTCTTTTTAGATCTTTTGTTGTTTCTTGTCTAAGAATTGAAATTTTTTTAAAGAGAATGTTTGTCTCTTTCTACCCCACATACAGATGTGTCGTTTGTCTAGTCCGGGTGTGCATATGTACCTGCAATTTTTTTTTTTTTCAATAAACTGATTTGTGAGTCAGCGCTTGTGTGTATTCTTCCCTGTGTCCGTGTCTTTTTTGTGTGCGCTGAAGTAAGCATTTATGATGAATTCGTACCAACTCGCCCAATTTTCAATCTTTTGTCAATACTATATCCTTTTTGTTTATAGCGGCGACATGATATAGCAGATAACGGTCTATTGATTCGATTTCCGGGCAGTATTGGCACATGGGCGATATTGCCAGACCAGTCCTATGTAAGCAAAAATTCGGGGAGGGGGGCGGGGAACTTCACATTGGAACCTTGTGAGCACTATACTTCTACTTGTCTTGTGGGGCACGAGACAACTTTCCATGGAAATTTAAGATGTTGATATTCTGTCGTAGTAGTTATTGTCTCAATTTTGTCTCTATAAATGGAAAATTTTCTACACCTCGTCGCAGTTACATGAGCCTCTACAGGGGGAATGGGTACTATGGGACCGCTCAGTGATGCTCGTGCTAAGCAATCATCCATATGATTTAATTGTAGTGCAAGATGCCCTGGTACCCATATTAGTTTCCTCATCTGAGGTGGAACTAATGACACGAACGTCTTCAATGCTGGGGAGTTTGGCGAAGTTGTGAGCGCGGTGCAGAGGGAGAATCAGTTATAATAATTGCTCTCAGGGTATTCGAAGGAAGGTTTCGCAAAGCTAATATTGCGACGAAGAGCTCAGCCTGAAAGATAGAAGTGCAATCTGAGAGTCGCAAAGAGAATCACCAAGCAAGCTTTGGCGAGAAGATATACCCACATTTGCCTTTTCGTCTCTCACAAAAGCGTCGGTCGCTACTACGTAATTTCTTTGAGCCTAAGCAAGGCAATTTCGCAAGATGTTGCTTAAAACCTTACCGGAGTCAAATTTAGGATTTGGGGGAAAATATCATCAAGATTTATTTTAATAATTTTGGCTGAATAATTTGATACGTAAGGTCTCGAAATTTCCACACCTACATTGTCTAATTGCTCCTGCACAAAAACAATCTGGTGTGTGTTAAATCATGGCGAATGAGCTAAAGAGAAGGAGTCCGGTTCATTGATGAATATATACTGAGCGCGTCGAAACTGGAGATTACATAAATTTTAGAAATGTTTCAATCGTTAAAATGCGGTATCTGCGGGGCAATAATGGTAGGCGCGCTTCCTGGTAGAGCACATTATTCGCTACAAACCTTGGGAGTCCAAGGCATAGGCGCAGGGCTTCGCGCTCCAGAAGAACCAGAGGTTTAATTTTATATGCAGGGCTACATGAGAATAACACGGATCCCAATTCCATTATTGGGCGCATGTACGTATTGTATATCACGATTAACGTACCCCTTCGTAGCCCATGTTGTCTATGCTGAGTCTGCTTTGCATACCAAAGCCCGCTGTGCTTCAGATGCCAAGTGTTCTATGTGGGACCGCCAGATAATTTTTTGCGTACATGATGCACAAATATTAAAAAGAGACTTCACCTGGGGTACGTAACAAAATTTGCTTATAATTTATAGATATAAGTAGCGGGTCTGATATAGGCAATATACCAACATTGCACTTTTGCTTACATTTAGTGACACGCAATTTTTATCAAGTCATATCTCCAGCATATATATATACCTTTGTAACGTATGGTATTCAAGGAAATATCACTTTCAACTGCGAAGAATGCGATATCATTGGCGAAAACATAAAAATGTACGTCCGGATATGTGCGAATACAGCTCATCAGAATATTAAATAATATTGGTGATAAAACGTAATCTTGGGACTCCACAACTCTGCTTGAATTTAGACGAGGAGCAGCCGTGCTTAAAACAATAAAATCCTCTCGATCTCAAAATTTTGGTCAGCCATGCGATCATGCATATGGGGAAATCAAAACTGTGCAGAGAATTAAGTAAAATAGGCTTTTAGACGCCTTTGTATGCTCTAGCGATGTCTAATGTCACTAGAGCAGAGTTTTCCCTTCTTTTCCGTGCCAGCTGGATGCGGCTCTGTAAATCTGCATGAGCACACCATATTGAGCTGTCAGCCCCGAAACCTTTGGATTTGGATTCAAAATTACATTGTCCGTCATTCAAACTGTATTCTGCAGTAACGCACTCGCTCGATCACTTTGACAATATTGAAAGTTAGACATATTGGTAGTTCGAAAAAAAGAAAAAGAAGCTTCGTCCTCGAAACTGAAAAGTTGCGCTATTCGGCATTAATAGAAATTCATAGAATGTGCAGAACATGCGTAAATGCTCCTTGTTATAGATTTTGAACTTTGCAATAAATTGTATTCAGCCTTTCTTAAGCCATATTTTGACTGACTAACAAATTTTTTACCAGGGCGGACAGACAAATTCCCTCATCCTACGCAGAAGGATTCATATGCAAGAGTTGTTCATGCTACGCGTTTCGCAGAAATACACAGTAAAAGCAAATTGCGCTCATACACAAAGAACAGCTTCTAAATAAAAACGACCATGCTACGAAATATGGAACAATTCCAAGAAGCGGCTTTCAAATTAAGACAATAAAGCTTGAAAGTCAGGCGCCTTAAAACAACATATATATTCATATATCAGAGTTGAAATTCAGACAATATAGTTGACCGTCAGCACAGGCTTCCAGTCTTCACCCGAGATGTTGAGGCAGACGTTGCCGTCCAGGTCTGTGTTCGGGTGGTAGATCATCGTGACACAATTGACCTTGGGCGGTTCGTGCGGATAGTGGGGTCTTTTACGAAAGTTGAGCACGAAGCGTCCATTTCAGTAGAAGCCCTCGTCGGCGCAGATGAGCATTTTGAAATTCTGCTGATCGTGCGGATCGGGGAACTCCACCTGACAGGTCTTCAGCAGGTTCAATAAGTTGCCGTCCAGGTCTGTGATAGGGTGGCGGAACACCGTGTCGCACTTGACCTTGGGCGGCTCGTGCGGATAGTTGGGACTTGCACGAAAGCTAACCATGAAGCGTATTGGCGAGTCTTGTCGAACAGAGTTCCAGAGAAACTCAGTGTGCCTGTCCGCCGTCGTGCACCAATCTAAGAACACCCCAGGTATGTTCAACTTGGACACAAACTCTGTATGCACAAATTTTGCCACAAGATTTACTCAACAGAATGGTCTAAGTAAAAGCTGTAGGATGTGAAAACAAATATCAATGAACTAAAAGTAGTGAAAGGTGTCGAAAATGACAGTGTGTGCGAAATGTTCTTGATGTGGCTAGGACTACACAAAAGTTCAGGCACCATCATGCAGTACTTGACACATTAGAGCACTTAGCAGCACAGTTGTAAGAGCAATTTGTGCAAAGTTGATGCAGTTGATGCAGCATATGTACAAGGGAGATGCGACGGGCACTTGGCAGACAGGAGATACGGTGAAACACTTGGACCAATGAGGATGTGGCTGAACATTTTGCTAAAATAGGTGACATAGTTGAGTACTTCGTACATTTGTGAAGCAGCAGAGTGCTTGCTACATTGAAAACAGGGCAAAGCAGATAGTATGCAGGATAGTGAAGGCCTTAGGCATAGTCACTTGACACAGGACAATAGAGTAGCACAGGTACCGTAATGGTAAATTTCAACATGAATACTTCAGAAATTGAAGCATACATGCACGCTCAACTAACTACACAACAACTGCCCACGACATAGTGACATCTAAATATGCATCAATAAATACCACCTTAAGCTTTTAATAAACATTTCTACCATGCAAAGCAATCCAGACAGTTTTCTTGATAACGGATGTGTGGTTTCAGTACATACATTTAGCTATGGATAGCATGGCTTCATGTAGTACTTTCCCATTTCATGGCTGTGTTCACATGAAAAAAACAACAGTGTGTCGGAAACATGTTCTTATTTTAATATGCCCACGAGTCAAGGGAACATTTCGGAAGGAGAAGCAGCCCACGGGATCCGGACCGAATTGCCCACGAGTAAGTAACATTCATTTTCTTACTGCCCACAAAAAAGTAACAAATTCTGAAGATAGCATACGTCAGAAATGACTTTAAACTTCAATGAATTCTGACACAATAGGGATGGTCGATTAAATTTTTTAATCGATTAATCGTTAATCATTCGTCGATTTAGCCTTTCATCAATTAATTGCTTTCGCTGTGATGTTTTAATCGATTAATCGACATTTTTTATAAGTGCTTGAAAAACGATGCCTTGTTGTTTGAGAAGCGTTGCTTGTGTTTGATATCGACACAAGTATTAATCCGACGCGCTAGAGATCACATGTGCGCATGAGAAGCTGCGTGAAAATTCGTCCTTTCGCCCACTGAACACAGGGTGCCCGTCATCTTTGGATGTTGTCAAGGGTCCAAGATTCCGTGGATGGCCATGATCCACGGACGATTAGGCAGCAGGTCGTATTTCCTCGAAGTCTGCCTACTCTAGCGAACCGAAATCGGAGGCGCTTTCGGCGACCACACAGTTTGGAAAGTCGCACCGGAAACATGTAGTATGGCCGAGGGTGAGAAAATACCGAGAAAGGTAAAAAGAGAGAGAGAGAGAAACGAAGAGGAAAGGAAAGTTAAACACGCTCGCTGTTGTAGTGACGGCAACATTTCTCGGTTTGTCCGTTAGATATTGTGGAAACCCTCGATAGTACTATAACCATGAACTGACGTGATCTCTTCCTTGACGTCACTCATGCGAGATTGCACAGCAACATACTGGTCTCAAACAGGCCATCAGTGCAGGCATCTGCGGGAAATAGAGTGACACCAATTTTTCCTCCCGGCTAGAATAAGCGGCAGCTGTGCCCGTATACTCCACTGGTTTCACCTGGTCGGCGACTTAAGTCGGCGCTACGCGCACCTTTTCAATCGCGCGTACAGCTCGGACTGTGAACGCTATCTAATGTATCAGAGATTAGCACACATAGTATTTCGCCACTGTCCTCCATTCGTGCCACAGCAATAGACGGCGGGCTCTAGGCTGGCTGACACGGGAAAGCAAGCAATAGATGAAAGGTGCATGTATTTCACCCGAAATAGGCGAACATACAGAATTACCAAAGGCTACAAGGTCATTTTTTCAATAGTAATGGACTGAATCCTAGACGTTCGGTATACCATTGCGCAAAGTTCCTGATTATGAAAGACGACTATTAGACTTAAATGCAGCTAAAGTGACTTCTTTGCATTAGGCGACTACTAGACCTTTTTCATAATCCTCGAGTACGTTTCCCTGCACAGCATATTCGCCCAACTAATGGCGGCCCCTGTCACGTTTCAAGTGGAGGCGAGGTCCAGTTACACGTGCTGGGGTTTGACTATTATGAGTGTTTATGTCAAGAGAGCTGAGTTGACATTGTCCGCGTCATAGCACGCTGTTTTACAGAAGTGAATAGCTGTCATTAGTTGGGCTAACTGCATCGCAGAAAAGCTAGCATTACAGTTATCAAGGGGTACATAGGCGTTAAGACAGACATTTGGGCTAGTTGGTATCAAGCGTAACGAAATATGATGACTAGCGTCCATGTCCCCTTTGCGCAAGCAGTCATGTCTTATTATGTATATACGGATCACTCATTCTTATCTCCATCATCATGCTTCATCGCTCTTTTCCCCTGTTGCGTTGTCCCCAGAGTAGAGTAGAAGGCCGGGGCGTACTAGATCAGGGCACCCAGGGTTCTCTACCTTCCAATAGATTATCTCTCTTTCGTTGGTGAGAAATAATCTTTAATTCGCTAAGGGGTAAAATACAACGGCAATAAGAACTGAACCATTCAAGAAATAAGCAGCGAATATTACAATGTGGCACTTACACAAGAAGCAAGTAAAATCTGGAGGTTAAATAAAACGGTGTAGGCGACGGAGATCGGGTCGAGTTCATTTCTATCTCTATGGGGTCTAGCTGCCTGCGGCTCCGGGCTCCTTCTACTTGCGTAGAGGTATGCGCTCGACATCTGCGTCTCGTCGTCGCGCGCCTCGCAATCATGCGCTCCGGCCAAGGGGCGGTGCTGGGGTGGAGGGGGGGGGGGGGCGTAATCGATTAATCCAAGAGCTTTAATTGATTAATTCGATTAATTGAAAGGGAGAAATCGATGACGATTAATCGATTAACGGTGTACATTTAATCGATTAATCGATTAATCGTTCATCGATTTTACCATCCCTATGACACATCTATTTCACACAAATACAAGAAAAACATGCCAAATATAAGAGTGCTGTCCTAGTAGCATTTTTGTTATGACTGTCTTTCTATAAGAAGCACAAAAGAAAAGATAGGTAAATAAATGAAGGCTCATAAAATAAAGCCCACTCAAAGAAAATAAAATCTTCTAATAAGCACTGATTCAAAAAACCTGAGGAAGACACTTAGACGAACGCTTAAGAAGAGTGAAAAGCTGGGCTGGTTGGTTCATGATTAAATTCAATGAAAAGCAGGCAAAGCAGGACATGGACATCGAAGTCAGGAGAAGGTGTGTCTGCGTGTGTACCTTTCTATGTCCGTGTCCTTCTTTGCTGGCTTTTCATTGAACTTAGACGCACACAGGTTACCAAGACAAAGTGCAAAGGCATTAAAGCCAGCACCCTCAGCATAGTGCACTTTGACTTAGATTTTGTGAGAAAAGCAAACAAGGACACATTATATCACTCCCATGTTTTGACTTGATAAAGATGGGCTTATATCCTAACATTTGGACTGCAGACGTCTTTTTTTGAATGAGCCGTTTTAGAAAATCTTGTTTTACTTCTTTCTTCTCTCATATTTCTTGTGGGAAGACAACCTTGAGCACAAATGTTGCTTGGACTATTTATAATCGACAGCCTTTCTTTTTTTTTTCAACGTGCCAAAGTGCATCAAAGTTAAAAAGCATTTATGATTTGGGTAATGTTTGGAACTTTCTACAGTTTTTTTCTTTTGTAAGCAGTACAGAACAACCAATGGCACTCATGGCCATGCTCCTCACAATGACCAGAAATGCGGCCACAAAAATCTGATAATACTGTGGTACGCAATAGCAGGATACACGTGCTGCAAGCTTTCAATACTTTATGGCATACTGCATAGAACTGCTTTTATGGAATTTAGTTTTCGGTTCTATGCAGTCTTATGGAGAAACCATGAATACCAAGTTGATGTGCATCTCCGGTCTCTCGTGAAATCATCCAAATGCATCACACCAATAATCAAACTCCCTCAGTTCCTTCTCTATATAAAAACATGCTCATTTGTCTCTTTTGACATTTGTCAGTGGGGAGCAGAAAAGCAATCCAAAAAGTAGCTCAGTGGTTTCTTGCACTTTGCTTCAAGAAAGACAGCTCCCAATTTTTTAATGATACAGTCATTGCCAGTCACAGAGTGAATGCATAAAGCTGGCTAATTACTGAAACATCGAACAAAGCTGTTAACTGTGACACTTGCAACAGCACTCCATAGAGTTCATTATTTAAGGAATATGTATGGAATAAATACTCGACACCATATAGATGACATGCATAATGAAATGTGGCACTGTCTAAATGCATATCCTCTTAAACGCACAGTGGAGGGTATGTATATCTGTACATTCATATTGCAAATCAGTCCTTCAAAGTTCACGTCATATGCACTTAAAACCGATGAAATTCAAGCAAGTCATAAACACACACACACACACACACACACACACACAAAAAAAACCCCTGCAACTTGCAACTTCACGGATGGAATGCTTGAGCTTGTAATGGGCCGAGAGGTCCATGCCACACAGCTGTCAGGTCCAGTGCAGAAGGGTCCTTATGAAAGCACAGTTGTACAGGGCCATTAACATTGACATTAATACTGAGATCTCAAATCTCTACAAATCTGCTACTGTAGGGAACAAAAACATTAAAATGCAAGTTCTTTAAAATACTTTTAAAGTACAAAAAGCTATTATTTGATATTACTAGACAGCTTCACTCATTAAATTCCCACTTCCTCTCATGCCCAAAAATGTGCATGGGCCTTTTTGAAGTCTATAACTGAGAAAAGCTACTTCTAAACAACGAAGTGGTCTGCTTCGTGTTAGTACCATGGAGATAAGTGCAAGTGCTGATAAACTGGCCACATCCCAAAGTGTAGTTTTAGACGCTATAACGGGAGGCCACAGAAGCACTTAACTAGTTCACGAGTTACTGTCCTGGCTTAAGTTCCACAAATGTTACTGAAGCAAAAAAAAAAGTTAGAAAGATAAACACCCTAAATGACACATTCGCGTACTTGAACGAAGCGGCTAGGGAAATGCAACGACGCCAAATTCGGCCACGCATGTTGGGACGATGATATGCTAAAACGTGGAGAGAGTAGCTCACTCTGAGGAAAGAAGACATAGTACTGACGGCGGTGAAAAAGCATATGAACGTTGTACAGATAATCTACATGCTTAAACAGCAAATACGTGGAACAGAACTTCCGATAAGAGAAGAGGCGATGAAAGAAAGCCGCCAAGGCAGTTCCGAGGAGAAGATAGCAAGAAATAAACACTAATTCAAAGAAAACAGTGATTCATTTATCATGGAGGCGACCCGCTGCCCCCGAGGCAGCCGCAACTCGGTTCAAACCACCGGTCGAATAAGGCCGGCATATGCATAATAGCGTTTCAGCTTAAAAGCATTGAAAGAAAGCCGCACCACTCAGAAGGTCGCGTTCAGTATGCGCGAAAAATAGACACAAACATGCTCGTTATACTAAGAGCAGTATACTTATCGTGTAACCACAGTCGCGCATTTAACATCGCTGCTCCTGATCGCCCGTTGTAGAAAAGTTCAAAATGCCGACGGCAGTACTTACCAGTTTCCGTTCGGTGGACGCTCCACGACATATAACAGCAGGTCCTCGTAATATTTAGCACGGGCAAGGCACAATAGACGAGCACAAAGAACAAACAACCACTCAAACAATAGAAGAAAGGCAACTTTTTCACCGAACCGAGGCACAACGACCGAGCTCCGACGGACACAAGATGATCATGGCGACGATGGCGATTTGGCCATCCGGTTTCGCATAGAGTTTCGCCAGTTTCGCTTTGAATCCGGTCGCATACGCGGTAAGCGCGAAGTAACGTAGGCGGAACCTTTAAAATTTTTGTTGAATATTCGAAATATTCAGTATTACAGAATATTTAAATACTAGACGTACACTTTCCAGAGCGTTTTCGTGAACAATTGTTTCTCAAGTCTAATAAAAAACGCGCGTTTTTCACTTGAAATGCATTACACGTACTACAAAATAAATACAAATGCGCAACAAATTGACGCTTACGAAGTTTTTTTCTATTCATGTAGAAATGACAACTTTGTTAATCGCCATTACATAGAAGTTATGTTAACCACTTACGTTAACTTTTCGTGCGATCTCAATGTTTTCTAAACATTTAATGCATAACCTTCAACGTTATATCTTTATATTGAACGTTACATAAATATTCCAAAGGAAGCGTTAACATTACATTGCACTTCGAACATTAATGTAACGTTTGAAGTACAACAAGATATGTTATATGTTTAATGTGAAACATTAAAACAACGTTGCTGAGAAACATACAACGTTACTGCAACATTCACAACACAAATGTAACGTTTTTCTAATGTTCTGTGCTACCTGGGACGCGCTTCCTTGAAGAGTCACCACACTGCTTTTGGCAGGCTACGCATAGGAAATTCTTGTAAAAGCGTGCCTAACTCCATGATTCAGCAGCTACGATCCTGCAGATTCTTCTGGCGTGTCCGATTGATTGTGTGTATTCTTCCCTGTGTCCGTGTCCTTTTTGTGCGCGCTGAAGTAAGCATTTGTTATGAAGGCTATCGTATGCTCGAAATGCTCATTGTTAAAATGGGATTGATCCTAACATCAGAACTTCTCCTTAGCTTCGTTGATTTAGTGCTGGGACACGGCCACGGGGACATCTTCGACGCTGTTTGCAAGTTTATTCAGTCAACCAAGCGTATACGATTATGATTACATTTATGCTTCCAGTTACTTCACATTCCTCCTGTAGTGCTCAAAAACTACTATTTATTTTTGCCCTGTCTACTCATTCTAATTATCAGCTTTATGCCGTAACCTAATCTATCTCCTCTGACTGCACATGTGCACATGCACCACCCTCCAGTTCATCCAATGTTTCCAATTTTAATTACAAATTTATATTTATTCATACTTGTTCGCTTATTTACTTTATATTAAATATATTATAGTGCAAGATAGCCCCACATAATTCCTAATAAGATATCGATACTGATTCATGGCCAATCCACCAGAGTGGGTACGAGCCATTAACCCAAAGGTCATCATCATCATCGTCGTCGTCGTCGCCGTTGTTATTCTCGGTCTACTTTATGGCGAGCAAGAACAGTCTCGCTTTTAGAATCCAGTGCGCTTAGATTTAGGTGTGCGTTAAACAACTCCAGTTGGTATAAATTAACTAGGTCCCAGCTACCGCGTATCGAACGTAATCATTTCGTGCATTTTGCACGTGGTGCCCGAGAATGAAAATGAAATTTAGCTTGTGCGGTTCATGAAGAGTGATATCCAGAGAAGAAGAAGAAGAAGAGGCAATCAGGTCGTCATAGTATGTCTGCATCTCTGTTCTTTCGTACGATGGAGACGACGGGTGTCACAATGATCGACCTCCTCGCCCTTAAGCAGCAACACAAGGATGGCGAGGCGACCGGCGACCAGCCTGCGAGACAGAAGCGTGCCTCGGCATCTCAGGTATGCATTGCGCGGCCAATTAGCGAGCTGAACCTACCGAAGACCTGCCAGATCGATTTCCCCGAACCGGACGCTCTGCTGAATTTCAGTCTGATCGTCTGCCGTGTCGAGAGCTTCTACCGAAACGGACGCCTCATGGTCAGCTTTCGTCTAAGTCTCAACTATCCGCAAGAACCGCCCAAGGTCAAGTGCGACACGATGGTCTACCACCCCAGCACAGACCTGGACGGCAACTTATCGTATCTACCGAATCCCTGCGATATCGAGTTCCCCGGTGCGGACGATCTCCTGAATTTCAAACTGGTCATCTGCCCTGACGAGAGCCTCTACCTAAACGGACGCTTCGAGTTCAACTTTCGTAAAAGTCCCAATTATCCGCACGAGCCACCCAAGGTCAAGGGCGACACGATTGTCTACCACCCGAGCACAGACTTGGACGGCGACGTCTGCCTCAACATCTCGGGTGAAGACTGGAAGCCTGTGCTGGCGGTCAACTATATTGTCTGATTTTCAACTTTGATATATGAATATATATGTTGTTTTAAGGCGCACGAATTTCAAGTTTTATTGTCTTAATTTTTAAGCCGCTTCTTGGAGTTGTTCCAAATTTTATAGCATGGTCATTTTTTTAGAAGCTGTTCTTTGTATGTGAGCCCAATTTGCTTTTACAGTATTGTTCTGTATGTCTGCGAAGCACGTAGCATGAACAACTCATGGAGATAAATCCTTCTCCGTGGGATAAAAATATTTGTCTCTCCGCACTGGTAAACTTGTTAGTGTAATCATGGCTTCAGAAAGGCTGAATACAATTCATTGCAAAGTTCTCAATGTATAAGAAGGAGCCTTTCCGCATGTAATGTATATTTCTATCAATGCCAATTAGGCCAACTATTCAGTCTGAAGGATTAAGCTTTTTTTTCTTTTTTTTTGAATAGGAAGTTGAACAAACATTAGTCGTCATGACGCAGAGTTGTGTTGATACCAGACCCCACTTGATTCGTGGCATGGTCTTCGGGTTGAGAAACACTGAAGGCCGGAGTTGGGAAAACGATAAAGTTTAATGACACTAGGAAGACATATTGACATGTTTTATAGAGAAAATGCGGTATAGCGAGGGGCGATCTGGATGGACACCGTACACAATATTCTGGGTGCATCGCCTTTAACGAACAAATTCCCTCCCTACTTTCTGTGTATGAGGACCCGAGAACCACCATGACAACTGAGGAAACCTCGACGTGTCCCATATGCTCGTCGCTAAGCACATGAGAAGTGTCCCGCGTCTTATTTGGGACGCTTCGAGGTTTCCCCAATCGTCGTGGTTGTTCTCGGGCCCTCAGGCACAAACTGCCAAACCACGGACAAGAAAACCTTTATAGACAACATAGAGAAAACAGACACATACACATACAGTAAACCCTCGTTATAACGAAGTCAACGGGACGGCAAAAAAATTCGATATAAGCGGTAATTCGATATACGCGACTGCCCCATAAGAGCTCAGCAAGTACAGCTAAATTAGCCATGACAACTTCGCAGAAGTGGTATTCAGTGAAACAAACTTTTATTCCCACACAAAAAGTCAGTCAGCTGGTTTTGTCGGGTGCTTCGGCTGGGCGCGAAGAGTGCCTGCTCCGGTTTGTTCAGGCAAATTATGAGATCGTGGTCGCAGCCCGCGCACTCCACTGTATTTCGCAACAGACGGAGGCACTCCTGCGTTTGTGCCACCATTGGTAATTTCGCGAGGCTGTTCGTCTAGCGGCTCTTCTTCCTCATCGGGGCTTTCAAGCAAGTCGACTATTTCCGCATCCGTAGCTGGGGCAACGACGGGTACATCTGCGTCAGCCATCGCGAACGATTCGAAGTTGCCTTCCATATCTCCGCCAACGATGCTGTTCTTCGTAGAGATCGTCGCAGTCCTCGCAGTCATCATCAGCGTCTTCTGCGTGCGACCGGGAAAATCCGGCATGTGCAAAGCAGTTTGCACCCGCCGTGAATACGCATCCGCAACTTGTTACTCTGCTCTAAGCGGAGCAAGCTATCGACATGCTTCGAGTAATCCAGTCTAAAATACACGCATTTGGGTCGGGACTGCGTGACACTACGATAAAAGCGATAATTCGAATAAAGCGACTTCGTTATAACGAGGGCTTACTGTACTTTCAATGGCCAAACAACACAATTACTAAGGAGACTGTGCCCTATGCTCACAAGAATGACCAGCGCTTCCTGTCGAACTCGGAGGCCATTAAGGTCCGTCGGCTTCACTGCACCGCGATCTTGGAGGCGGCGCACGCTGGCAGCAGGATAGGCACGATAAGCTGAGTGCGCGCACACGAGCAGATACTGAGTGGCTCGCCGAGGAGCGCATCGCTATAAGATGCACCCGAACGTGGCACCGAGGCCACGCGCTCAGAAAACGGTTTTGCCGGACTGGGTAAAGCGTTGCCATCGGCCATACCATGCTGAATACGCCGGTTCTCGTCCGATCACCGAAGCTAAGCAGCATTGGGCTCGGTCAGTACTTGCTAGGGAAACCACCAGGGAACACTGAGTGCTGATGGCATCTTTCATTCCCCGCCACGGTGGTCTAGTGGCTATGGTACTCGGCTGCTGCTCCGAAGGTCGTGGGATCGAATCCCGGCTGCGGCGGCTGCAATTCGATGGAGGCGAAATGTTGACGCCCGTGTACTGTGCGATGTCAATGCACCTTAAAGAACCCCAGGTGGTCAAAATTTCCGGAGTCCTCCACTACGGCGTATCTCATAATCACAGCTGGTTTTGGGACGTAAAACCCCACAAATCAATCAATCATGGGTCAAGCGTGTCACCGTGACCACGCCCTCAGTAGTCAGTTGTGCCGGACCCGAGCAGACTCAGCACCATGGCCACGAGTCCGTAGCTGGTTGCGGACACACCACCTGAAACAGGTACAGCAGCTCGCCGTGGCCCGCTCGCAAGGCCCGGTCAGCAACACCCGTTCGCTGCAGGAAAACGCCAAGCTCGTCCCGGCTGGTCTGATCGCACCAGCTCAGTGCGTCTGATTCCCTGGGTAGAACGTGCCGCTTCTTGCTCGAAGACCACGCTCGATCTGCTGTCGGGGTTCCGAAGTCCACGCGCTTCACGTTCGGCGTGCACAAGTGCCCGCTCTACGTCGTCGTCTCGGCTCCTTTCGGGCGCCGAAAGCAGTCTCTGGTTACAACCATCTTGGTCTGGAAGCTCCGGGAGGCGTCCTCGTTTCAGGATGCATTGAGTGCTCTCCGCTTCCCGCTTTGCCCGCGAAGTTGCGGAAGAAACTAATGCATTGAAGGAGAAACAAATTTGTTACTGGTGCTTGAACACGGGCCCCACCCCCCGAAGGCAACGTGCCTTCGACTTTCTACCACCATACATTTAGGACTTACAAAGAGCAAGAAAGAAACAGCGCCGAGAAGTAGTCAGACAAGCACACGCCAAGCACACGCGAAGGTCCACAGTAGAGTTTCCTATTAAAATACTAGAGGGAAACGTGGTGCTAATGTATGTGGGAGTTCCAAACAAGGCAGTTGAGCCAGCATCGGAATGATGGGTATAACATGAATTTACCTAGTCTTCGTTCCTCTGGCTCCATATGGCTTTGCGACTTTAAAAAAATAGGTCGTTTACGACAGAATATTGTAGCGAAACGTCGGGGCCGTTCATGTTAGACGCATCGGAAGGTCAGGAAGACGAAGAGGCGTGGGCGCCACTCCGCGCAGGCAAGGGATGAGGAGTCGACACGGTGAATAGGGAGAGCACTCATTGGGGGGTTTATTTAGCTAAGACATCTTGAAGTTGTAAAACACACAGGGCAAAAATTATACAACAGAGAAAATGGTATCATACCCCGTCGGCCTGCCGGACTGGCCCCCGGTGGTGACGAGCGTCATGGTCCCCGAGTTCGCTCTCTCAAAAAAAAGGCCAGTGTCGCCGCTTAAATAGCACTTTTTCAGCATCCACGGCGACGCGGACGGCTCGAACCACCACCGCCTCCCACCAATAGGAAACCGCCTTACACGGACAAGTCAGGCAGGTCGACGGTAACGATGTTATACGAGCTTCTACGATCGCGTGCATCCGGCCTCGCCACAAAACCAACACAAACAACGCTTTCCAGAAACTGGCCGCGGCGCGCACAAATGCTCTTCGTTCTCGGTGTCCCGTCTCCCGGAAGGCCCCCTGCGGTGTGCGGGCTCGTTTACTAGAGCACCCTTGTACAAAAGCAGTCGGAAAAGAAGAAAATAACAAGAAAACATTCTACGAGACGCGGTCCTCGCGACACCTCCCCCCTACGAAAAAGAGTGACCCACTCGTTTTACTTGCAACCCAGGAAAAAAGAAGTACAAAAAAAACAATTTTACATACAACAGTTATGTGAGGTACTCGTTTCAGAAAAGTTATACATCTAAAAGGTGGACAACTTAAAACAACAAATGGAAAATCGCGAGACTGAAAACCACTAAAGTTCACTCGCTGGCACTGTAATACAAGTCAGTATCAGTGTCGTAAGCGTCGACATTTCGTTGTCCGTTGTTGCCGCTTGAAAACGTCTTCCAGTCGCTGTAAAGTTCAGTTTCAGAGTCTGAGCTTTCGCGCTGTCGCACTTTATCACTGGTCCCTGATTCGCACACACCATGACGCAAACGAAGTTCTCTGTCCGCTCGCGAACCACACTCGCGCACATCACCATTGACGTCGCACTCGCGCACAACACTGGGGTGTAATTCGTGGACATCACTCCCGGCACTGCGCTCGCGCACTTCACCCTGATGGAATTCGCGGTCATCACTGCACTCGCGCACATCACCACCTGGATCTCGCACCTCGTGATCGGCACCGGACTCATCGTCCGCGTCGTCGGCATCGTAGCTGCGCTTGTTCCTTTCTTGCTGGCGCTTTTCCCGTTCATTCATTAATTTTCGAGCCTGCCGCAGCCGGCGAGCCACTTTCATCGCATCCAGGGTGTAGTCGAATCCAGGCTGTGCGCCTGACCCGACATTAACCGGTAGCGTTTGCTGAAACGGTCGACCTACAGGCGGGATTGGTTGGAGGAAACCGGCCGGTTTCCCCGGCGGTTGCTTTCTCGTCTGGCAGTCAGGGCAGGAAAGAACGTACTTGCTGACGTATGAGAACATATTTGGCCAGAAATATCGGTAACGCAACTTCTCCCATGTACGCTTGACACCCAAGTGGCCTGCCGTACAGTCGTCATGGCAGTGCCTTAATATCTCAGACCTCAAGCACTTGGGGACAACGAGAGCCGCGCGATCTTTCTCAAAGCCCTTCGCCCTCCGATACAGTACACCGTCGACTAACCGAAAACTCCGTGCCGTTCTTTTGATATTCCTGACAACGGGCGCACTCGGTTCTTCGAGGTGCTGTACAACAGCTCTAATCCATGGGTCTGCCCTCTGCTTCTTTCCAACATCCGCCTGACCCAAAACCAGCAACGGTAAAGTCGTGAGGAAGGTGGGAAAGCGTGTCGGCATTTCCATTCTTAAGGTCAGGGCGGTGTCGCAACGTTATTCTACCATTGGCTCGTGTGGGGACTGCGTGAAGCTGGCTTTCCGACAATGTGCCGATGGGACGGCCGGGCTGGCCCCTAGGGCCCGGCCGTTCTCGTTTCCCGAAGGGTTACGCTGACTATCGTGATTGCCAAGAGACTCCGCATGATCATTTCTGTCGTCCCGGAAGCGCTGCCAGCACTGTCGTGCTTCGTGGCCGATGCGGCTGCAAATCTGGCATCGGGGACGCCCGTCGTTGGCACGGGATGTTTCTCGGTGGCCAAGGCACTGGGGGGCGACGCATCTCGTCTTCAATGTTTCTTAGCCGTCCGATAACAAGGCGATGGCTATATTGCGCGAAACGAGGATTCCCATCTACGGTCAGGGCGCTCGGTAGTTGGATAGCTTCAAGGAACAGTGCAAAGAATGACAGGACATACAGAAAAGGATAGCGTTGACTCCACCGGTGGATTCCCTGAGGAAATGTCCTTCTTAACGAGAGGAGCGGTGTCTTTGTTGCTGCAGAGCTAGCAGGCCACATATTCCGGGCGTCATTTATACAATCGCGTAGTGGCGGCAACTTAGGGAGCATTCAGGTGCTTTATCTGATAGCTGCGGCGCGTGGGAACACGCACGCGTACCGCTTTGCATTGCCGCAGACGCAGAGTTTTTCCATGACCGGACGGCGGAAGCTAACGGAAAGCTTGGAAAAGGGGACTTTTCTATGGAAAGCGATGGCTTCGACGACCCATTAACCCGTTCAATCCCCCTGGCAACTCTGCGAACCCGACCACCCTTTTTCCGCCGCCTGTGTCGTGGGGACAGGCGCCCGCGTGGCGGAAGGAGTAAAAAGGATATAGACAAACAAGGTAACTAGGGTCGCTTGTAATTCTGCGGAAGGGTACTGTGAGCCACGTTCATTCCACAGATAGATGACCTGAAAGCTTCCCTGAAACGGCGCTTTGCAAGCCATCGGGAAACACTGCAATGTTTGCAATTTGTGTTGCCAAAGCACGCCTCCAAGGCTTTTCATTTTTTACTTCAGAGATATGACAATAGCGCATATCGTTACGCTAAAAGCTGAATGGGAAATCTGGAAAACTAAATGGCAAGCCATGCAAGAGCAGGAACTTCCCCGCTCTATGACGGGCGCTTTACCTGAATGCAACAAAGCCCTCTTGCCGAACTTTCACACACTCAAGATATTGGCGACAATCACAGCGAGCACAGCTGCTGCAGAACGCAGCTTCTCGACACTGAAAGAGTAAAAATATATTTGAGGAGCCGAACAGCTGCAGAGCGGCTTAATGGCCTGGCTCTTATGCCAATTCACCGGATGCAAGTCAGTGTCGACGAAATTATCACTGGGTTTATAGAGAAAGCGCGACGCATGAAAATTGCAGGGTGAACCACTTTTCGGCCAAGCTGCGTGGTCGTTTTTTTCTCTTTTGCATTGGCTTTCACTATATTGTAAAACCACTCGCAATGTCGTTCTTTGATATTGCTTCCTAAAACGAATGTTAGCGTTCTGCATCTTTTGTGTCACGAAAGCATCCGTGCTTTTTTTTTGTGGTTAAAAAATTGTTTTCGCGAATATGTCTGTTTTTTTCCTTTAAGAATTGCTCTCATAAAGTGGCTCACGTTCTTCTCGCGTGCCTGTAATTGAGACAAAATGTGAGAAATTGAGTAAAGAAAGCGTCCGACAAATAATCTTTTTATTTTCTGCAAATCCGTAGGTGGGCGCGAGATTCCTTTGCTTTGCTTTTTTTGTCGCTCCTTTTTCCGTCACTAAGTCTTTATGGCCCTTCTTCGTCCAGATTACTTGGTTAGACAGTACTATTTCTCGTGCACACGCACTAGCTTTACTGTAGTGTCAAAAAACTCCCTTTCCATCTCGGATTAACTCTCCTCTTGGGCTGCATTGCACTCTGTTCTCTTTCTCGTCTAATAATTAAGCGCCTTCTATATTCCCGGGCAAGTTTTTTAAGCATTGTATAATAATGACCATGCTGATATTGACGCTGTTGTCGCCCCTTTTTGTTATTTAATACCCTGAAAAGGGCCTTTAAAGGTGAATAAGTGATGATGATGATCATGATGATGATGCTTTTGGGCCCACCCCGAAAAAAAATCCTGGCTACGTGCCTGCTAGCAGCGTAATCTTCCGGAATGATGGGTATAACATGAATTTACCTAGTCTTCGTTCCTCTGGCTCCATATCGCTTTGCGACTTCAAAAAAATAGGTCGTTTACGACAGAATATAGTGTACTAAAACGGAAGAGTTTGGAATAACTATGTGCGTGCGCAAGTACTAGTTGCTTCTTCGCGGTTAGAAAAATACTGAACGCTTAGAAATTTAGTAATATTGTGCGATATGCAGTGTTGCCTCCTCTACTTGGGCCCAGATTTAGCAGCGTCCATGAAGGTTTAAGTTCCAGATATAGTAGTTGTGTTCAAACTTAAAATAAAGATTTTTGCTGTTGCAAGTGATGTGCTAGCGTTTTCAAGTATGTTAAAAGGTAGGGGCGTCTTCTAAATATAACAAACGGGCTTTTGCTCGCTTCTTTAAGCGCAGTGCAAGTGCTCCACTGCATTTTCACAAACTATATATGGGTCAAGCTGACGCGCGAGGCCATAGCAGGAGTATCGCCCATCGTTTGATGGTTTGTTTTGTGCAAAAACGTGCTAAACTCCGTCGTAGACCGCGCCTGAGCTGACTCTGAGCGTCGTCCGCAGGCGCTCTTCCTATCGTCCACGGCGTCTACTATACACACGATAACTGTGAGCTTGCTTGGCGCGTTCTGTCGGCGTTGAATTATCCAGACAATCAAATTGAAATGCTGTAGTACAAGATATACGACCAGCGTTGTCACAAGGGATGTATGTCAGCCGTGAAAGCGACCCTACGCTTACAGGTTCTGTCACATCTGATACAAAAGAGAAAAAAAAAAACGGCAAAACCGCATTGATAAGGTTCGCGAGACTCAGCGCAAGTAGTTCTAAAGTTGGTTAAAAACACACTGCAAATAATATGTGTAGCCGTCCACTAAGAAACACAGCAACGGAACAGACTGCACGGCACCTAATTATTGCAAACGACCTGTGCGACAGCCTGATGATCTCTGACAGTAAAGCGTATGCACTACAGCGCAGGCTGCGCAGCCACTGCCTTCGTCGCGTAATGAAAAAGTGCAGTAATGTCACTCGCATGACTGAAGCTAAAAAACAGGAATAAACAAATCCACCAGAGCGTTTGAAGCCGCAGGCACGAAGACTAGACAAAGCCATCATTCCCCCGGCGGCTTCGATCGCAGTGCCAGATTTTCCTCTAGTATTTTAGTACGAAACTCTATGGTCCATAGTGGCTGGTCTCGAGCGAGAACCACTCGCCGTCCACTCGCGCTTTTTCAAGCTCGTTAAAGAAGGGCCGGGCGTTTCCCCACCGCTTCGACGTAGGCATCCCTGCCGAGCGGGGTAATGTTATCGCACGCACTCTCTGAGGGACGGAGATGGGCCGGGGATCGTTTGATCTCTGCTTCAGCCGCGTTCGGCGGCCGCGGTCGCGTGCTTTTACCCGCGGGCAGAAGGTAAGATGCGCGGGGGGTTGTCAATTTGGACTTGGTATGGGATATGACGGTGATGGCGACGGCGACGACAAAAACCCGACGAGACTGTCCATATAATTGCTATCGCAATAAAGATAAGAATAATAAATGGGCAACTGCAGTCGTGAGCCCGGTTTGCGTGAACGCAGGAACGCGTGCGCCGCGTGCCTCTCCTACATCAACGCGATCCCGACACATGCACAGTGCGTAAGCAGTGGGCCGTGAAGTGTTTCATGCCGGGGTCCACCATGCAATGAGTGACGTACTTCTTGGAACGGAAGTGGATCTTTGAAAAAATGAACTTGCATTCACAGTGAAAACTTCCAGCCAGGCGGATTCGAATCCGCGTTCAATAGGGATTTGACGAAAGGAGCTGGAAGCTCTACCTATGCACCACCTCAACATTGCTCATACAACGAACACAGATGGGCCTTATACGTTCACGTAGTGAAATAGCGCTTTAGAAGTCACATTTAATTGTCGTCCGGTTAAAGCAAAAGTGTTTAGTACAGTGAACTATGGTGTTTAACAAGCAAAAGTACTCTTAAATTAACATCGCCTCCCTTATACTGCACTTTTGGTTCGCTTAGGTTCGCTGCGGTGGTACCGCCATCTAGGAACGATAGATAGAACGAAGCAGATTGTCGTGCTGATTCGTGCTGGCAGTCAGCGCTTCGGTAGTGTTCGCGCCTCGACCGCCGAGGAAGTTAGCGCCGTGACGGCGTCGTGACGGCGCGTTCCAGGGTCGAAGTACGAACGCGGCCGCTACAAAATTTGTCTTGCGTGGCCAGGTGTGTTGCGTTGCGACGCGCACTGCTCGACGTAAAGACAGCCGTCGACAAGCAAATGACTGGCCTTTCGTTGCAGTGGGCTGTGTTTTCACAAAACGATCCGCTGACAACCCGTCCGGTTTCTCTTTCGAGGGGCCACCATCTGCGGACGATCCTCATTTATGGCAGGCTTGCGCAGCGCTCTAGCGCGTGCGATTCAGTGTTTCCAGAGCAATGTGAGTCGCTCGAAAACTTGCTCTCGTGTACAACTGTCGAGAATCCCTGTGCCGTGTTGAGGTGCCGCTGATGTCTAGATTTAATGTGTTCACATGTTCACAGTACATCTCCCGCCCCTCGATTCGCAAGATTGCCGCTTATGCATTCCACAACTTCGCGAAGACACGTTTCACTTTCGTGTAATGCAGATTCCTATGGCAAAGGGATCAGCCACATTTTTTCACCATCGCGTGCGTCACGTCATCCGATAGTGCACTCAGGTTAGTTCAGATGGTGCACTCGGAAAAGGCCCACTACTTACGTACTGCGCATGTGCCGAGCCTCGCGTTTGTATTACCGCGGAGCACGCGCTGCCTAGTTCACGCCATAGACTTTCCTACAAAAATACTAGACCGTACTCCGGCGCTGCGGCCATTCAGCTGCCATGGGAATGTGGGATTTGTCCAGTCTTCGTACTTTCAGTTTCAGACGTTTTGGTGGATTTCTTTATCACTGTTTTGTACCGTTAGTAACGCGAGTGACATTACTACACCTCATCGTTACGCGATGAAGGGACAAAGGCATAGTGCACCGCTTTACTGCTAGAGAGCATCAGAATGTCACATCAGCTAACGTCGTTTAAGGCGCCATGCTGTCGATGGCCACACATATTTGCAGTGGTGTTTGACCTAACCTTATAGATATTTCCGCCGCGTCTCGCGAACCTTATCGATGGGGTTTTGCGGTTTTTCTTTTCTTTTGTATCAGATGCGACAGAAACTGTAAGCATGGGGTCCCTTTCACAGAACATTCAATTTGAGAAGGCTGCTTGTATATCTTGTAATACAGCATTTCAATTGCGCTATATGATCAAATCAACGCCGACCAAACGTGCCATGCAGGCAGGCGCACAGTTATTTTGCGGATGATTGCGTTCTCTACCGACGTATCTCTACTATTAACGATCAGGCATTACTGCAGGATGATTTAACCTTAATCCAAAACTGGTGCTCGACCTGGCTCATGCAGTTAAACGTTTCAAAATGTAAGTTCATGCACGTGACCCGTAAGCAACATCACCTTCACTTCCCATACACGATAAACAATTCCATGCTAACACAGGTGGTATCTTATAGGTATCTCGGCGTAGAAATCACAGATAATTTAAGTTGGTCTAAACACATCACATCACTTTCTGCAAGCGTTTCTAGATCACTAGGTTTCATCAGACGGTCACTTACATTTGCTTCGCCCACAGTTAGACTAATGGCATACGAAACTTTCATACGCACCAAACTTGAATACGCATCCCCTATCTGGAACCCCCATCAAGAGTATCTAATTCAGCAGTTGGAGGCAATCCAAAACCGAGCTGCTCGTTTTATAACTTCAAAATATGATTCTAGACTGAGCGTCACTAACATCAAAACTTCGATTGGTCTAACCCCTCTGGCATCCCGTCGCAAAATAGCAAGTCTCTGCCTTTTCCATAAGCTCTATTATAACTTTCCTCAACTACGCGAGAGCCTAATCGTACCACCCATGAGATCATCTCGACGTCTGTTTAATTGTCACAGTGTTCAACGCATTCATGGTTCAACTAACGCTTTCAACAAATCATTTCTACCGACTGCCATATCAGATTGGAATGTACAGGGTCGTCCACTCTTAGGGTGAACACGACGCAACGTGGCTTCCTTTTTGGAACGCGAGTGCTTGCGACGTGGGCACACACCGAAGCTAATGATGTGCATGCGCACAGAGTGATCCAAGCCCCTCTATGCCTGCACTTGATTAGCGTCGATGCGCAGTCCCATCGCGAGCGCTGGCGTTCTAAAGAAGGCAGCCACGCTGCGCCGTGTTCACCCTAAGAGTGGACGACCCTGTACTTCCTGACGATATTGTTAGTGAAAGATGTTATGTTAAATTTAAAGATTTATTGTTACAGCGCTACTGTCACCAGGCCGAATAGTAGCCCTGTTTTCATGTTTTCTTCTTGTATTTTTTTGTATTTTGCTTTGTTTTTCCAAGCAGTATTTATGTGTCGCCTCCATGTGACCCGGAGTTATCTATTGTTACACCCCCCCTTATGTAATGCCCCACGAAGGGCCCTTAAGGGTAAATAAATAAATGATGATGATGATGATCATGCATGTCCGACGCCGACTGGGCGACAGGCAGATGCGCTCGCAGATGATGCCCAAAAAGCCAGCTCAGATCAAGGCTCAACGCAGTTTCTGATGCAGTTTACTTGGCAAGACTGATCTAACATTACGTTTTTTACACAAAGCCAACCACCAAACACTGGGCGATTCTGCGCTTCTGCTGCGGCCTCGCGCAGTTGCCTGACCCATATAGTCTGTAAAAATGCAGTGGAGCCCTAACCCGGCACTTAATGAAGCGATCGATAGCGCGTCTATTTAGAAGACGCACCTAACTTTTGCGTACACGAAAACATTAGCACGTGACTAACAAGAATAAAAATATTTATTTTAAATTCGAACACGATTATATCTGGTACTTATACTTTTACAGATGCTGCTAAATCTGTTGGCAGCATCCATAACCTGGCTAAATATGGCCACATGTAGAGAAGGCAACATTGCCATTATCGCATCATATTTTAAAATTGAACGTTCGGTATTTTAGTAACCGCAAAAAAGCGACAAGTACCTGTGCACGTACATAATTATTGCAAACTATTCCGTTTATAACGTCATATGTTGTCGTAAACGACCCAATTTTTAAAGTCGCAAAGCCATGGGAAGACAGAAGCACGAAGACTAGGCAAATCCATGTAATACCCATCATTTCCATGCTATAGCTGAACCGCTTCATTTAGACTTCCATAGACACTAGCGCCACATTTCCTTCTAGCATCATGTAGGAAACTATATGGTTCACGCGAACCGTGCTCACGATTATACAGCCAACCCTCGATCTTACGAAGTGGTACTTCCAACGCAATTCCATAGGTCGCGAATTCCGTTGCCTCTATAGGTTCCCGTAGTTAAAACAGCAAAAATGGCTTCAGTGGTCTCTATTCCACAACAGTCTTTCAACTCACTAGGAAGCATACCGAAGTGTGGCAGGCAGCCTGATAAGGGAGCTAAGTAGCTATACAGCAGTCTGTGCGCCGCCTGCTAAGCTCATGCCGTGCAGGGACAGTTGCTGCGCCGTACTGTACGTGCTCGTTTACTTCGAGTGTATACGCGCCGTGGGCTATAGGTGGCGTAGTGGGCGATGCTTATCTATTATGCTCATCCAAGACTAGGGTGGCTTATTGTCCTCCTCTCCGGCGGGCGCGTGAGGAGGACATAGATCGAGGCACCAGCCCCATCCAAGATCGCTTTCCGGAGGAGGGTCAGATCATCGGCTAATAACAATGGCTTGAATTTTACGTGCCAAAACCACGGTATAATTACAAGGCAAGGACCGTCAACCAGCAAAGCCTGTATCACATTTATCTGGAGCAGTCTAGCAGGCGGCTGACGGTCGCGCGAGCGCCGCCTATCAGTAGCTGCTGGGTTCGAAACATGGGTTCTAGTGCCAGAAAGCTGCATGGGCATGCAGCTATCCCGGCCAAGCTACGATATCGGAGTTTTGTCTGGAGATGGCGAACGATGTCATCGTTTTTTGTTTGTTGTTGTTTGGTTGCTTGCTGTCGCCTTTGCGCAACAGTAGGCGTTCGTGATATGCGTGTATGTGCGCCGGTGTGTCCGCGCTAGCTCTGACAGCCTCACGTCATTCTACATAAGTGCCAATAATTCATCTGTCAGTCCTTACGCTTCAATCAGATACGAATGTATTAAGGGAATCATGTTTCATGTTCGCTCCCTTGGCAGCGGCCGTTGCTGCTCGTGCCGAAGCAGGCAAAAGAAAAAGGTGCAGATTGCGTTCACCATCGCTCGCGACAAAATATACAGCCTTATTACGCAAGTAGCCGCGAGCATATTTACCGCATGCAGGTTTTTGGCGCTATACCCAGGGTACCTCAAACCAAGCGGCTACCGGTATGCGGCGCTGGTGCAGTCTGCAGCCAGCAGTTCGACCAGTTCAACTGCTCCAGAGAAGTGTGGATCAGACTGTACAGGTGGTCACCTTATAGCATACGTGAAAAGGTGGACGTGCGGACGCAAGCCCTGTGCCGCTTTCACAGGGTGAACTAATGATCTGCACTGAAACAAATTAGACCAATATGCTTGCCCAAATCATAGAAAGGGGTGAATTCCTCCCAGCTTATTTGCCGCGGTAGGAAAGTTCAGTTACGTGACCGTATATCAACGATGCTTTGCAAAATCCTGTGTGCTATACACAAAACCGCGTGAAATGCAATTGCCGCATTAACTGGACGGCGTTCCCAGAAACGTACCGAGCCTGCTTGGAGGATTTGCCACAGTTTATAAGAGGCAAGTAGCGAGTAACAGCACGGCATCGCTGCACGGCATCGCGTGTTTAACGTGAACATTGTTTCAAAATATTTTGCGCCATCGCCATTATACTTGCGCGATCGGGAGCGCGGAGTCATCGCAACAGAACAAGGCACGTTTTTGTCACGCTCAACTTTTCAGTCAGCTCTGCTAGGTCCGAAAACAGACGTCACGTCGACATCTGTCACTCGGGCGCACCTGAATCTAGTTCGGTTGCTGCTACCATCGGCACGTTGATCAGATCGCCAGTTTGTGCAATATGGGTGCGCAATCGATTGAAATCCGCGCATCGCAATCTAACTTCTCGGTCCCAAGGGAGAGCTCTCGTTTCTGTTGAGAGTTGGATGAACTCAGATTGATCATAATTGTTAGCGTAATAGTAACTGTTCTTGACTGCGACACTTGTCTTCGATCGGGCTCGAATGCAGTTAAGAGGGCCCGTGCGACAATCGCTTCGTATTTTCTACGGCAACTGTTCCAACGCGATTCCCGCGGCAAGCCATGTCATAGATGCCAATATGCCAAATGTCAGTTGGAGCAAGTAGCGAATTCCTACAGCCAGCCATCTTCCCTATATCAGCATTTCGAGTACCAGTCTTGCTGAAAATATGCGATCTACTACTACTGTATCGCCTATTTATTGCGAAGCCCCCAATAATATTCAGCTGTGAAAGGGGACATAACGAGGTCATGCAAGTCCCCGCGTACAATGTTGGGGTGTGATGCACTACAAGAATACTGACACATGATGCATGGAAGCGAAATAACGTGAATTTTTTATTAGGAAAAGACGGACAGTAACACCTCACTTACCTAAGTGGCTTCAGGAAATATGTACGCTGTGTGGCACAACTGGCAGCGTGACTTTACCAAGGCACTTCACAAAGTTCACTAAACATTCCGTTGTCGCAGAAAAAGGATAAGATTTAGTTCGTCACGGAGTTCCCGGTTTGTTTTCCGATTCATGAAAAATGTACCGTCGCAATATTTCTTCCTTGCCAGCGCATTATCAGGCTAACACAGCCAAACAAAGGGACGGCTGCCAGCGCAGTCAGTTAGCCGTCTACTAAATCTCTCCCTGAGAGTTCTCCAGAGATCCGCCTCATGGCACGACAGTATACATACGGGCGCTGCGAATACCCTACCGCCGTCGACTCATCGATGTTACCGTTCAATTCTACCGTTCTGTGTGTGTGAATGTCCTTACGACACCCCACAATGAGGCCAGAAGCTATGGAGAAAACAAGTGGAGATGCTCTCTGAAGGGTTACGTGCTGGCTTCATGCCTCACTTCGAAGGAATCAGCTTGCGACATGGAGCCTACAGTAACGGGCGCTAAAAACAACCACTAAATCTCCTTAGGCTGATGAGTATTTCAAACTTTGACCCGTTCGTCGATTTCGCGAACGTAGTTCGTTATTAGAAGGAACAATGAAAGTCGTAGTTCAATTAGTGCGCCGCTACCACAGAACATGTCACGTGACGGCTTTTGATGTGTTTTTCGCCTTTCCGCCATTGTGGCTCACTGAAAGCCGATTACAACTTGCCGATTACTTTTCCATTTTAGTTTCGTTTCAGGCCCCTCGATATGGGCCTCTGTTTGGATTGCCTGGCGCAGCTATGAGAGCCGTTACAGTGCGAATTTATTCTGCGCACAGCTTAGGCCCACCCAGTCCGTCTAAGCTATTTCAGACCCTTTCAGCAGGCTTTGAATGCTAGCACACAATATAGAGTGTGGCTCCCGTGAGATATGGGCATTGATGCCTCCCTCCTGCAGAACTGTCCCTTGGCTCGCCACTCTGTCACACCACGCATTCGCCTTAGTTTTTTTTTTTTTTTTTTTTTTTCATACGCTGCGATTCCTTAGGTTGCAGGGCTTAAAGTCAGGGGGTGCCAAAGCCCCCTCCCCGCTTCCTTGCTGCAAGGAGCTACCGTCGTTTACCTATACCGTTATAGTCCCCGCTTGTGCGCATTCTCTATGTAGCGCACAAGGATGGTGCGCTTCGAGTCCACTGGATTCCTTCCTGAAATTTCAGTCTGCGAGAGAGAGAGCTGGAGTAGGCGAGTTATCACGATGACTCCAGGTTATTTCATTGGCCTTTCATCATTGTCACGAGTTCTCTACACCAGTTAAACTCTTGCTCCACATTTCAACGAGCGTGGAAGGGGTACACGACACCACGGGCCGGTCGCCAATCTAAGTTCACCGGGTGAACGTGGTCGAGCGCAATAAGCAAACCTGGCGTGAACTCGGTGCACAAAGAACTACAGCGCTCGCCGTCAAGGCTTATTACTAAGACAGCTGCCTTGCTCTATTAGAGTGTTTCGTCGGCCGAGACGTCCGCGCACTTAACTTCTGTGATAGTAAATGCTAATACAGGTAAGCAAAACCAACACATGTGCGCCCACCTCTGGGGCATCGGAGCGTAATAAATAACGTCCCGTTCACGGTGTCCGTTAAACATTTTACAGTACCCGGCTAACCAAGGCAAGGGAAACCAACAGCGAATGGTCAGGCTCTAGAAATAACATTTTAGTACAGTAGCTTTGTCAGCTATCATAACTAGCTATTACCACGTGTTTGCACGCTCCAGAGTGGATAAAATGTCACTTACCACGTGTGTAACAGCAAGGTCAGAAATATGTGTCGAATGCAAATGTCCAATTTTCCTTTGCAGCAATGGAAAGACGCATGGTTGACAGCCATGAATTCCCCAGGGGGGTGTGTTTGAACAAACCTGAGGCTGTTGCATCTCAGGCATAAATAAGACGCAGCACAGACAACATGATTTTTAATGATTTACATGAGACTCAACATCAGCAGTTTAACTTTACACGATGGTTTTTGTACAATGGTAATGAATGAAGTTCACGTACAGTGCACCCTCAGGCACTGCACTACCTTAACTTAAATGGAAATAACACAGACTGTACAGTTAATGAATACGAAGGTGATGAGAGTTCACAGTATGCCCAGGGAGACCGCTCGGCCGTACATCGGTCGGTTGTTGAATTTTGCGAGGGCTTCCTGCGCGTCTCGCGGTGTTGGAAAGGCAATCCGTGCGTCACCCGTCGCCTGGCCCCGGTCATTAAAACGCCGCATGACATTTTCTTTGGTCAATTCGAAGCCCTGAAAAAAGTTTATGATATCCTCGACACCCGCACGGTACGGTATATTGGTCGCGGTAACGACGCATCCGGGCTTACCGAAACCATCCATGCCGCGCGGCGGCAGCGGCGGCTCGTCTTGGCGCGGCGCTCTCAGCAGTGGCCCTCCACGATCAGGAAAGGGGCCTCCGTGATCGGGAAAGGGCCCTCCGCGGTCGGGAAAGGGACCTCCGCGGTCAGGAAAGGGGCCTCCTCGATCCGGTAGAGGACCTCCGCGATCCGGAAGGGGCCCTCCGCGGTCAGGAAAGGGACCTCCGCTATCCGGGAAGAAAGGGCCACGACGAGGCCCATTTTCCGGGAACAGAGGCGGCCTCGAGGAACGCTCGAGCAGTGGCCGCTTAGGCGGACCATCGCGGTCACGCAGAGGCGGCCCCGGCGGTCCTGGCTCGAAGCGCCCCTCTGGCCGCATACCCGGCCTATCAGGCCAACCATCCCCGCCGCGGTCGTGGAAGCGGCCATCGAAGCGGCCATCGAAGCGGTTGTCATAGCGGTTGTCATAGCGGTTCTCAGGGCGACCGTCTGGCCGGCCGTCGGGACGATGGTGCCCTCCCAGCGCTTGCGCTACTTCGCTGTACGGGATCGTCTTGAGCGCTATCACGTGCGGCCCAAGATTCGCACCGTCTTGCTGAAATGCCCTCGCACAGTCGGCATGAGTCGCGAACTCGGCAAAAGCGTGACCGGTGGGCACACCATTCGCGCCAAGCATTATATGAATGGCGCGGGGTATGACGCCCTGAGTGTTGAAAAAGTCAGCGATGTCTCTGTCTGTCACCGTGTTCGGCAATCCAAGCATCGAAACGCAGGTGTGTCCGGGTGGCACGAGCGAGCGGCCGGCCCCGTGTACTGGCGCCGTAGGGCCGATGTCAGGTCCGCGACCTAACTCAGGAGTGCGGTCGGGCCCTGCTCCATGACTGACCGGAGGCTCATCTCGCCGACTCTGCGGCGTACCATCTGGCCGGATATTATCGCCATTTCGCGCCGCATACATGGCATCACGGCTGCCGACAGAAAGTTCTATATAGCGGTGGCCGATTTTGCGTCGCTGCATGTTCATCGCAGTTTCAAAGTCTCTCTTGTCGCCAAACTCCACGAAGGCCATGCCCGTTGCGCGACCACTACCGTCATGTTCCACTAAGATATCAAGGACATTGAGACCCGAAAAGAACTGCAGGACGTCTTGCTCACTCGTATTGTAAGGAAGACCCTTCATTACAACGATCATGTCGGATTCGCGAGTGCGACCAGGATTAGGTGGTACCGCAGATGGCGAGACGAGCAGTTCAGTTTGCTCAAAAAGGTCCTCGGGGAAAGGAACTACCTGAACCGGATCTCCACACAGTACCTTGTAGTTACCTTGAATTGCTTCACGAGCATCCCACTTGTTGGCAAAACGCACCACAACGCTCTTGATGCCGGTTTCTGAAGTGGCCACGCGAATGCAGCCATTGAATATACGCAGTCCTCGGAAAAGGTCTTTCACATCTCGCGGAGTCGGGGCGCCACTAAGGCCACGCACTTCGACGCAGCAACTTTCCTCCATGTGGCGGGGCGCATCGCCTGCTCCACCAGGGGGCCCCCCATCGTTATTTCGGTCAATTTTACCACCGCCGTCCACATGTCGATCGACGAAGCCGGGAGCCATGTTTCCCATGCTTTCCATGTTGTTTGGCACACCCATCGCGTCACCCATACCGAAAGCACCGGGTATATTGGCGACCATGTTGCCAGGCATCGCAGCAGCCATCCCGCCACTCACATTGGCGCCCATGCCACCGGCAGCGCCTGCCATGCCACCCATATGGCCGTGCATGCTTCCAGGAACGCTGGCAGCCAAACCACCAGGAATCGCAGCAGGCACTCCGCCAGTGACGTTCCCAGGCATACTTTCAGCCATATTGGCGGCCATGCTGCCCGACATGCTACCGCCGATTTGACCGGCGAGACCGCTGGGAAGATTGTTAGGTAGATTGCTAGGAAGACTACTGGCTACGTTGGTGGACATGCCTTCACCCATGTTGCCCGCCATGGCGCCCATCATGTCACCCGCTGCAGTGCCCATCAAACCGCCCATCATGTTCGCTGCAAGACCAGACAAGTTGTTCATCAAGCCAACAGGAGGCAGGTTGAACGCCGCCAAGTTCGGAAGCGCTGCGGGTTGGCAAGCTATGTTCACAGGTGCCGGGCTGACGTCACCTTGTGGCCGTGTTTCATGGTTCATGTTACCAATTGGGAAGATGGGCGGTGCTGTTTTGTTTGGGTCCGTGTAAGATGGCTTTTCATCCCAACCCTTGCGTTCCGTTGTCGGGCCATTAGACACCTTCGCAGGTTCCGGCACTCGGCTAGGTTCGTCAAAACTTCGGCGGCGCTCATCGGTGCGCGAAGATCTCGATCGCTCCTTGTCCCTACGGTACGGTGGTGAGCGGCTGTGGCTGCGATCCCGTCGCGACGACCGGCGCCTCGGTGAACGGTCCCGTGGTGGCCTTCGAGAGCGGTCGTCGGGACTAGGGCGACGGCGCTCCTCTTTCTTGACGGGCGGAGGAGCCGTATGCTGAGCGCGCGCCTGGTCGATGATGCGTTGCATCTCGGCGCGTGAGCTGAGCAGAAGCTTGATGCGGACCTCCTTGATCTTGCCGCCGTCTCTCTCCATGGCCTGGCGCGCATCTTCGTCGCTGCCGAAGGCGATGAAGGCGTCGCCCTTCTCGCCGCCGACGATGTGCACGCCGCCCTCGGGAATGTTGAGGCCCTGGAAGTAGCGACGAATGTCCAGCGAGTTTGCTGCCCAGGGCAAGTTCTGCAGTCTGATGATGATGGACATGGTTGACGGCTTCCTGCAAGGACAGATGGCGGCCACCTTGAGGAAAAGAACGCGAAAGTTCACTAAGCCTGTTCACAGACAGGCTACCTTTTTTTTCGCCAGCTAGGACATTTGAAAGCAGTGCTTGGCCACTCTGCAACCGACAGCAGGTACGAAAATGGCGCCGGCTAGCTGCAGTGACCGCCGCCCTTCGGACAGTAAAGAAGCGGTTCGCGGACATATTTCGTGCCTTACTATTGTATTGTGCAACTTATAAACCAGTCTCACCCGTAACATACCTCTATGGCCAGTTATCATTGTGCGATAGGCTGAGCCTGGAACGACGCAGACTCCTTTTCAAGTTTACGTGCATTTTTGCTCGATTACAGAGGCACGTCTCGCACAGATAAGGGATAAAAACTCCCGCTTCTCAATTACGCGTCCACCAGTTCCCGTGCATTTAGTTTAAGTCGGTCACAAAGTACGAAAGAAATCGGTCCTCGTGGGTTTCCTCGACTTGATAGGCAAGTCAGCATTTTTCCTGCAAGGCCACATTTGTTTTTAGCTTTTTATTTTTGTTTTTGTGTTTTTCTACAATTTTTCGGGACGGTCGCCTTCCCGGATTCTTAAACTTTTTTTTTTATATTCCACTACATACGGTGTCAGTGTAAAGACAAAACGATAAAACTGCACTCTCCAACGATCGGCCAACATGTGTCTACGACCTTAGTTGTAGAAGCTGTAAAGAGAAAGAGAGCAGAGCGTTAGCAGCCACAACTCCATCGCTTCGGCGGTGGCGGTTTTGGTGGCCAACGGGCACAGTTGTCTCTCGTGAACGATGCGAACTTTGTAGTCGAAACATGATGACAACGACGTCTTCAGGCTGCTCCACAACGTCCTTTGCAACGTTCGAATGTTGGGAGCATTCGAATAAGGGTAAAAATATCGGAGTCATGAACGGACGCGTATGCTGGCGCATGCCCAAAATCTCAGAACAGCCCAAGCGAATCTGCCTTGGTGTTTGACAACTGCAGCAGACCACTGCAAATGAAAAAGTATCTTTCCCGAAACAATTAAACTCTTGCCTCACAGTAACACAGATAAAGTAGTTTTCAATAGCTTAGAGCGCTGACTGAGGTTGCTGATTGGACCTAGGGTGTGCCATCAGTATGGATCATGTAGGGCGACCCGCATAATAGACAAACAGGCAAATGACACACACACGGTGCTAAACATAATCTTGATTTTACCTTCGCCGCTTTAAAAGATTTCCTCACTCGAACGCCTTGCTTGCTCCTGACGCCGTTTCTTTTCCCCTCTTTTTCTCTTTTCTTTTTTTCAACTAACGTCGATGACCCCACGCGCGAGGCCTTGCGACCGTCGAAATACTCCCCAAACGGCACGACTTCTTCTCGATTGCACCTTTTGACGCTTGGTGACGCGACAAAAAACATCATCTACCTTGCGTGCATTTCCTTAAACGCCGCAAGCCCGGAACTGGTCGGGAACGGCATGCGCAAGTGCACGTCTCTTGAAAGCAAACGCACGCGAGCCTTATGGTTATTGCCGTGTGAGCGAAAGACATCTGGAAAAGTTTGGAAAAGTTTGTTTTTGGATAGGCTTTTGGTACTAACTACATTAAGCTGAAACTAGTGTCCGCTGCCTTGCCTCCGCAAATACCTTAATGGCAGTTGAAATCCTATAGTGCACGTCCTCGAAACGAGTGTGCATGGGTGCAACGGTAAACGCCCGAAATGTATCCGAGTGCCAAGAGTTGTCTATTGTGGGTCAGACAGAGAAAACATGGCATAACAATTTTACAGAGCGTGTGGGATACGCTGTAGCAATACTTCGTCGCCGTTTTTTACTCACGCAGTGTACGTGATGTCAGTCTGTAATGTCAACATAACGTAAACGTGTAATGTGAACCTTATGTACACATAAGTAATCAGCCCAAGCCGAGGGCTGATTGCCCAAAGCCTTTGCACAAGATCTTCAGCGCATGGTGGAGGTCGCATGGGTGTGAGGAGCCAGGAGCATATAGGACGAACACCACGTATATAGCAAAACTGGGACGCTGCAGCAACGCTCGCTGACACGGCTATGGCTACGCTTTTCTTTGCCTGGTTGAGCAAGTCTTCGATCGTATCAAGTATTGTCAGACAAAAGAATGTTTGGAAACTCCTGCAGTCATGGTGTCACGCTATAGCAAGAATACTCATGAGTTACCACAGCCTATACAGGCAAACTCGCGAAATGCCTATGAATTCCACACCTGCTGAGGAATGCCAGAGAGCGGGCAATGCCACCACCAACTCTCCAGAAAGAGCGGATGTGCCAGCATGGGAGGCGAAACGGAAGTTCCGTATGCAGTATGAAAACGCACCAGAACGGGAATTCACAAACGCACCAACCAACTGCGTCTGCTCATCTCCACAAATCCTTCATCGAAGTTCCTAGGTGTTGCACGCAAGAAGTGTTTGTTCGTGACAATGCCCCGTTTGGACGAGCACATATGTGTACTTTTGTAGTTTTGAGCGTGCGACCGGTGCTACGCGCGACCACGGCGTGTAAGCTGGCGGCGCAGCTTCGTGCCCCTGAGAGGCACAAAGCGTGCGTGCGTGCGTGCGTGCGTGTGTGTGTGTGTGCGTGTGTGCGTGTGTGTGTGTGTGCGTGTGCGTGCGTGCGTGCGTGCGTGCGTGCGTGCGCGCGCGAGTGTGCGAGTGAGAGTGGTTGTGCATTTATCTGCGCTTGTAAATTCGAATAAACATTCAGCTGCGAGTCAAAGCTGGTGTATGTGTTTTCTTCTGTTGTCCGTGTCGTTTTGTCGCTGTTCTTCAATAAGTTCTTTCCGACTAGGAGAAAGCAACTCGCTTCAAAGGCTGCTTGCTTTTCGTCCAGCAAGCATGCCGCGAACCACGAAGAAGAAACGGAGCCGAAACAGCTTACACATTTAAGTAAATACTGCACGTTTACCGCTAATGAAAGACTGGGACGAAATAACGAAACACAAGACGACGACAATCTCCATAGCACGTTTATGATTTTTGACGAGCAGCTCTTTCTGCAGAAATGTGGAACCTGCACCGTATCGCGTATCGTGGCGCTTTCAAGGTCCACCCAAACAGGCTACGAAGAGGCGTCTTACAAGGGTTCCAAAAGTGAACCGGTCCGCTTGCCCTCGCGTGATTGCACCTGGTCGCGCTCACGTCAGCAAAAGATCGATTTTGACGAGTCACACGAGGCCAGGCGAACCGGTGCACTTTTGGAACCGTTATAATATTTCGCCCAAGCTTTGGGGGGTGGGGAGGTTTAAATGAACAGTCTCTGTAGTAGCTGAACAAAAATGCATGATGTGAAATCGGGTGTACTTGTTCGCGATTTCGCACGCATGCCTATCTCCTGTGATGTGGGAGCAGATAACAATGCGCATTTCTTTAAGCAGTTTGAAGTAAACACACCTACTGCTTTGAAATTTTAAAAGCGGCTGTATCAGCTAATTCGTCTACCATAAACATAAACAGCGATCTTCCTCAGCTGGCTGCAAACAAAATATAAACGAAGGCGCACACATACGCGTAAGGTGGTGTCCACTTCTCACGTAATAGTTGTATGTATATTTTGGTTGTAAGCGAGTGAAGGCATCTTGTCTTACCGCACTGAGTTCAGGCGCATAAATAAGTGAACGTGTACGTACTGCTTATGATGCATATATGTTTCGTGTTGCCACCTTTCGTGCATTCTCTGTAGTGTGTAGTATTCTTGTTTTCTTCTATAATGCCATTTGCAACTTATTTTTGGATGGACGCGAATCGCCATTATTTGCATGCAAACTTCACGGCAATGTGGAGCATCATGTTTCATTTAGTGTGGCCCCTGCATACCTGACACTAAATGACCCAACACGAAAAACGAACGCGTTAGAGACTACTTCAGTTAGCTAAATGCAAGAGTGGTACCACTGAGGGACCAAGTTAACGATACACTTAGGAAGTACTTCAATTTCCGGAGTGTACTACAAGTTCTCACAACAAAACCAAAGCGGAACAAGCAACTAAATTTCGCTGAACTGCTTCACGCATCCATATGCATTGTGTTCGAAATTTTCTGTGCGTAGCCCTTAACAGAGTCGAGTGTAAATGCAAGATATCTACAGTCAACATGCTATATAGTCTCAAGCTTGAGAAAACATTTCGCGCTTGAAAAACACTCTGAACTTTCGAAGCTTCCCTTTCGCCAATGCTGTGGTTCCGCAGCCGCTCCCTGCGGCCGCCGGAAAGACAGTTTCGCTCGAAAGACAGCGAAATTCCTTTCGTCCCTTCAGACCCCACCGCCACGGCTCCCTTCGAACCAAGTCACTAATGTCAACGCGCGCTTTACTATCGCCGTTCAGCGCATTGGTTCTGAGAATGCGCTTACGGCTTCCAAGTGTAGACATCGGCGTCACTGGCATCCTTTACGCTGGAGACCGCCCGGAAAAGCAGGCGAGACGCACAAGATGTCGCACTAAAGAGGTTAGTACACTCTCAGACTACAGCGGCTATCAGTACTCAGAGTGGAATCACCAGACTCCTACTTGCCATTACTCTATATGTAACTCCCTGAGACACACCAGCAAGTAGTGATAGGCGATTTTGGGATACGAGCAAAGTAAAATGTTTGCTCTTTCTGCGAATGGTCACTGTCTTCAGCAAGCGTCAATCAAGGCACATACTTTTCTGCACTCAGAACGATGCGACTCCTCTTTACCTTTTATCTCTTTACCCCCTTTTCCCAGGCTGAGCAGCGGCCGTTAGAAAGTGAGCACCCCCTCCCCCTCGCAGCTACTGAGACTGACCCCCAGCGTTGCCTTCGTGGCCAGGACTTCTGGCAGTGGATGGCGGTGAGTCAGGCGGACGTGAAGTCGACGTGGAGTTGCCTGAAGCTCGACACAACGACGGTGGTTTGCCTCAACGCTGGCGCACTCGGTCGCGGTATTCGGCAGATCAGCATGTTGTCGGCCGGACAAAACAGAGAGCGGTTGGGGACGAGTCGACTTCGTTGTCGATTTCGAAAATCGGTCAGTCGAGTGAGTCTTGCGACTCGGTTTCCCCGATGCCGGGGAGATGTAGTAGTTCTCGTGGGAGTTCGAAGATGTTAGCGGAAATGATCGGAATGACTCCGTGAGCTACAGCGTCTGAGCCCCGACCCGAACCATCAACCGCCAATCCAAGTGCCGGCGACGAGATAAATGAGTCGTGGGAGTTCCAGAGATAAGCCTGCTTTTACTCAGAGACAAATCATGCCCAAGATTTTGCGTCGTTAGTTTGCGAGCCGTGTTCCCCGTTTCGGTAACATATCCGGTAAAAAAAAGGAAAACCGGTGACGTCCCGTTCATCATCGGTAGCATGTTATATAATTTACGAACATGTTACCTATGTTTGTGTTGCATGTCGCGCTTCTCTTGCTCCTTTGTTTGCCTTTTTGTGTTTTTCTTTTATTGCAACAGCAATTATATGAACAGTCTGGACGGGTTTTTGCCGTCGCCGTCATGTCCCTATTAGGTCCAAATTGATAACCCCCCTGCACATCGCACGTCCTACCCGCGGGTAAAACCACGCGAGTGGGGGCGACGAACAGCAGAGATCAAACGAACCCGGCCCATCGTCGCTCGGAGGGCGGATGCGATAACATCACCCCGATCGGGACGCCTGCCGTCGAAGCGGAAACGCCCGCCCGTCTTAACAAGCATTAAAAGGCGCGAGAGGGAGGGGGGGGGGTCGCTCGAGCAGCCACTGTGAACTTCGCACGGTCGCCATCGCTAGCTCGCGCGCTATCTCGACAGCCATCAGCGGGCGGCTCGTAAACCTTTCTAGATGCTGCGCTCTCAATGCGAAGGGACTGCGAAAAATGTCCTTGGAGCAGCCGTATCCACTTACACCAGCGTTTTGTAGAGCTATGCGAACGTATCCCAAAGAGTTGGCTGCCAGCCTCACTTCGTATAACATTACAATTCAATGCTATCGCATCCGCTGCTTCGCCCTTTCGGTGAAGCTTTTTATATTGTGTTCGCTACCTAGTGTCCTTTGCACGTTCAATTATGTTTAGGAATTAAATATTGGGCTGACAACTTGATAAATCTCGTTGTCTCTTTTTTCTTCCCAGCCCCAGAAATAATCCGGCTTAATCAATGGTTGAGATGTGCGGCCAAAGGGGGCGACCGAGTGTAGTGGTGGTAGTCGTGAAGTGTTTCGGATGTAGTGGTATGAGGGGTTTTGTAAGGCTTCCCCCTTTGCGCGTGGTTGGGACATCTCAATAGACAAATCCTCGTTTTCGCTTCAAGGCGCCCGCCAAAGGCGCAAGAAAGCGCGCGTGGCGGGACCGACGACGTGAGGAGAGGAGCAGTTTTTCGTTCCTTTTGTCTGAGCCAGTGTGAACAGTGAACAAGCAAGGGTAGTTCGGAAGGCTTGACACGCCGTAGAGAGCTTCCACTTCACATTCGAGAATCATCGAACACCATCTTCCCTCCTGTGGCGTCTAAATTCTGTTGCAGTGAGTCCCGATGAAGATTGCCCCCCCCTGGCGCTACCGCCGAATCTTAAACAGATTGAATACAAGGAAATAGAAATATTGCATATTTATGTTTAATCCAATGTTTTACTTGTACTCCATCAAACAATACGATTGGAGTGTCCAAGAAATCGGCGGGAAACTTGAAGCCCGTGCAGCTAGCATGTATTTGTTATTCTTTCTTATTCGAATAACGACAAGGGAGTTGTGCATTCTAAGCATAAGTCGGTTTACGTGTTACTTTTGTCATACACGCTATATATTGTGTTTACCATGTACATCTCCTAAGAACTAAACCTACGCTCAGTGGAACGCGTACACGTACGTTTTAGTAATTCTGCTGCTGCCAACCATTCTTGTGTGGGATGCGTCATTTTTGGATGACGTCCGATGCAAAAATGAATGAAGTTTTATTTATTTATTTATTTATTTATTTATTTATTTATTTATTCAGTCATTCATCATTCATTCCCTACACCGCAATGGCATTTCGCCATTACGTGAAGGCGGGGAGAGGGGGTTGCTATACAAACTGAACAGACAATGCAAACTAATTCCGAATATGTCACGAAGATAGAAAGAACATAGCCCCGCGTTATATGATTCGTCGGTAAACTCAGCAGACAGCCATTTCGTTAGAATTCTCACGCCGACATAGATTGTGCGCCGCCATAAATAACCAAAGAACTCTATGAAAAATGTTCTAATTCTGTAAAACTGTTAAGAGTGAGTAAGAGCAATGTATACGGAACCGTCAATGAGACTGTTAAAACGCAAAAAAAGGCTGCTGATAGACCTATCTCACCACGCGATCTGCGCATGCGCGAGTTGCCCGGAGCGGCAGCGCCGCCGCCATCTTAGTTGTAGTCCTCAGAGCACAGTGATACGGCTGTGCTTGCTGCGTGCTTTATGTTTGCTGATGTTTTGCACGAATCCTTGGCGTGGACGACGACTGAACGCGTCAGAAGACTGTCAGGACCTCATGAGGAGGTGTGTATTTAAATTTACCGCGGGATGCAGTCCTATTAAAGAAAAAAAAAGGTCGACAATGTAAACATGAGACCTGGTAATGAACTCGGCGTTGGTTAATGCGCCTGTATCTCTTCGCATTTCTGTTACCCGTATTCGCTGAATTAACTGCAATAAAAAGCAAGTAAGGACGTCTCAGAGCACGTATCGTGCAGAGGTGGGACGCCAAGAGCGTGCAATGATGAAAAGAACTCAAGAATCAGTCGAAGCAACAATTTTGCGCTTGTTCTGTCAAAGAAAAACTTCGCTTGCACGGTGTGCTGTTAACACAGGACTTCAATCATAGTGACGCGCCAGATGTGAATGAATAGAAAACGATCGCCGTGAAGAGGTTAAAGGCGCGTTCACTTTAGCGGAACGATGACTTGCCGCAGACCGTAAGCGACACCTTACGGGCCGCTGCTAACTGTCGGGGAAATATCGTGAACAAGCAATATCCTGCTGACGAGTCGGTAACTTCGGCGACAGGTGCAAAACGGCGAAAAAGCGGCAGCCCGCGGTGCCCGCCGCCCTCACACCCGAAGGCTCGCCGCCGATGTCGTCGGCCTTACCGCTTAAGAACTGCGTCGGACGGCACCTCAGTAGGACCGTGATCCTATACGGGCCACTTTCGCTCATAAGGCAGTACGTCTTGTCGCTGGTATTTCCGCGCTACCTTGTGGTCGTAATAAAATCACGCTTCTAGAGCTGGAATGCCGGCGGTGCAGTTGGTTGCGATGCCGTCATCGCTGAGCAATTTCCGTGCGCGGCGTGAACTATGCACTGCATTTACGCTGGCTTGGTATATGACTTCTCTTTCACTCTAGACGCTTGCAGCGGTGCACGTAGCAAAACGCCGCGGTGAGGTCGGTCTATTGTTCGAGCGCTCGTGCTCTGAATAGTTGCTTCCTTCGTACGTGTTCTTTTTTGGTTACTCACGGTGGTACTTCGACCATTTTCTAGGCGTGACTTATGCAGGAAAAAGGAAGACCTCGTACGTCTGACACACGGGAGCAAATGTACGACAGCTACCGCCTCTGCTCGGACCACTTCATGAATACCCGGCCAAAGCACGGCCGTTGTAGGCGGGTGTCGCGGAACAAAACCCAGTAGGAAGACGAAAATAGTCGTTTCCTACATAATTTCTTAAATAAATATCTGCTCGTTCGCACCAGCTGAGTTACGTTAGAATTTTTGGGTTATCAATTCTAAAATTGTACGGAAGAAAAATGGAGCTGATGGCATCCTATATATGGTGTTGCAAAGGTGTTGCTGTGAAAGGTGTTATTGCTTCTGCAGGACCACACAGCATACATCAGATGGACGTGGTAACCTTTGTAGTAAGTTTCTGCGTACTAGGAACAGTATGAAGACGTCTGATGCATGAGTAAACGATAAAGAATGTACCAATATGTATCTAATATACAATATACTCAGCTCTAAATTATCGTGCGGTGCATCTTTTTATGCGTCTTCCTTTGTGATACGTTGCTAACACAACGAGAGTAAAAACCAGTTTTCCGACTACTTCTGTTATTTGCCGAAACGAGACTGTCACGCCTCATGACGTGCTCGTTCACGCATACTGAACTAATATATTCAAACGTTTTGGGCATGTGTTGGGCGTTCAGCAAAATTAGCAGCAGCTGCTTGAAAAAAAAGCGCGCGAAAGTGTTAAAATCTGAAAATACAATTGCAAACAATGCTGGTTTGCTTTCGTGGTTGCAAAGACAGCCGCGTACACGTCGGGTACATAGAAAACGACAAGCGGGATGGCGTTTCCTCCTCGAGCATCAACAAATACGTTGCCATAGCAGAATTAGTTATTTTGGGTTTTTTTTTTCCTCGTAAGTTTGGCTTACCAAACAACAGGGGAGAAATTGGCGCTAGTGGAGGAATTTCCGATTAGCAGGCGCATAACGTCTACGATGGCGTAGATTTTAAGTTATTTCTGAGAAAGCGGTCACCTGCAATGAGGATCTCAGATAACGGATGAAAGTCGTATAATACTCTCGGGGAAGAAAAGGTCGGGCCGCTGCATGTGCACGTCAGTTTCCTTCAAACCCCTGGTACCCATATCAGCTTCTCCTCTACAGCGTGATGCCAGCCTAGACTGATTAAAAAATTTGCATGCTAGCTGTGTAATTCTGTCACGCATGTAAGTCCTAAAGGCCGTTTGCGAATCTGTACTGATATATGCCTACAAAGCATAACGAAAAAGGAAGCCGACTCGGAGACCATGTGTAACGCGTTCGTGACAAGGCGGTATATGAACGATTTCAAAATGGCGGAAATCAATGGCGGTCCCGCATAAACGTCACGTGGTACAGAAAGCACCAATGGGAGCCCTCGGACAGAGGCATAAATCGTCTGTTTTATCTCCTTTCCCCTTGACGTTAGACTCTATGGATGCATGTTCCTGCCACGAGAAAAAGGCTGGGTCTAAAATGGCGGCAATGGCAATGGCCGACGGCACTGGTACGCGAGACAACAGCTCAAAAATGGTTTGCATTTTTTTTTTTCATCGTCGCGACTCATTAAGCCGCGCTTCTTACTTATCGTGCGCATTTTGCTTTCCATAGTTAATGCATGAAAGTAAGACGTTCAAGGACGCGATACCTGCAGGGACCTGGATTGTATGTGCCTTATTTCTGCGTCGTGTAATGCGCATGCATATTGCGCCGTCACCGTCAACCGTTGGATTGCAATAATAGTATTTGGGGCCTTACGTCGCAAAACAACGGCGCGATTGTGAGAGACGCTGTAGTGAAGGGCTCCGGAAATTTCGATCACCTGGGGTTAAAGTTCTATTTTGTGTACGCTGCATTGTGAAAACATCCACAGAGGAACTGCAGTATTAACCAACAGACAAAGAGGTCGAAAAACTGAATACATTACTTCCTCGTAACAAAATCATTTTGAATTTGCTAACGCTATTCTGTACGCGTCTCTTAAATCCCGAAGAGTGAGCTTGTACTCCCACTGACAGGGATCCTGAGCCAACCCTCTTGTTCAAGCTTCCACATACATACTCACCATCACGCTCTTCAAGACATTGATTCATCTTCTACCATCAAGTGTGTTTTGCCATGATGCTCTACGTAACTTTAACCGAACTCGATTTGCCTCAAATGGAAATTTTTTTACTACCTGCTATTCGTACTAATTATGGCCGACATACTGGGTATTTTCTTGCTTTGTTCATATGGAATTCATTACCATCCCACATCAAACAGTGTGCCACCATCGGTCCTTTTAAAAAAGAATTGTTTTCCTATTTGCTCAATTACTAAACGCATATTTTCATGATTCATTTGTTTTATCGCTTTGTTTAATTATAATTGTCTTATTGTCGTTCCGCTAAATCATTCGTTTTCTTGTTATGTTGCTATTCACTGCTAATTACGTTCTTTTTCCTTTGCAATTTCGGACAGGAGGCCCCCCTGCAGCCTAGTGCTTTCGGACCTCCTTCTGTATAATTATCTTGTGTAATATTTTATGTTTGTAATAATATTTGAAATAAACTTGATTTGAAATAAACTCGAAATTGGCAGCGCGACATGTCCGGCATATTAACGTGAACTCGGCCAGTAGCATCACAATCTAGTTTCCCGCACAGGCGATACACGTGTATTCGGCGGTAACGAAGGCGACAATTCTGTTAATATGTCTTCTAATGACGCGCGAGACAAATTATTGTGAATCGTTAGCGATCCACACGAACACGAACAAGCCACCCCCCGACCTCTTCCTGAATCACTGCAATCCGGTAGCAGAAACGTCAATTCTCTGGACTGCCCTAGTGTGTCCACAGAAGCAATAAGCACACTGCCCACACCCCGAGTAATGCATAGTAATGGCGGGTGCCTGAATTGTACTCATTCTAAAAAGAATCCAGGCAGGCGAGAACAAAACAGCAGTTCATGCCGGGGTGCACCTGAAGTGGTTCAGATAACACTTATAGAACAAATTTATCAGCGCGACTACTCTTGTTGCAAATGCGTCTGTACAATGGCCTGGAAGTCCGACAACGGTGCATATCAGCGAAACACTATACGGAAATCGGATATGTCCCAATTATTGAGACTGAAGTTCAGTAGTATACACGCTCGTTGCAGCTAATGGAGAATCGCTAACAATGTTGGATACCGTGTTCGACCAACACAGTACGCGTCGCAGACGTCGCACAACCATGCCGGGACGACAGCCACGGTCTTCTAGGTATTGCTCGCAATGTTGAGGGTGCTGCGAATATATCATAAAAACAGTCGACCTACTCCCAGCATAAGGATATAAGCGTTCTGCGCGTAAATATCGTAGAATTACTAGTAGCGTACGTATATACAGGGGGGATGGCAATGCGATGCTTCTCTTGACGTCGATGACCTTTTTTTTCTACCCCATAATGAATTGTTGAAATCAGTCTTAGTACGGAACAGCACACTCGTGTTCACGTATATGCAGTGACGTTGTGGTTGCTGAATGGACTTAGCACGACTGCATGCAGACTTGTGGGATCTGCATACAGGCTCGAAAGCAGCAGTCGTATGTTATGCATATATCCTGTCGAGTAGTATCAATGAGTACATCAAGCAAAATTTGAATGGTTTCTGCTTTTAAGTGTTGCAGGTGAATCAAAGTGTCAACGGCCATTGCCAGGGCCGTTGATATTCTGAATGTGTACGAGGTGCATGGTCGAGGCCTACTCCAGTTACCTAGGCATTAACTGCTATTTCTCGACGTGAAGTTCGTAGTAAGCGTCTGTGTGGAGGGTGAATTCGACCCTCGGAGAGGCCGTACTGTTCCGAGTGGCCGCCAAATTCAGACTTCCTTAATATCATTCGTTTTTCGTGTGTACATTCTTTAAATCGCATTCGTTCGTGGGACGAGTGTGTGACTGGTCGGCACGTCCTTGCTTCCCAGTGAACGTGTTTCCACGCGCTGTTTACCTACAACGAATAATAATTTGGTCGTCGATTTCACTCCGTTAACTTGCTAAATGATTAGCGCCTGTTAACGCAGCCCACGCTTACCGGGCGGGATCATTCTATATAGCGCCACACTTCCGGAACCTGGACCAGTCCCGTCAGTGCCACGTTACGAACAGTGCACCCTCTGGTCGAGGGCGATGGACGCGTGAGTGTGTGTGAGTGACTGTGTCCTGGATTTGTGACGTGTTTCGTGCAGCCACATTTTAAAGCCACGTAAACAGATCAAGGCGAACGCCTCACTTGGCTTGCTTCCAGGGCCCAGTGCGGTAGCAACGACGAACCGGTTGTGCGGCGTCGACCTTGGCTCCTGTGACGGTGGGATCCAGCGACGAGTGGACGGGAGGATCCACCAGTGAAGGCACAGCTTTCCCGCGCCTTGTACAGGGCGCGGAGACGACTATGCGCTCGACAAAGCAGGTTGTAGTCAGCGTTCGATGTACTGACTGCACCACGAAAGCAACACTGGGCAAGAATAAGAACGTGTGTGCGAAACTCGCATTGCTAGGATGTTCTAAATGGCAGAAACACAGGAAACTTGTGTGCCGCTCTCACACAGGCCTACGCGTAGAGTGAGGAAGGGAAACGACGTAACCGAAGGTCGTGAACACGTAGCTATCGCTGTCAATGAAGTGTTGCACATTCCTAGGATGAATGCCACATTGGAGAGTTTCTTACGAGGTGAATAAACTCTACGATGTTGTGTGGCAGACTGTGCACTTGCCTTAGGCTCATGAAAGCGCATCGAAGTAGCCATCAAACATATGAAAGATCGTCGACGCACGTGTTTGAACGTTCAAGTGCTGCTGTAAGGCAGTGAGTGTGTTTACGTGATGACTATACGTGGATGAAACTAGTTTACCTTTGACGAACGGTGAAGACTGTAGAAGGACACGTTTGTACAGTGGTTCAGTGCAGTGGTTGTTAGCTAAAAGCGGCGACCAAGCATGTCAGCGGAAAGCAACCGGCAAATGACGAATGTAAAAATAAAGCTTCGTGTATTCGGCCTCTAAACTAAGAAAAGGTTAATTTACTAAAACCGTGAACGATGTTATGAATCAACCGCCTTGCACATGCTGGCGTAAGCACACCTAAAACACTTTGCAGCAAAAAGAAAGAAAGAAAGAAAGAAAGAAAGAAAGAAAGAAAGAAAGAAAGAAAGAAAGAAAGAAAGAAAGAAAGAAAGAAAGAAAGAAAGAAAGAAAGAAAGAAAGAAAGAAAACTGCTTGTCACTGGCTACCGGAACTCCAGCTTCGTGCTCCAAGAATAATGGCCGTAACTGCTCCCAGATTTACTCCACAAAAGTATAGAAACAAATATATTCCCAGATTTCAAGGTCGACAACTAAAATAGGCGTGTCATACGGTCTCCTAATTCATAATGAATCACGATCACTGAGGAAGTCTGGCCATTTCGCGAGGCTTTTTGACACGGAAGTGTAGGTACATGTGGCACATCGGCCAGTCACCGGCGATGGGCTTCACCTGGTCGATTTGAGAAATGTTGAAAAAAAGAATGCCTTTCAAGTGCATCGCGATTAAAAACTTCTGTATGTGGGACGTCCGCGCGTGCAGCGTCGGTGAGTTCGTCCAATGGAGTGTGACGCCGCGAATCAAGTCCAACAAACTGCTTGGCCAGAATGAGCGGCGATCACATCCAGAGCCGATGTTCGAATGTCGAGGGAGAATCTCGCTAGCATTTGCCTGCAATGCCAACAAGCTGAAGCCTTCTCAAGTAAAGCACCACCGGTTATTCCATGTTATATACTGGATAGGAACAAATCTTTTCGTTCTTACGGTTGAGTTAGTTCTTGTATTATCATTATGCAGAATTAGCGAAATTAACTCAGGACTGCGTTGTTCGTTTCGTGCTACTACAACATGCTGACTATTAACTAAGCCCATCTTGAAGGCTTTCAAACCATAGGGAACTTTATTAAAGACGCTATGCATATGCTGTTTAAACAAGTGGAATACGCCGTTTACGGGCGTTTCTTATACGAACAAATAAAGATATTTAACATTATTCTCGTTGCGTATACTGATTTCGCTTACAGCAGCTTAAGGCCGGTCTCGACACAAGTGACGCACAGCTGACCGCACTGCGAAGTGCGAATGCCACTATTGCTCAGTTTATCCCATTGGGAAGATCCGAATAGCAAATACTCAAGGTAGCCAGAATGGCCACACCATTTATTCATAGCGCCAAACTTGTAGACAAATTGAACCGAATAGTACGACTTCTCTGTCACGTTGAAGAAGCAAGAAAACAAATGGGCTTTTTTTTTTTAGTTATTCGAACCAGCAGATATGCACATATAAGCCTTAGCGCGCCTGCATATAGGTTATTCAGATCATACCGTTAGGTGAAGCAGTTGTCTAATTTTGGAACGCCCTGCGAACAGCTCATGAGCAACATCAGACGGTGACACAGCTTTCCCTCGAAGCCGAAGAGCGAAATCGTTCATTAGAATTATCACGACACCAGTCCAGAATCAAGTGATGAACTCTCGCTGAATATTAATAGTGCACCCTCGTTTTGTGGCGGGTCTTTGCGTCAAGCTCACACGGGAAATGACGCGCAGCGTCAGCGACCTATCCATGTATTCGCCTACGTGCGCGCAACTTCGTCATTCCGTCTTTGTCGTCGCGAGGGTGCCCCGATGCGCACGAGATGCGTGCACGTAGAAATGAGGTAACTCGACGAGCACCACGCGGCTGGCGGGAGAGAGGGCATGAGCGCACAACGGCCAACGCGACAAAAAAAGCAATGGATTGTCAGGACTTGCTCGCCATTTTGACACAAATATTTTTTTTAAAAAAAAAAGATTGCTAGTAAATGCGCCAAAGACTGGAAGTGCCAAAAAGTAGCCACTGACCCAACCTGAAACTTTCATCGTCACCCAGGGTCGGAAAGTAGCTGATGTGGTGCAAAGTAGCCACTAGCGGTGTGATATACATATTTGATTATGGATATCTCCGAACGCAATCGCTTTAAAGGTATCAACCCAAATGATGTATTCAAAAACACAATATGACACTGCAAAAGTGACCTCTTTACAGACTCCTTCCCGTAACCCCTGTCACCACTCAGACATTCCGAAGAGTTGACGCGGTACGTCGATCTCAAAGCGGTTCTCGTGTGCGTGGGTAGATTAAGTCGTTATTTACTTGTTGCGTGCTGCTTGTGCGAGGAATGTTTTACGTCTTTCGAAATCCTGCGCCTTCGACGTTCCTCGGGTGTTCATATATTGCGTTCTATATGCAAGTGTGTGTGTGCGTGTGTGTGTCTATAAAAGTGATAGTTGGACTCCATTCGTTGTCGACAGTCCACTGTCAAAGTTTCAATATATGCCCGACGGATATGCAGGCCTACTTTTTCTGCGACTCTGCTGCTATGGCGGAATATAACTGTCCGACTAAAAAACAAAACCAAAACACGCAACGTTAGAAGATAGTTTCCAGAAACAATATTTAACTTTTTCTTTAACTACAAAGCTGCACTCTACGGCTAAACAGGCTCGAGCAGACCTTAGAATGCCCGCCGAGAAATGAGAGGGGGGTCACAGCCTACGTGTATTCTGCATGCAGCACCAGCTTTTTTTTTTTTTTTTCCTTAAAGGCTCACTGTGCTCAGATTCCGCGAAACACACAAGTGACCTGCAAAAACAGCTCATGAAGCGCGATTAAAGCTTGGATAGTTTGTGATCAAAGCATCAAACAGGGGAAAAAAAAGCATGAGGTGCGATGGTTTGAGCCATTCCTGCGCCGTGGTGGTAAGTGCATTCGCCTTTCTAAATATTCCAGAGAAAGGCGCATAACGTATTACAAGGCTCTGCACTAATAACAATTGCAGAAACTGAGGCCACACATACGTAGTCGAAATCTGAAAGAAAATCCATGCAGAATATCTGTGGTCCCGAATGACATGGCTATTCCTGACACCAAAAAGTGGCCAGTTTGTGTGTGTGTGTGTGTGTGTGTGTGTGTGTGTGTGTGTGTGTGTGTGTGTGTGTGTGTGTGTGTGTGTGTGTGTGTGTGTGTGTGTGTGTGTGTGTGTGTGTGTGTGTGTGTGTGTGTTTTAACAGGGGAGTGTTTTATGCCGGGGTCCACCTAGAAATCACTAACGTACTTACGTCAAGAAAGTGTACGTCTTGAAAAAAATCACACTCCGCTGATAAGAAAAAGTACCACTCCCAAGGATTCGAGCCCACAACCGCCCCGGGATGCGACGATGGGAGCTGGAAGCTCTACCGATACCTCCACCGGCACATAGATCCAAGGAACAAACGACCCTTATATTTCACTACACCGCTTCACAATTTGCATCTAACTGATGTCCGGGTAAAGCAAATGTGTTTAGCAAGTACGATTACATTCAAATTAACATCTCCTTTCCACTGCACTCTTGGTTCTCAGCAGTGGTACGGCCATCTAAAACGATGGAGTGAAGCAGATTGTCGTGCTAATGCGCGCCGGCAGTCAGCGCTTCGGTAGTCTCAGCGCGTCGATCACAGAGTAGATAAGCGGCAAGGTTCCGCGGCGTCCTGCCGACGCGTTGCATGGGCGAAGTACGACCACGGCCGCTCAAAGATTTGTCCTGTGTGGCTGTTGTATTACGACGCGCTCTCCTCCGAAAACGCAATGACCGCCGCCGACAAGCAAATGATGCGCCTTTCGATGCGGCGGACTGTGTTCACAAAACGATCCGCTGACAACCAGTCTGGTTTCGCTGCCAAGGTTTCACTGTTTGCAGGCGCTCCTGGTTTATGGCAAGGTTCGCGCAGGGCTCTGGTGCGTGCAATACAGTTTCCCCTGAGAAATGTGTCTTTCGAAAACCACCCCTTGTGTACAACACTCAAGGATCCCTGTGCACTGTCGAGGTGCCGCTGATGTCTACATGCAACGCGTTCATATGTCCACAGTACCCAACCCATCTGCCGCCCCGCGATTCGCCAGATTGCAGCTTATGCATTCCACAGCTTCGCGGAGAGAGGTGCGACTTTCGTGTTATACGTATTGCTATGACAGAGTGATCAACCACTTTTTTTTTTTCCTTTGCCTCTTCCTCTGGCGAACAAAGTGCGCTGTCACTGTTTTGTTTTCGCAATGTACCTTCTGCAAAAGGGAAATGCACAGGATACATGTAAAATATGAATGATGTGTAACTCAGAAGCAACTAAGGAACGCTGGTCGTGATGTGTGTGCGCGCAAGGGCCACGCGTTTTTGAGTCTGCAGCCTCTCTCAGCATCACATACCGCGCCTTGTTCGGAATGCCCTTTCATGGAAGCGGTGCTGCAAAAGTTCTACATGCGAAGAACTCCTGCTGTGCAAATACTCTTGTAAAGGTGCATTTTTAAAGGCCGAAAAAATACCATCTGTCTACAAAGCACCAGATGGACAATTATCGTGCTCAAATGCATTGCAATGGACGCGCAGCACATGGATAAGTTGTTTCCACTCGACATCTCGTTGTACAATAGCACAGAAAAACTTACTGTGAACACTAAAACAAGCAGACATGTCAGGTTTCAAGCTGAACACCATCGTAAAGAAGGCACAAAAAGAAAATCACCAGAGCTCAAATATCGATTCGATATTTTCACATCACATCGGAAACTGCCCTCTGGGCAAGCACTATGCAAAGAAAGCATTCCGCTGTTGTGTAATTCCCCATTCAGCCGTTATGCGTAAGTTGCAAAAAGCGTTTGAAATAAGTTTAACCATTTATATCTGCTACACATTTCGCGGAATACTGGCCTGCTAGGTACGAACTAGTAACGTTGGTACGAACGGATAAAGCCAACATTTTGACAACAGGATTCGCTACTTATTTATAACACCATTATTATTATATACTGGCGAAGTGCTTGAAGCTTCCGGATCGGCTTTTTCTAGACACAGCTTGTGGTGTCAAACTCGGCCCTGTCCACGACGAGTCGTCAACAAAGTGAGCGGCAGCTCGTGCCGTGTGTGACGCCACAAGTGTTATGGGAGCGACCGCAACCTTTTCCCAGCTTCCAAGTGCTGGTGCGATGTGCGCGCGATGGACTAAGCGGGCCCAAAGCGTCCATATGGAGGTGTTTAGGCAGGCCGCCTGGACAGTGCTAAACGCGATACTCGGAGCGCGCGGCTTCCCATGCTTTCTGCGTCATTGTCTTGCGTTGAGGACTCGAAGTTGTGGTACCCAATAAAAGCGGGGCTTTCTGAAGCATTTCTTATTCAGCCTGGTCAATCTGCAGCTGTCCAGCGCACCCCCAGTGCGACAAAATGGACCGGCCATCACGCGGTCCTAATATCGCGTTTCAGTCGCCGAGTACTGTACACCTACTGGAGGTCGGAGATATACAAACCGACAGGGAATCGTGTGAAATTTTGGCAAACTTAAAATGAGGCTTCGCTTCTGTTCATGTCGTAATCCAGCAAGAAGTCAGCGCTCACCCCATTTGCGTGCCCCCCCCCCCCCCCTTCTTTTTTTTTGCATCCCTACGTAAACTACTATTAATCGCACATAAGACGAAGGCGATACCGTGCCTGCATGCTTGTGACGACTAGGAGCACAGCACAACAGGCTCGCAAGTAAAATTTTACAATGTGAGATGCAATGAACACAATATAATAATACGGTTAAGCATTTTCGTCTACTGCAATGCGCGAGGTCTACTCGTGTCAACTTTGCAAGCAAATGAATTCCAGCGCTCGAAGCATAATGGGACACGCACCAAAACTGCACCAGACGACTTTACGAAGGCCAATCAATAAATGCGCGTTTATAGTTTAATTCCAAAGTGCAGCAGACTCTACTGAATGAGAGCCAAAGTAGTGGGCCCAAAGTACATACACGTGCTTATTGGTAAAACTCATTACTAAAAAAAAAAAAGGAAGAAGAAACGTGTCCTTGGTGAAATAGTAGCGCATTCAGCAGCAGAAAGCCACAGTGTGTAGGTAAAATGTTCGTTAATACGCGCTTTTCCAGGCCACCATTAACTAATGATCGTCGGCTTTGCTTCAAAACACCGCTATGCGACCTTTAGGTTGGTATATAGTTCGCCACACAAGCGAGAAACCGATATCGTGAATTTCAGACTACTTTGGACCGAATGTAAGGAGTATACAAATAAAACACTTCGATCCATGCTTTCGTTGTGCAGTTGAACATAAATCAAGAATCAATCCGATGTACCGAGAGGACCCAAGTAGTCGGGTATGGTCACAGCAGGGTTCACACACACGAGATGTTCACTAGACGTAAAAAATATTGGCAGATATGTTTGTTTCGCGTATACACGTGTGCATGTCTCGATTCTTCCAAGAGAATAACGTCTACGGGTTATTTACGATGGAGCGCGCATCATTAAACCATAATATGGGTAATGAGCAGCTTTTCAGTATGTCCTTCAAGAGCCATGAGGCTCTGGTGATGGCACCGCTAGCCACAGGATAACAGATTACCGTGCACGACACTAAGTTCATCATACCCGATACCAGCGCATCTTCCAATGCCTTGGTCGTAGCAGACCACATTCTCGATGAGCCAATGCCCAGCAAGTATCAAAATTTACCGACTGGTCGCCTTATACACATTTGGGCCCGCTAACGTACGGAAACAGTAAGCCTCCGTTGGTTAAACGTGCCTAGCTGTACACGCGATGTGCAAGCTTGCTGTAAGCACCTAGAGTGAGTGTGTGTGTGTGTGTGTGTGTGTGTGTGTGTGTGTGTGTGTGTGTGTGTGTGTGTGTGTGTGTGTGTGTGTGTGTGTGTGTGTGTGTGTGTGCGTGCGTGCGTGCGTGCGTGCGTGCGTGCGTGCGTGCGTGCGTGCGTGTTTGCGCGCGCGTGTTTGGGTGGACAAAACACCAAAGCTACGATCATGTAATCCCTGATCTAGTAGGTGACCTCGCTGCTTCAAAGGTTCCTATCAGATTCACTACAGCGAACTGCATTTCGAGTGAATATCACTGAATTGTTCTTCATGTGGACTTCTGCAGCTCAATTTCTTCATGCGCGCCCAGAGCAAGACGTTGCGGCGACGTACCGACAACAAAAGTCGAACAGTGAACAACAGATGCATGCTGAAGGTGCTGGTGCTACGTCCAGAACACTAAAGAGAAATTCAGTTAGTAGTTATTGTTGAAGTCCTCCGAGAACACTAGCTCGTTTTCAGCCATGATTGTGTCATGATTAGAAGATATAACTAGCTCAAGGTATTTTTCATTCGTATTATTTGTAGCCTAGTAAATCTTCAGCCTTTTCGGTAATGTGCAGTCAATCTTCAGCAGCTGCCCCCCCCCCCCCCCCAACAACAGAATAACATTTATTCAGCCCAAGCATGCGGGATGAAAATCAATGACGTTAAGGTGACACTGCCACTGGGCAGTTTTATTTGTTTTTGTTTTTCTTTTCTTGGGAGGCCCTGCTGCTGACGCAAGATCTTAGAAACCAGCTGTGGTTGGTCGACAGGGCTCGAGCGGCAGCAGCGAGCCATGGCTAGCTGGATTGAGGAGGCCACCCACCATTGAGCTCACAAAGCCTGGTCCTTTAAATAAAGTTTATTTCTCTCTATCTCTCTTTCTCTCTCTCTCTCTTTCTTTATTGAGGGCGTGGGGGGTCGGAGGAGTGGGTCGTGTGTCTTTTCTGCCTCACCAGGCTTCTCTCACCTCTCAACCAATATTTTTTCAGCTTCTCAAAGCATGGTGTACATCAAATTTACGGTACACAACAAAATCGGTAACAGAGCTGGTTTCACAGCGCCACCATTAAACGAATACAAAACTACGTGAGTTGTCAAGAGAATTCCGCTACTGAGATTATTCCATGTTACAAGTGCTTTTTACTGATTCTATACATTTCATTCTTGTTTCCAAGGATGACTTCTACAGTTGCAGCATGGCTTTTTATATATGTATATATCAGATAAAACTAACAGCGAATCCTTACCCGTGTTTACATTCGCTGATATCTTGATCGGTGACCCTACATGAAAACAGCGACACAAATTCGTTAGTCCAGAATGTAATGTGGCCATTCACAAAACCACATCATAAAGAGCCAGCAAGACATGGTGATACTCCAAAATTTCTGCCTAGTTCAAGCAATACTTCAGGAAGCACTGCAAAGGCTATTGTCAGGTATTAAATTCATGAAGGAAAAACCGACAATGAATTTTGTGGCGAATCTCTCCCCTGTACGCAATGAAAATTGCAGTAGTACCATCGCAAGTTCGTGACATATCACAATACCCTATTTAACATAATATGCCTGAAGTATACAAATGGATGCCAGAAGAGCATACAATATCCACTAATATTTGATTTCTACATAAGTTCATACTAGCTGTCACTGGTACATCTGATGCAAAGGAACGAATCAAATACAGTTTATCTTGTGGGCAACTAGTTGGAGCCCCATGTCCTTGTCCTAAGCCATGACAACATAAGAAAACCTGGAGTCATCACAGTCTCCAACCCCCACTGCAATCACACACAATCCCAGCAGGACAGCGTAGATTTTACAGTTCCTCCATGCTTGGCCATGTGGCTGTGCAAGTCCACTGTCAGAACAGAATAAAGTTTGCAGCTTTTTATCTGCAGCAATATCTAGACTTGGTGTGGCCCCCCAAGGGATGACTACTGTAGGCTGGTGCAATACTACGGTGACCAGAGGAGTTACCTATACACTGCAGTCTGGTTCAGTCTTCAGGCACAACACTTAACATACCAATTTTAAGAAGTGCTTAGCTTATTTACGCTAAAGAGAGATTAGGGGAATAACGTGGGTGATGTTTGTGTCGGCCTCAGAGGCGAGAGAGCAGTTATGACTTATGACTAATACTGATAAAGACCAAGGCTGTGTATGCCCACATGTGACGCTTGTTCCAAGCATCGAAACCCTCATAAGCTGGGAAATAATCGAAAAGTGCATTTCTGATAAAGAAAAATGCTCATTCCTTTCATCACTACACTACGATGACATGTTTAACAAAAGCGTCGATATTCCTGGAAATAAATGCAGAGAAGTACACCTGCATCATGGAGTTGACTTGTGCACTATCACACTAAGTACAGCTCACCAGCTGTCACCGATATAGCTACTTAAGGATACTAAAGGGAAGTACTAAGTTGAGCCAGATTAAAAGATTACGCTTGTGTAACAACCAATTCGGCATTCCTGACGAGAAAAGAGCAGTTGTGAGCGCGAAAACGGCAAAACTGAAAAAAAAATGCAGTGGCGCCCTCCGACCCTCTCTGTACCTTTTTGAAATTACGTTAGCTCATCTTTTCTGAGTACTCAAATAGGTTATCAGGCTCTAGGTTATCAATGAAAAACGAAGTAGATAAGCAGTGACTATAAACGTGCAGTAAGCCGGTTGTTGCTACAGATTACACACGTAGAGCTCACTGCACCGTAGTGTCGGCAGCAGAGATAGTGACGTCAAGTTCTTTTTCCCGCGGGCAGTTCAAACTGAGCAGAGACAACAGGGACCTTCAGCGGCAGTTTCTGACGCAAAGAATTAGTTTATTGATTGATTTGTGGTGTTTTACGTCCCAAAACTACGATATGATTGCGAGAGACGCCGTAGTGGAGGGCTCCGGAAATTTCGACCACCTGGGGTTCTTTAACATGCACTGACATCGCACAGCACATGGGCCTCAACATTTCGCCTCCATCGAAATGCAGCCGCCGCGGCCGGGATTCGATCCCGCGACCTTCAGATCAGCAGCCGAGTACCATAGCCACTAGACCACCGTGGCGGGGCTGCTTACTGTGCATTTAATAACGTGATATTCTTAGCAGTGCTCGTCGTACAATGTTCCGGAGACGCACAGTATACGCGCAATGCTTTGATGTGTACGCTCAAACCACATCATCAAAACCACGTCACCTACTTGTGCATATTTATTCTCGCGAACGCTCACATTCGTCCGTGAAAACCAAAAAGCGTACCATCGTGCGCGAGTGGTGAACGAATGTGTGGGAAATCTTAATGTGCGTGTCTTAAATCTGTAAGTGGTTCTGTCGCTTGGAAAGCAATTCATAGTAACTGGAAAAATATAAACGAGGCGAAACGGCGAAATTACGCGCGTCGACCACTGTTCAGAACACGCAATGCTTATATCCTTGATGAGATTACCTGCGCGGCGGTGATTTTTTTTTTCTCTCGCTCAAATATCCAAGGTATTTGTTTACAAACAGTGTTACGTTGTTCCCAGCATGCCACGGACAGCGGTAGTAAGCAGTGGGGAAAACATCGCGGAGCGACGGCAAAAAAGCAGCAGGTAGCAGCCAATACACACGGTTTCCGGAGCCCTGAAGAACGTGGCGGATGATGCTGATCGGGACGTCGACAGATGGCTAAAATAGGTAGGTGCAGACATAACTGCTGGCGTAATATGACTGAGGAAAACAAATTTGCAGAGGAAAGAATAAAGGTAAAGTTCGATGGCCCGCGGACCATCGCCCCGTTATAAAGGGGACGCTCACAAAATGGATTCGTCCATCCCCTATTAGTAATATGGGCCTACTGAATTCCTGCGTTCCTTTTACACAATTCAGTTATGCACTAAGAGCCAGTAAACAACCCTGAGGTCCAAGATTTGGTTTGAGGCGATAATTGTGCACTTGCAAAATGTGAATATGATGCCGCATAAATCTTGTGAATACGTGCTGCAATGAGGAAGGTACAGGGAATCGAAGTCTTTTTATGGCCGCTTCAGCCGCTTTCGGTTTCTCGCTCCCGAGGAGAGGGTACACGCGTGGCCCATCGTCGTGGCTACTCCCACTTCAGCAACGTGACACGTCATGCGAATCCATGCTCCCAATCTGACACCGCATCACCGCAAGAGCCAAGGCGCAATTACGTAGTGCTGGCTTCGACCAATCGACAAGCCGAGCGATGAGTCAACTTCACCAATACATGAAGTTATGTAAATTAGCGCGCGAAGGGGACTGGTGAAGCGCAGGAGAGCAGTGCGGGACTTTGAAACTGAGCGTCCGCGCGGAACCCGCAAAAGCTGATCGCTGCTGCCTTCTGGAGGTGAGAAAAAAAAAAAAAAAGGCGGGGCAGAGCCACACCACAAAATTCAGCAACGGCGTTTTGTGCATGCAACTATGACCAGACCCTAGCAACACATCCTTATTTTTAAATTTATGACTTAAAGCAACAGCACGTGCTTATATTGAGAAATTTCACATACCACTGAGCACAGAACTTTGCCAATGTAATTACAAATCGCAGCTTATGTTAGACTACTTTGCATGTCTAGATTCAAGCAAATTTTCAGCATGACCTGGCCATAAGATTTAGCAACGCCTCCTGTGGTTTCAATACGTCAAACGATTAACATGTAAACAAGGCTGCCAGACATACTTAAACTGAGACTTGCATAGTGTTAGAAGAAAAAAAAAAGTTTTGAGCATGGCACCACCCACACGATCATTACTGCTCTGAAACCTGTGATGAATCAACTGCAATGACAGTGTTGTTCAAGCCTTAAAGGGCCACTAAACAGGCTCCTACTTTTTTTCAAAAGTAGGAGCCTGTTTAGTGGCCCTTTAGAAGCAGCTAACTCAATCATAGAGAAGGTTGCGGCGATCACATTCTGCGAATATGACATCGCTGCGCGCCACGCGGACGCCGTATTTCAAAAAACAATTCCCGCGCTTCTTTCCGGCGACTGACCAGTCGCGCTCGCATCCTAGGTGTCGTCATGTTCCACCGCGAACAACTTTGCGTAGTCGTATCTCGTTGATTGGTCGAAACGTCTATTGTCAGATCCCCTGGCCATCCCACCGGCGTGAGCGCAGGAGCAACCCAACGTTTCTAGAAGGGGAGCAACCGGTTCCGCAGCGCAAGTGTCAATGACGTCAAATGATCACGTCAGGTCATGTGTCAAAAGTGGGCGGAGTTTCGACGGCGCGCCGCCCCTACCCTCTCCTCAGCAGAGGAGGGTGGGGAGGCCGACCGAGAAAACGAAACCGACGCAAGCGGTCACTTAAACCCGTGTAACTTCTTTATTATTGCACCTATTCGCAAAATTCTTGCGGGAGCATGTTCACACCGCACAGGAGCGCAGTTATATCTTTAAAACAAATTTTACACCTCGGGGTTGTTTAGGGGCCCTTTAAAATTACACTGCGATGTCAGTATACTGCAACCGAAATTTCTGTTTTTCTGACATTAAGCAGAATTATCTCAGGGTTGCAATGTCTTTTCATTAAATTTCTTTTCCTCCTTGCACATTTTGAGTTGTGACAATTTGTTTTCTTTTAATGCTATGCCACTCCAAAGCACTGCTAAATGGTGAAGTTAAATTGTCTTCAGAAAAGATTGTTTTTCCATGGTCTCCCATGAAATGTTCAGTGGTGTTCACCTCATCACTTCTAGCAGAAACTCCTTAAATCGCCCAACTAGCATGTAATTTTGGATAAATTGAGAATAAGATGAGAAACGCACGTTATAAACACAGCGTCCCAGGTTATAGATGTGGTCATAAAATATCAAATCTATAAGCCTATGCCATCCCATATTTTGAAGTCAGTGACTTTCAATGGCAAAAAAATAGAGCACACACAGCAAAATGAATATCAGGTATCCTCTTTACAGCAATCTTGAACACTAAATGCACCACAGAATGCTGTAATTAGTTTCAAGTTTGTGTTCAAAGTATGATGAAAAATTCACTACCCGTGCAATGGAGTACTGCACACAGGCTTCATAAAGTTTGAGGCCTCTTATGAGACTCAAAACTAACCAAAACAAATGTGGCATGAATGCCTCAATGCCAAAAAACTGTGTGCCATAGTTTCACTCTGACGTACACACATAGTAGTGCCAAATTCAGAAGTTCACAGTTGTCTTCTCCCAACAGACTCATTCACATCAGAACTTAAAACAATGTTTCTGCTTACTTTACCCTGTCCATTTATTTACCTGCAACTATTATGCGCAGTGACAATGGGAAAAAGTGGGGCTTATCCAAGCCCTGCTCTTGATTCTTGTCAGGTACCAGTGAATAACAGAAGTCTGCTTTATGACAGAATAGAGGAGCTTCCAAAAGAGTAAGGACTAGCGTCTGGTGTGAAGCGAGGGCTCTAGAAAAAGTGGCAACTTCGTGCCACACACGAGAATTCTGCATGCTCCACATGGCTACAAAATTTGGCTGAGCTGTTCACTGCAGCAGCCTTTATCTGTGCAGCTGTTTTTCATCTAACCCACACGAACCCTTTATCATAGTGCTTATTTCAGAAAGTGCAAGACAATGTTTCTATCAGAGGGTGCCCCTCAACTGATGTCCTGAATGGTCATCTGTCCTTTTAATACCGGTTTCTGCCGGTATGACATGCTTGCAGAGGATGCATGCGTAAAACTAAAAATGTATTCGTATTGGTGCAATGTTTGTGTTCAGGTAGACCACAGTACACAGCATTCATTTCCCAATGTGGAGTCTTGACAAGGTGAAGTTTTGCTAACCATTACCAATGATAATGATTTTGATGCCAAATGGATACGAACATCCACCAGGTGACTTCAGGAACTTTCATGCCCTCCACGATTTGCATAATCAAATTTTGTGTTACCATCACAAACTGTATAACTATCAGTCTTATTTTGACCAGCTACAGTAAAACACGCACACACTTGGCATCTTTTAAAAATGACTCAGAATATACATCATAAGCATAGGAGCAAGTAACCCCTTCTATAATTAACTCCACAGCTATTCATAAAAGCCAACAACAGCGAAATCTTGTTCTTGTAAGTAGTCATTTTCTCATTACAAACTATTCCTCTTTAAAGGGGGCCTAACGAGGTTCAGCCTATGAGCTGACATGCCCATACAGACGACATGGACAGCGCACAGCATCAGTACGGATGGTTACATGCAACTTGTCAAAAGCGTGCAGCAACCTGCCTGAACCAATAAGGAGGCGGCCCGCTAACGGCATCTGCCCCCACAGAGGGGACAACCAGTTGCAAGCACAATAGTGCACGCTTTGCTTCTCCAGCATAGGCAGATGGTGAGGGTGTCAATGCTGGCAGTGACTCCTGCCTCATAAAATTCTACTTTTGTGCTACTTTGAATATTTCTAACTCTGCTAATAAGTGACCAATTTCAATAATTCTTCTGGTAGAACACTCCCATTGGAGACTTAAACTCGAGAGTATAGCCGAAATTTGCCATGTTGCTTCATGTGGCTTGGCAAGGGGCCGTTTAAAACTAGTATAGAGAAAGTTGAAAGAACAGACAACCTATCCATACCCTATTTAATGCTTTGTAGGCAGTACCATGGGATCCAGACAAGTAGTGCTGCTTAAAATGTCAAATCCTGTTTTCACTGTGAAACTATCTATGGCTTGGTTCTGCCCAAAAGTGCATGCATTGACAGAAAATTTGGACCGATCCTGGACGCAGTGCAGTCAGGGTGTATGGATACGATTCACCTGCGGCGTTCATCATGTGCGTTTCCCAGTGAATTGTTACTGTGTAAGTCACACAGGTAGCGCCTCCCACTAGTGGGGTCGTGGTATATACATACTTATGCATTACGTACACTGTTTATATATATATGGCTCGCGTGTACATGGGCCAATACAAAGGACTGTGCAGGACCCGCAGCGGTGGCTCATACACACAATTGTGAATATGGTGAACCAAACCACAATTAAGGTGAATCAAAGGTGCATAAAGTAGAGTATGAAAAGACTGATCAAATATGAATCAAGTAAATTGAATTTTAATTGAAGTGACTGAAAAGTGCCTGATGTGAACCAAATGCGTCATGCATTTAGTTGTTCTGTCAGTGACTTCATGGTAGTGCATTGCTAAATCATTCAAGACTACGTCACAATGCCCAATCAGGTAAAGTAATACTACAGCTTCGATGGTCACCCACCTGCATGGAGTGCAATGGCTCATAATAGTTTGCTTTTTTACATTCGGTTATCTGCAGCTTGTAACACATTTCAAGTACCCATGTTTACTTGTGTGTTGCATGGAATGAAGGACGGACAGGCAAATGCTGCAAGAACAGCAATATGAGGACGCAATATGAAGTTAAGCCAGCAACATTGAAAATACAAGCGAAAAAATGCGGACCCCCAACTCAAGTTTCGTGGAGTCAGGTAACATTCACTCGCCACATACAACATCATGTGCAGCCAATGGAATTGTCTTGAAACAATGACGTAAGGGAAGTTCACAAAACCCAGTTGCCTGCTCTTTCTAGTGTACTAATCATGCTGTTGTCGTAGCAACAAACAGCATGGAATGTGACCACGCCATGGTGTAAATTATCTTCAATATTCCATAAAAAAACATGCAAGATGAAACAGAACCAAAGATCACATTATTTTCTGTTGTAATGTCACAATCACTTCCAAATTTAATTTTGCCAATCACAGCCTTGCACGTTACGTCATTTCTGACGATTGCCACTACGTGTTGATTCAGTCAGCAGTGATGTGGCAATTACAATGCCAGATTAAAATATTAGATCAGTTGATACAAGTGCTTTGACATCTGCCAAAACTATACCCGGCCATCAGTCTATACGACCCGTAAATAGGAAAGAGCCGCAAGAAAATGGGCCTCTTTAGGGGTAGATACTGGTCTTCCTTAAAGATTGCTGCTTGCACCATCTTTACTTGGACTCAAAACAAAGCACTGCAGAGGATCTTTCCATGATACCTTGGTCAACCAATGTTAGTTCTGCCTCAAGCAGTGTAGTCGGTGCCTTTAGCGACATTTGTTGAAAGAAGAGGGCACACTTCCCAGCTCTATTTTCCTGGAGCCTACGGTGTCTCTTACAATCTTAGTGTGGTTTTGGGACGTAATACCCCAGAAATGTATCAATCACTGCAGTAAACAAGTATGCAGAGGAAAGGCTTGTGGTTTGCGTTTACACAGTGAAAGTAGAACTGCGGAACCTACAAAAAGGCTTTTACCATTGCCAAAGCAAACAGGACCCTCTGGCACAAAAAATGCTTGAAAATATGACCCACTCAAATTGTATTATTACAGGTCTTGCGGGTAATTCAAAGAAGAGTGGACTGCTGTTTTTTGTTTTTTTTTTTTTTTGCAATGCTTATTGCATCTTACGGAAAAAGTTCGTGCTGTGACGATGAACAAAAACACAAGTTGGTCTTCGCAGGCCAAAAGCAATGAACGGGGCATCAGGCACAGTAAGGTTAGAATGCAAGAGATACCATATGGATTTAAGCTAAGTGAATTCGCATGCTTATGGGCACAGTGGGGTGCTGTGGGGTAGAGCACCTGATTAATTTTGAGCATCTGCAAGGTTCATGCAGGTTTTGAAGGAAAAAATTCAAGGGTGTCAAGGACTTTCAAGCCACTACTGGAGGATATTCAAGGCCCTCTTCAAGAGATTGTTTTTTCTGTGCTGAAGATCTTCACACAATCATTTTAAAAGGCCCAACATATTTGCGATGATGTGGATTGTGTGGCCGCGACAAAGTGAAGATGGACCGGCATTTCGGCTCTGGGTGATGCGCTACCAATGAGACAAAGAGGAGGAAGAGTGAATGCGGCGTGCGGCTCGAACGGGGAGAACGTGACAGGATTCGAACGGCAGCTGGCTGATCGGCGGTTTGAGTCATGGCCTTCTTCAGCCAGGCGTCCTGCAGACATGCGGACCTGGCGAGCGTGACGTCGTGCTCAGAGCTGTTTCCCGCAACCAGGCGCCCTGCAGCTATGCAGACCTGGTGAGCTCGATGCCCGCCCTGCTCCCAGTACTAACACCGTGAACAGTGGTTGGACGCTGGAGCTCACCTGGGGGACCTGGCACCTGAGCGTGTGCGTGGCCTGGCACCAAGGGGACAACCGCCAGTGGACAAGGTGTAGCGGGTTGCCCGCTGTTCGTGTCGGTGACTGACCGGTGACCAGTACTGTAGTGGCCTGGCGTCCTGCCGGCCTGCTGTTCCTCCAATGCCCCGACGCAACCTGATCAAGGTACCTCGAGAGGTGCTGGACTGTCTCGTGAAGCGGCCACGACGACGGGTAGGACAGTTTATGTGTGTCTAGGCGCGTAGGACTATTATAGACGTTGCGAATGATGATTGTGTTTGTTGTAAAGCATTGAATGTATAGTCTTGTGTAACAGTGTGTTGTCTGCACGAAAACACCTGCGTGCGGTGTGATTTATTACGAATTCTGGGCCCACACTTTTACCAACTTACAATATTTATTACCAGCGGAGCTGTTTATTGCAGAGATAAAACAGTACGGAGCACTGACACCTAACAACGGTACTGTTATACAGAAGGCAAAAGCGAACCCCCTCTTGTCCCTGACCCACTACCCACACTGCTACATGATAGTGACCATATGAAGAACAATATGGAAAGATACAGAAATAAAGAACGAAGGAAATAAAAGAAGGAAGGAAAAAGAAAGTCTCTAGTTGTGCAGAAGGTAAAAGTGGACCTGCATTGCACCCTGACCCACTGCCTACATCCTTGCCCCGTCAGGCCACTGCTACATGATAGCGAACTTGGCGTACTTGCCCTAGCTCTGCCGTTTGCTCAGATTTCACGAGCGTCGAATTGGCTTTATTTTCAAGACGTAATTCAAAATTGCTAGCGTAGCACACAAAAGTTAGTAAAGACGGCTTTACCAAACGTAGCAATGCAAGTTTGTTCGTACCGCTACAGGGATCACACAATAGAAAACAGTAGTTCTATTTAGAACTCAAAAACAAAATTCACCAAAAGGAACCATTTCCGCGATGACAAATATCAATTAAAATTTTGTATTCCACAAATTCAAAGTTTTCCAAGGGCTGGTGAGAAACTCATGGTATTTAAGGGCCTTGAAAACACTTGAAATTCAAGGGTATTCAAGTCAAGAGCCTGTGCATACCCTGGCAGACAAATGCACTCACCACCTATGGGATACATAGGGGTGGCTTGTGCATTTGAAGCATTCGCATAAGCACCGATGCGTATGAGCATGACAATATCCTGACAGCACAACAGGTACAGTGCTGTCGTAGTACTCTAGCACTTGAAGGCCAACTCCGGCTATTTTCTTTTTTTTGCACGTCAAGGTAATGGCGATTCTATGTTCCTGAGGCGCTCTCGTCACACTTGTAACACTAGAAGTCATCAGCAAATGAAAATTTTTAATGAGCAAGAAAGTGAAACCAAAACCAAAATCCAACCCAGCAGTGACATCAAATCAGTCAAACCTTCCACAGTGCAACAGCGCATGCACCCTCCCTCTGGTGTTAATGCCGCAAACGTTCGCCGGTGAGCGCAAATCTCAAAGGCCATGGCATGGTGCTGGTGCGCTTGCGTCACTTTGCCTATAATGACGTTAGCACAGTTTGGCCAATAATTGTAGGAAGCCAGGTGGGCCGCTTGAGGGAATTGGTAAAAATCTATTTGTAAGCAACCTGCACATCTCTCAAGCTTGTAACCTACCACAAATGATGGAGACATGCCAAGGAATGTAGCCAGTGAATTTCAGTGAGATCCACTCACCTCGAGAAATCACCAGTGTTGGCCTTTAATCCAGACCCCATCACTGGTGGCATGCCACCATGCAGGAAGGCACTCGCTTAACTACACTACAGGCTTAGGATCAACTCCTTGCATGGGCAAAACCTCGCACTACGCTTTGTGGTCATCATACTTGGGCCACCAAAATGGGATTGAGTAGACCAAGAAACGCTCATGCAGTTCATCACTATATTCTAGCCCAGTAAATCATTGCCGCAGGAGGCAACACTGCAGTGTCAACGTACATAGCAGAATTGTGCGACTCGGCGTATGTGCTTATGTGATTGGTTTCGGAACACCCCTTGCAGCAAAACTGTGTATAATCGTCTTGCATTCTTCCTCTGCATTAACACCACATGCACAGTACTTCCCAAACACGGATGTGTAACTATGAACATAAGGCATTCTTGGTAGGATAGTGGAGAGTAGGAAATGTAGAGTTTTCAAAAAAGGAATTGCAGGCAAGCCAAACAATTATTGCTGCAGGGCAGAAATATTCCCCAAATTCTTTTCAGAAGGCAACAGTGAACTTCAGCATCAAACGGTCATTTTTCACAAGCTCAGGTATAATGAGACTCCAGCATAAGCAAAAAAAAATTGAAGGGACACTTATGCATCGCCTGCAAGAGTGGAATGAGATAGCGTTATTGTGCCCCATTCACATCACCTTATTTGGCTGCCATGGTCACATAACTGTGTAGGTATCATGGCACACATTCCTTCATTAGTTCACATACTTCTGCCTTGCCTGCCCTCCCTTAAGTCAGGTACAAGTTGACGTAGATGCCCCATCAGTACTCGCTAATGAGGAATGCTCTGTAGTGTGCCCGGCACAAGAACACTGTACTGAATCCATTACACACGTAAAGAGCAAGCGCAAAGTTTTGCCCTAGCGCTGACGTCAAAGCGCCTTCTGTCTGTTTCCATGAGCAGTGGAAGGCTCACACGTGTTCAATTGTCACGCGCAAAGGCACCACATTGGTACCTTCTCAATAAAGCAATGCAATTTGAGTGTTGTCATACCAGACGTTTCCACAAAACAGAATAGTGTCCGAGATATCATGTGTATGTGTGTTGATGAAATTTACAATTTTGATGGATTTTACACTGAGAAATAAAAATTTGTTCTTGAAATACCTGCACCATGGTGGAGGGCTTGCGTGGTGTACTCCAGATTGCTACAGCGGTAGCAGTAGCTCGAGGTGACTAGATCCACTGGATGCCTATGCCAACGGCGGATTTTCCGCGCCTCCTCAACGCTATCACATGCTAATAGTTTCTTGTAGCACAGCTGCACAACATAGGATGTCCCATCCAGTTTTGTCATGCGTGCCTAAGCTGCAAAAAAAAAGTGTTTCCTAATGCCATGGCCTCATTGTTCGAAACAAGCCTGCCTTATGTATAAAGGTACAGCAGACTCGTTAATTCAAACTTGAAGGGACCCCAAAATTTTGTTTGAATTATCAGAAGTTTAAACTATGAGATGCAGGAAGGAGTGTGGCTCAGTGAAACATACCAGTAAAAACAGAGATGTCCAGTGATCAATTGCATCACTGCCACTTTCTTTTTTTCATGCTAGTGGTTTTGAACATTTTTACAAGTGCTGACAGGCAGGCAATCAGCCTCATTTTTGGGTGTGAAAAGGAATATGAGAATGACTTTTCACCTAGGAGTAACCAAAGCTGCTGATATTTCTGGTAAAGATCAGCAAAAAGTATGAATTAACAGGATTAAGTGACTAGTACAGTTTGAATTAAATGGCTTTTAAATACATTGGAAACATAGGCCAACCAAAAATTTGAAATTTGTTTGAATTAACAAAAGTGAGTTATCAGAGTGAACTATTGAGTCTACTGTAGTAACATGGAGGCTATAAATTCGAAAGTCTTACAGATTTCATTAAAAGACACCTGTGCACGAACTACTGTCCTATCCAGTTGTGACCTTCAAAAAATAGAGTGTTCACATTTTCCTGCTCTCCTGCTGACAAATCCTACCTCTAGATTCTGTGCCATATTTTGTAGTGTACAGTCAAACACCTCTACAAATGCGGATAAAACAAAGTAGCCTTCACAATGGGGTATGCCATATGGCTTGGCCGCATTCCTACCCTTCCCAAGCACTGTGGATGCCACTGCAGCAAAGACCAGTACAGAGTTTCCTTGTTTTATGAAGGAATTTACATGTCACCAATCACCAAGTTGTTGCTTAAGGAGTATACTTAGCTGCACATGTAATGCGCAGAGGCCAAAGGAAACTGATCAACGGGGCTATCATTCCGTATGAAGGTTTCACCTACGAAAATAAAAAGGAAGATAATACCACATGCAGCTAATACCCATAATGCGTATTGTGATGCAGAAAGGTTGTCAAGGGTGACAAACTAGCCTGACAGACATAAGTCAGCAGACATGCTGCTTTGGTCAGATCTGACAACCGACTACACTATCAAAAAAGGTATGTCGCAAATGGTCAGCCAAGCAGAGCTGCAAGAACAGCAGAGAAGCCAGGAGTGAATATCCGCAAGGCTGTGGCAGCACTTGACACACTACAGATAGCTTCCCCTCACTCGTTCACCACGTGCTGCAGCAAGTCGTGAACCCCAACGGCACTAGGTCAATAGTGACTACACATCACGAATGTGCAGAAGAAAACTGCAAGCTCTATTTTTTACCTTTAGGGCCATTTGAACATATTGTGAATAAGCATTTATTGCTTTCAGTACGTTTACCTGCTTTATAGAAGTGATGAAAATGTTCGATGCATACAATGAATTGACCTGTATAATGAAGCATTATCTTGGTGCCCCACGCTTCATTCTGCAGGCATGTCACTGCATAAGACCATCGTTAACACTGCCGAAATAAATTGCACCAAAACCAGGACACAAAGCGTGTCATCCCTCAGTCACTTATCAGATGGCAAGGCTCAATGCATGGCCTACTCTAAGACAACAGTGTGTTTACAACAGTGTATGCCTTGCACTGCCTGGCAGTTGATGCACTAACTGCTTTGCAATTGAAATATTGGCTCATGCAATCCATAAAATTGCAAAGCAGCTCCACATACCTTTATGCCAAGAAATATTTAACTTTGCCAGCCCCGAGTATAGAACATATAGACATACGATGCTGATGTTTTTCAAATAATTGGGTCATGTATAGATGCTAAAGTTTGGGCAAGGTGCAACTATGGATATCAAAAAACACTACCTCAAAGCAGTAGTTCCAAGACAGCAGCTCACAGACTGTGTGGTGGGCATCACGAAGCAATAAAAAAACTTACAGAAAGACTAGTTCACCGTCCCAATTTCTGTCCTGAAGAATTCATTGCATCAGAAGAAAAAAAAAACTTACTGCACGGCTCAAGTCTATGCAGCTGGCAACAAGAACGAGTGTTCTAAACATCGGGTGTGTGTGTGTGAGGTTTGTCTGAAAGCATGGAGTTGAGTATTTTCACGCATTGAACATTTTCCAAAACTTCATTACGGTTGGCCAAGGGGCCAGAACAAGCAATAAGACAGATCATGACAATAGATCATGTATGTCATCATAAAGCCTAGAAGTTTTCAGCAATGTGTACACCTCACTAAGTATATATAGTTGCAGATGTTCCTGGTTTCATTTGGTGAACTGGCAGATGCTACCTGCACGCCCGCGCTGAAGTCACAACAGCCTTCTTATGCGCAATATACCAACTCACTGTTATAACCGTAGAGCATGTTTGCAGAGATTCAACGTGTAGAGCGGCAAGATCTGTGCAGTGGCAGCAAAAACCCAATTCCCTCATTGTGGACCAATCGGGGCAAAGTAAAAAAATGGCAGCCAAGTCTCACACACTCATCGCAGCCGTCGAAGTCAGTCATGACATCAAAGTGGTTCATAATCAGCCCCATCTTTGACAAGCACGTCATACGCAAGGACTGCTCTTGTGATTAACAGCCTATATCAACTTACTCTCTGTAGTACTCCCCATGAAGATTTTGTAGAAGGTGTTTCTCGGCAAGACTGCGCTCCTTGCACTCTTGCAGTGAAGGACAAACCCAAACCTGCCTCTGGCATTTGCTCTTCCACAGATTGTTCTCATCAAGCATCACCAAAATGGTGCTCCCCAAAAGGCCTAGCAGTCCTGCATCATCCTACTCAGGGAATGTCAACGATGTTACATGCAGTGATTAAGAGGCATCGACATGTCTCTATAGAGTCTCTAACATCTGTAACCAATCTGTGCATCATGAATTTGTATTAATAAACCTGAAATAGTAACATGCAAACTATACATGAGTGGAGAGCTGTGGAAACTACTAGGATATCCCGTGCTTATGTGGGGGTTGGCACTTTACACTGCAGATGCCTCTATTCCACAGCGTGTATGGTGAGAAATTTAGGCAGCAGGACAATTTCATGTGCTGTAGGAGCCAGATACCTCAGTGTGAACATAGCATCATAAGTGCCCACAGACAATGTGCAAGTTATTGTTCAAATGAAGCTCCACTAAAGCTCACTGCAAAACTAAAATTCTCCATTCAGAAATGTTTGTTCCAGGCTGACAGTACTAATTTGCAAACTGTCACTATGCAAACCGTGCTTTAAGAAAGGCTACACTTGTCCCTCCTGTTGCTTCAGCTAGTGCTGAACTACATTCACTATAGTGCTGTGATGACAAATGCTTTATATTCATAAGCTAGGAAAAATGCCAGGAACAGAAATTATACAGCAGCATCCTATGCGGCACAGCTCCACCTTTTTCTCCACATAATGAATAGTGCTGCAACTAGACAGATACAAAATATTCTGACAAGCAGCAGCACCCCCTAGAGGGTGCATCCTTCTAGAGTTTTACCAAAGCTTTCGGACCTCAGAGGGCACCACTCCAGTATATGCAAGCTGACATTTTAGCAGCAACATAAGAGTTTTGCAAGTTTTAAACAGAAACCTTATGCGACACAAGATGCCACAAGTACTGCTTTAGCCTATATTTTGGTTCTCAGTTATATTGTAGAACTATGCTAAGCTAATGCTCTTCAGTATCACCAATGTCAGAAATTAGCTTAAGTTTTACTACAGCTTTATTCAAACACTCAAATTAGGTTTTCATGCACCAAAATGTGGATCTAGCAAGATGGAGAGAAGAGAGTTGTGCATTGCAACACTTATTTCCAGTTGAAAGCCATCAGACAATTTAAGCGCGACAGGTTGGCAAGGTTCTGTGATCCTGGTCTTTCATACAGATTAACTTAGGTCACCACATCCAAGCCAGCTCGTCCAGTATGTGTGAAGCCCATTCTACTGAACTTTATACAGTTTGCAAACTCTACAGGTTTGCTTGCCAAACATGGGGCATCTCTTCTGTCCTTTCTGAACATATGCAGAAGCTTTAACAATGCATCATGCAACTGTTCAAAGACAGTGCATAATAATGTGCAATTTCAACATGAAAAAACTTGCAACGGTAAAAGAGGCTGCCAGTCAGTGTCCCATTCAGTGAGAATACAAAAAATAGTGACTTAATTTTTTTGGCACTGCAACACTGCAGTGTGTGATCATGCATTTAGTGTCTTTTGTTCAACCCAAGATTACAGTATCACAAAACGCGCAGATACGACACTCAAGGAGATTGAGCCAGGCTGTTAGGACACGCTCGCATCATGCATTCATTAGAGCATTCCAAGAGGTCTCAAACAGTAAGTTACCTTGCCTAAACTACACATACAATAAAGGTTGGACAAGGGATGGGCTTGTACTGCAAGTGTGCTAAAGGTGTGTAGGGCACTGACCACAACCTTTTGAAGTGCTGCACCATGCACTAACATGCAAGTTTCTCTTGCAATGAAAATTTATTTTACACTTAACTGCTAGTTGTCTCAACCCTGCCAATTGAAAATTTTGTCAGTGTATAACATGTCATGGGCACATGTCAATGCTACCATTGTGTGCTTAGTCTTGTGTTCAGTGTAAGTGAATTTTCAACCACAACTACCACCAGTCCTATTTTCTGCCGACCCTCCAGAGTACATAAGTATTCAATTACCTCTTGAGAAACGCCACAGTGGCATCTGGTTAACTTTCTGCTCTGCACAGATGTAACCTTATATACAAGCTCGTACTTATGACAAGGTTTCACCAGTTGTACAGGTCTCTATAAATGTGCTGAAGTAATCTCATGGTCATACTTTAAATTAAGTCACAAAGGCATACTTCACCTGCACTTCATAATGGCCAGGGCACACAATGCCATACGTTCTCTACACATATTTGCTGAGTATGAAGTGGAACTGACAATGTACAAGTGTTACACCTACAGTGTACTAAGCAATACATGCCACCGCTTTGACAATGTAGCAAGGAATTTTGTGTACCAGACGATCTCTTCTGAAACACAGCAAGGTCCCACAGCTTTGGAAGATCAGTGTGTGAAGTTCACGGCTCAATTGTCCAGTATATGCGAGTGTCCAAGAGGCTGAGTCAACAGCAACACCTATTGCCTGTCAGGATGGCTAGAAAGCTGTAGCACAGTTCTTGTGTAAAAAGTCACATCAAGAATATCTTTTCTGATCAACAATCCTGCAGATTGTCAAACTCAATATATTCATGAAAAAGCATGATGCAGCAAATTTCTGGGAACCTCTATAAGAGATCATTTACAAAGGCATCAAAGGCAACACTAGCGTTAAAGGGTCCCTGAAACGTTTTTTTGACATTGCGTCACTGCTTAGGCAACACAATTGTGAAATCATTCACACCGTAAATAAAGCGAAGCACCATGCGCTAAGGCAGCTATGGGCTTATTTCTGTCGCCTTCTTCCTTACCACTGCTGTTCCTCCTCAACTCGATCTGCTGCGGAGTGCGCTAGCGACGACAGCGCCTACCGCGTCAGCCGCTCTGCCGACCCCTCCGTAGTGACATAGCGCCCCGATATCCTCACTGAGGTCGCCCGCCTCGGCAGTGCTAGCCTCTGTAATAGAGCGCCGGCGACTCGTGTGTACGCCGCCAGATGCCGCAAGGATACCGTTGGCTGAAACGAAGGAGCACTTTGTAGGAGCACGTTGTTCGCAGCTAGGTTTTGAAAATTACGTGCACGTCACTGGTTCGGGGCCAATCAGCGACCTCTCATTCGATCGGTCGATGGCGGGGGCGTTTGAAAACGCCTTTTGGCGAGCCGCTGAGATCTTTTGCGATGCATGTGTTGAAAACCTTATTGTAAATTCCACTTTACGCACAGCGCTGAAATCTGCCCTCAAATGATCCTAATGACTCGCTCTACTGGATCACCATGTTTGCACAAAATCGTCAAAACAGTTTCAGGGTCCCTTTAATGCCAGACTACAGTTCGCCGAATACAGCTTCAGCAGTCATTCCCTTGAATTGCAATTCACTTCCTTTAGTGTGTTTCTGGAATACTGTCACACTTGTTAACCTGGGGTCCTTGAAAATCAGGAGAATGCAAAGCAGTTGGGGAGGGGGTGTTTAAATTTCTTGCTTATCAGGGTTGCAGTAGCATCATACAAAGCTAAGTGATTTCAAGAAAAGCATAGGTATCGGAGGTGGTATCCCTACTAGTAAGTATAGCGCACATGCACTTATGCCCTTGTGCAGGGAGAAATGCACTATGACCCATTACCCACAAAAGCTGGCCTCCCTTTCCACGCATAGCATGCTTCACCGTATTAGACTGTTGAGCAGTGAAGATAGCTTTGCATGTGCTGCAGTACAGTATGTTATCACAAGTTCATTCTTGAGGAAGACGCCAAGCCATGGATAACAGAAGCAACACACACCGCAGCCTCCCCTCCCTCTACATAAATGGGTAGAAAGGCGGGCCCCGAGGCAAGCTGTAGGGGTTCCTCAAGACCAAAAAATCTTTAGGTTGCCTGACCTCTTGTTTTCATGTCCGCTGACCTTTTGTTTTCATGTTATGGTCGTCTATTGGGAGACTTATGGCCGTTCCTGTAAAAACGAATCAGGTCAGATATCTGGAGTCCTCTGGGAAAATCTTGAGTTCGTAGGTATGTAATGTACAATGCAACTTTGTTGTTACCCTCTCATGTCTAGTGCAACTATTCTTGCAAAGCAAAGCTGCATGCATATTAAGTGGCCAGACTTGCTATGTGCATTCACCTTTGCCTTGCATGTGTAGAGTGCTCCCGTTAGTAACATCCCTACATGATTGTCAGTGCCACCCTCATCCCACTCTTAAAGGGGCACTGACACCAAAATTTCGTTGCTAAGATAGCCTGCGGGATCGATTTTCGTGGGCATACAGATGTCATCTACCAAATCTCAATGGCGAACACAGCTCCGAAGGTAATTTAAATGAATATTGAAGTTCGCATGCGCGATAGAGCGCTAGACGCCGTACATCGCGACATCGACAACAGCAAAGGTGACCTGAAAGGGACCCCCAACTTCCGCGACGTCACCACGGCAGCCGAGCTCCGACAGTGCAGCTAGCAATGATGATGTCATAGCCGCCATTGCTTATTCGCTGCGGCTGCGTTAGTAGACTGCCGGCGACGCTAGACCTCAAGAAAATAGTTGCCACCCAACAACGATGACAGCAGCAGCGACAACAACGCGTTGGTTAAAGTGATGCTGAAGTGGTTTTAAACTCTCAAATCTAATGGAAATTCGGAATCTGAGCCGATATTAAATGCCCTAGGACGGTTTTTTTCGCAACATTTAATTAAAATACAGCGATATAAGCGCCCAAACTTGGTCCGAGGGAACACTCCATGGCACGCACGGAGTGCAGGTAAGGAGAATGACAGAGCGGGATTCAGAGAAGTGATGTCATATTGAGGGTGAGCAAGGTAGCCACATTGGAGCATTGGTTTGCAGCGTTCAATAGTGCACACATACTAGCCCAGCCAAGGCATAGTCGAGTGCTGCATGGCACTCACAATGACGTCATGAAGCTCTTCAACCAATCATAGGCAGTGACGAGGTTTGAGTGGCTGCCCATGACACGCGTCGTGCGTTCGCTCAAGTCACGCGTCCGTCGCGCCACTTGAGCGCGTTCGTCATTCACTCAAGTTTATGCCAATTTTCTACGCGATTTTCGAGTTCACCGTACGGAAAATGATAACAGCACTGCAACCTTTAATTCAAATTTCCCGTGTTTGTCCTGCTTTCTTGCATCTAATGCACCACAGACCGACCACTCTCCTCACACAACTATGTCAACAATCCGGTATATATATATATATATATATATAAATGTAGGACTTTCCACATAGTAGGACTTCCACAGTAGGACTTTCCACACAGCAGCTGCACTGCTGAACGGACACTACCCTTTCCTTCTCAACAAGATGGTTTTTAAAAATAGGAAGTGAGGGTGATGAGTGCACAATAACTGTCCCTCCACGAAGGCTAGCAGCAGAGAAAGGGCAGGAGAGAGGAACGAAAAACTGGCTGTTTCGCCATTTCTGGCTCGCGCTTCACCATTTCTAATGTGTTGATTCTTCATTTACTAATGCAGAAACCAGTCAAACGAGTATTCTTGAATGAACGCTGCGGATCACAGTTATGTACATAAACGTTGCCTCAAAGAGGCCCAAGGTTTTCTTTGCACTATATCATGTTGACGTGTATGACATTACCCACTGGGGCTAGTTTTGTGGTTTGTTTTCAAGGCCTGTTTGAATCGGCCGGGCAGTTGAATTGTGTGACAGAAACAGAGACTTTCGTTCAGGTAGCCCAAGGAACACTATAGTCTTCAAAAAGACCAGGAACCGCATACAATGGCAGAAGGCCAAGTGACAGGACTTTAGCAGCTTCATGTGTTTGCCGCTTGGATTACCAAAGGTCAGTTTAGAGATAGTATAAAGAAATAAAAATACAAACCCACATTTAATCAGAATAACAGGGATCACTTGAACCAATACAATATTTCATCACCATGCTTACGTATTGCTGACTTATTGCTTTGTTAAATTTGTGCACCGCATTTTTTTTTTTGTTATTACTAACCTACATTGTACCGTTGTTTGGAAATTTACATGCGATTTTCACTGTAACCCCCCTTACTCAATGCCTTCGGGCCTGTAAGGTATTTTCAATAAATAAATACTCAAGCTTTTCATCAGTGAGGTCATAACAATTTAGGTTCTGCATAGTTCTCTGTACCTTTAAAGGAGTACTGACAAAATTTTCTGGCAGCACAAGAGGAACATTTTTCGTGTTCTTAGCATGAACTGTTCATGCTCTTTACACACCAGAGCCAGGAAACATGTATAAAACGCTATTTGATTTTGAATTTTTCATCTTTGCATATGTGCCAACCTGGCCCATCGCGATGGACAGTACAATGACGTGCGACCACAGTTGCCTAAAAATCACTGATATCGCTATCATAGTCGCTGGATGACAATGCAATCAGTTGTTTCCGTGCACCACAGGCAGCAGCTGACAGAATTGCTGCAACTCCTTCATGAGTTATGTGTTCACGTGACCAAGACCTACGTCCCACTGTGTTGGCACGTCGCTTTGATACCACACCCTCAAAATCGAAACCAGCATTTTCGTATGGCCATATCACAAATATACTCATTGGTGCTCGAGGCATTACAATATTTTTTTTAGAGTTCTCGATACCAGTGCTTTTACTTAAAGCAATACGAAAATGTCCTGTTCATGTCAGTACTCCTTTAAGATTGAGGGGTGCTTCAAGGCCCCTATCACTGCTGGGGTTTTACATGCCAAACGTGTGATGTGACCATGATTGATGTCATGGAGGGCTCCAGAAATTTCGACCACCTGAAGTCGTTTAACAAAGAATGGCCTCTAGGTCTAAAAGTCCCTATGTGGTTAGAGTAATAGAGTACACTAACAAAACAACCTTGGAAAAGTTGTAGGACTGACCATTGTGCACCTTTCCTACAGGCAGCTAGAAGCATTGCCTTCATGATCTTTCTGTCCACCTTGTGCAGTGACGTATCTCAAGGGTTATGCTAGCAAACACTGAAGTTGAGAATAATTTCCCGCTGGTAATAAAGGTAGAGCCTTTTTCAGTTTCACTGTCAACATTTGCTTTGACAAGGCAATCTTGATGCAGCCACTCTTACTTCTAACATGAAATCTTGCACGGAGGAGACTGCTCCGTATATATACACTACCTAGAGAGACTGTTTCTTACACTGTCCAAAATTTAATTTTAGTGGGCTTATTGGAATATTTCATAGAATACTGAACTTTATGTGTGGCATTATCAACCATTTATGGCCAATTTCCTGCTACTGCACAGTCCTGATTCCAAAGTGCAAAAGCGGTCATACACCAGTTCACTCCTGTATACTCCTGTTAATTGACCTGTGGACTGAATCTGTCCACAGGTCAAATGCTGGAACCTCCAAATGACCTAGAGTGCGGTTGATGAACAAGCTGAAAAGCGAGCAATTTCAATGGTGTGCACAAGGTTGAATTCTTGAAAAGGGGGGGGAGGTGCTGTCAACATATCCATGAGCCATCACAACTAGAATATAGGATATTCAACCGGCCTAAGTTAAACAAATGGAAAAGGTTGTCATTTAGTTAGAAAGTTCAATCTCCCCATGCGTTCAGTGCATGAACGCACCTAGCAAAATCAATATAATGTTACAAATATAAGGCACAATGACGTGCACCGGTGTGTTGTAATGAATGATTCACAGTGTCAAAGTAAGCTTTCATGGGATCTGCAGTATTGTCTTGCTTCAGAAAATGCAGTGTGCTCTGGAGAGTCGTAAGGGGTCATTCACGGAAAAAGGTCTGTCAGCGAAAACTGCATACTAAGTCCTTATCAAGGTGTAAGAGCAAGTAGTAACTCAGTTTAGGTTGCACTCTCAAAGGATCCAGAATAGCGTAGGCCGCTGCCGCAGATAAGCCCAGACTGCGCAATGCAGAGGAGACAGGTGGGGTCCATTCCCTCAGTTGTAGCTTTGGAGGCCGATCCACGTAGACGCCTGGGTGGTCGCACATACGTCACAAACGTGTCGCGCTCTGTCTTGAAAAAGCCAGTGGCCAGTGTAAGACTTCCTGCGGCGACCGTGTCATGCCGCTTATAGCAAACAGCAGTTTCCTTTTTATTTGATCAAGATAAATGCAAAAAGGTAACCGTAACGCGGATCTTCCGTGTACAATGCCAGTTGAAAACCTTGCAATGAAAAAAAAAAAAAAAGAATCCACGAGGCCAACGGCCTGCCCACGGAACAACGCAAGTGTTACATCACTAACCTTCAAAGTGACTGGAAATAAATGCGCATTGGTCGAGACTTCGTGCAGTACCGAGCTGCCACCTCTGGGGGATCTCTTGATAAGTCTTGCTCAAACTCTGCAACCTGCAAGAAACGAGACGTACTATTCATAACATTCAAAGCACAGCCGCAGCCAGCAGGGGATACCCCGTTTCGTGTTATTTTTTTCACACACGATATACGTGTACTACATTACACATACAGGCGAATACACCACGACGCTTATCCACCGCGCCGGACCCCCGCCCCCTTTCCCTCGACCGCAATAAAACCTGCCTACGCCCCCAACGACTGCCACATACGCATGTAGCGACAGATGCCGGAACGCTATCACAGAATGGCGTGAGACGCTACGCAATCGACCGCCATTGCCCACCTAAAACAGCAACGTTAGGCTTACGGAAGAATGTGCAACCAATGCCTTCGGTGCAACTGTCTTCACGCCATTTGCTTCGGAAAAAAAAAAGTACAAAACAGCAGCAAGCACGAGAAGAATGTCCACAGACAAAATAACCTGAAGAGCAATAACAGCCTCGTTACCAAATGGTAAAAGGCAAATAGTATAACTGCACAAAAGCAATAAACCAAAACAGACCGTCGATGTTGGAATCGTTGGCATCGCCACCTCACTTACCTGGTCGCGTCTGCTACCTCTCAGCGTCAGACGTCCGGCCCCGAAATCTTCCAGCAGGTGAATGCCTGGAAAAAGTAATATCCAGAGCGACTTCTCAGCACAAAAAGCGGGCGTACAAACCCGCAAACAAGTCGTGACCGAGGTCGACAACGAGCGACCGCAGCAACGAGCTCACGCGAGCGGTGACTAACCTTAGCTGTCTTAGCCGCGCAGGCGCTCACTCATTCACAATGTGGCCAGAGAACACCTATGCTATGCTGGAGCTGGGCGTTGATCTGGGATCTCCTAATCAAGCCACTTCCATGAAAAATAAATTGAATTTTATAACATACCATTCAAAATAAACTGTCGCTGATGCTCATCACAACTATAATAATTTTCTTTCACCAGCAGTGTGGTAAAAGTCATAGAGTTTCTTAACCCTATAAGTAAAAGTGGTTCTGATACCGCCAAACCGTAGCCTCTGAGATGTTAGCGCCTCAACTTTAAGAACCTGTAGCTTCATGCGTTAGCCTCCTGCATATGGTCGCATTTAGCTTACCCATGCTGTATTGAGTAACATCACAAAAAGATGGTAGAAGCGTCACCCCCAAGACTCCTCTTTAACTCGGTTAGATGGCTGCGTTAGCTGCGCCCAAAATACCATAGCAGGATACAACTTCTAAAAAAAAAACAGCAGTTGGCAACAAGGGCAAACAGATCGCGATAATCGGCGTTACTCCGCCAGCCAATCGCAGAAGCAAACAAAATTGTCATCACGCAACCTTTTCAAAATGGCGCCGTGCTTAAGCCTTCGGTACCAGCGAGCGTCTGCTGTTCTTGAGTCCTTTCATCTGTAGAAGCAATGAGACGCGCAAGAAGCTTGTGCAAAAAAATGTGTGGAGTCTGAGCGTTTCAAACTTAAAAAGGCCGTGATGCAGTTCATTTTGCTTCCGAGCCCTTTTTACGCATTGAACTTCACCGAAATGAGTTGAAAAACTCGGGTGGCGGCGCTTGCGGCGCGCGCCTGGTTTTTGCATTGCAAGCGCTTCATTTCAGCTCAATAAGGAATTGATATTTTCATGTTCTATTCTAATAAACAAATGAATACATATAGATATATGCGCTTATATTTTATTTTGCCATTAGCGCTTTATTTTGGTTGCACGTAAAGTTCGAAGTAGGGACTATTTTTAGCCTCGCGGAGGAACAGTGGCTGGCGGTTATGAGGGAGTGGGAGGGGCTTCACTGCAGGCTTGAGCTGTATCCGATTGTAGAGGTATAGTGCCTATGTATAGGTATAGGAGAGGCACGGCCGCTGGATGAAAGCGCATCCAGCGGCCGTGGTAGAGGGAAGGCGTTTCGGGCGGCGGGGAGTGGGGAGAGGCGCGCGGCCGTGACTAGACGAAGTTCTAGGCACGGCCGCTCGATTAGACCACGTTCGTTTTTATCGAGCGGCCGTGTTCTAGACCTGTGCCCCATATTTTGTAGGAAACTCTATACTGTGCTCCGCCTTCGGTCAGAAATTGCCGGCGGCGGCGCGCCGGTGTTTCCGCTTCGGCGGCGGCGTGTGAGCGGCGCGGGATTCAACCGGTCGGCGGTGTCGCGACGCAAGAGATGTAAAGAATGGGGAGGAGGGGGGGGCACGAACAAAACTCACCTTCTGGACTCCTACTATTAATCCCTCTGCCAGCAAGACCTGAATGTTTTCCAGAACAGTGTTCTTACCGCCAGGAAGAAGTAAAAAAAAAATGAGTTTCATTTTGTCATGTTCTTACAGTGGCGAATTGTACTAAGGGAAGGATGCACTGAAACTGTTGCAAATGGCGTTACCGTATGAACTCTCAGTGCTTTTGTTACCTCCGCGGGTCAGCACTCTGTCCCGTGTCTTGCTGGTCTTCATTCCTCGATCGTGTTTGTGCTCTTATACTTATGAAATTATGCAGCATCAACTAGCCCGCCAGCAATCGTTATTGAATTTCCTGTCGCGACCGGAGAACGCTTATTGCTCTCCTTTTTCAGAAGGCGCGCTGCCTCATGCAAAGCGACATGCAGCTACCACGGAGATCACTAACAGACCGTCTGCACTGTTCTGTATGTACCAGTGATAACCTGGTGTAACCACAGGCAACCTTCCGCACATTTAGGAGCGCCTGCAGTACAGTTCGACACGCTTGGTTTGGTTCTGAATGGACAGATGACCGGCAACAGTCTCAAATAAAACGTACAGAGCGCTACGTGGTCGGGAATGCTGTCTCGAAAACAAAGTGGTTGCATCCCTTTGATTCGGTAGACGCCGCCGTTCTGCGGATGATCCGAGGAAGCAGCGGGACATGTGCGGTCTCTCTCGCTGGCAACTGCAGTGACTGAGAATGGGGGAGAGGGGGAAAGCCGGTTTATTTGTGTCTTTGCTTTTAGCAGCAGCTACAGCCCCATGAGAGATGGCCTGCTATAATTCAGATCCCATCGGTAATTGATATCGGGGAACGGGTGAATGGTCAAGCAGTCATGAGTCGTTACAATAAAGTGCCACTCTGCGTCACCAACGCGAAGTTGGCGAAGGGAATGCCAGCAGGTTTGATGTTCCGTACTGAAGCAGGCACAGTGATGGGATCAGATACGTTCTTGGAAAACAAAACTAACTTTGCAGCGGGATGAATTCCAAGAATACAATCAACTTACTTACAACCAACTAAAAAAACATGCACTTAATATGTATCAATCGGCTTACGAAAGGCGAGTATCTCTACATTAACAAACAAAGAAATTAACGTAGACAATAAACCGAAGCCAGCACTTGACAAAAAACTAATTTAAATCAAATCAAATGTTCATTCTGCGTAGAATGATTGCAACGTAAAGAACATACATGAGAGGATCTCAAGGTAAAGAGACCGTACCGGGACCCTCTGTACATAATTCATTCGATACAATATGTAATGTGAGCAAAGAAATGCAAACATCCAAACTCACAAAAGAAAGGGTACGGCAGTTAATTACTCAAAAAAAAATGCTACGCTGAAAAAAAACACATAGACAAAAATGTATGTTTTTGTGTGGGGTTTTACGTCCCAAAACCAGTTCTGATTATGAGAGACGCCGCAGTGGAGGTCTCCGGAAATTTCGACCACCTGGGGTTCTTTAACGTGCACTGACATCGCACAGCACACGGGCCTCAACATTTCGCCTCCATCGAAATGCAGCCGCCGCAGCCGGGATTCGATCCCGCGACCCTCGGATCAGCAGCCGAGTACCTTAGCCACTAGACCACCGTGGAGGGGCAACAAAATATGTATAAATACACAAAACTGTTATGTAATAGCATGAATAACTGGAAAATATAAATGCAAACTAACCTGGAAAATAAGATGGCAAGACCACCAGGAATAATAAAAAGTGCGTCATTTTAATGTAATATAATTTACAACTATAATAGAAAAAATAAGCACCAAAAGAACAGAGAATATGCAATGAAGAACTCGTGTAACAATTGTATACTCATAAAATGAGCCTTAAGTGTCTTCTCAAATACAGTAAGAGATGACAACATTTTGATGGGTTAATAGCGTAGAATGACGCTGTCACTCTGCGATAATTTAGAGCGGTTAACGATGAGGTTAACGAGCGGTTAACGATGTTGTTTGTGGTGCTTCCTTACTGTGTGTGTTACCTTTGCGCTAATCTACGATGAACGTGAAGTCCGAACACCAACTAGCCCAACTTTTAACTATTTTAAAACGATGAGAAAGTTCGAATGTAGAAATAGTTGAAGGCATACGTGAGATTGGCGGAAGCGTTGAGCCCCCGACGATCAGAAACGAGGAGTCACGGAGAGTTCTGGCACGACTGTGATGTCGGCGGAGTTTCAATCCTGGTGTTCCGGGCGTCACTTGCAGGCGATCTCAAGCCGGTTAAGCTAACTTGAGATTGAAGTTCCGATGACGACGTTGCAGACGCTAGGACGTGTCTCAACAAGGAAAACGGCTACGTTTAGGTGACCCAGCCGATACAAAGCCACACTAAAAACTTCTAGAAGTGATCTGCCAAGAAAAAAAAGAAAAAAGAGGGGAGGGGGGGGGGGGGACGAAAACTCGTTGACTCCTGCTCCGGTCGGAGAGGTTTTCTCCTCTTTTTGATAACCCCTAAGAACGCAGATGCGAAGGCCTGCTACGCATTAATGGCACACAACAATGCCGAAAAAGCACCCTTCCCCGTGCTCTCGTTCTACTGGGAAGTGTGCGCACTGGGCTGCGAAAAGCACTTGGACAAGCGAAGGCCGACGTCACTGCAAATTATCCTCCCCGCGACCGAGGCGTCTCGAAGTTCACAATCACAAGCTAATTCCCTGCTGGAGGCACTTCTGAGCTGCTTCCGCGAGCACGGACTGCCGGTGGATAGTGCCGGGTCGCTCCTTTGGTCACGCGGTCGTTCCCGCGCAAGGGAGGCGGCCCACGACACCGCATAGAGCAGTCCGGTCTCGCCAGCTGGCTGCTCTCTGGCCGGTGTGCGATGCCGGATGACAACTCGCTCGTGGAGGCCGTATCGGAAACGAACTTGTCCTTGTCGCTTTTGTGTTTCGTCTGTGTACATTTTTCGCGTCTTGAAGACATTATGAATGGTCACCAACTAGCCCAAACAAGAGTTCTGATCCAGCAAACGAACTGAAACTTTCGTGTAAATATGTAAATAGTTTCTCTTTACTATCTCCCTCTCACCCTGTTCATATCCTTTAAACCCCCTCCCCACTTCACTTACTGGAGTCCGCGGTTCAGGTGTAAGCCGACGATCTAGACAGTTAGTGCGGCCTCCAGTGATTCATTTCCTATTTTGTCTAACCTTATATATATATATATATATATATATATATATATATATATATATATATATATATATATATATATATATATATATATATATATATATATATAATAAACAACCAACAACAGCAACACGTTTTTCCAAAACAGGAACAAAAGCTCGTTCTCCGTTCCTTCCGAATTTTGTATTCCCGTTACAAGTTCCTTTAATCCTTGAATAAGATAAGAACGCATTCCAGTTACACTTCGAACATTGGAACGTGTCGTTACAAATAACGTTACATTAGATTTTTAATATAGAATGTAGTGTCGCGTAATCCTGGGGCGAAATTAAGTGAACAATTGAAAATTCCCATCGAACCGCATACATTGTGCGAATTGCGACCACGCTGGCAGCAGATTATCTGGAGAGAAATACCCAGATCAACGCTTCTATATAGACATACTTTTAGGGAGCACCTAACATACTCCCGACGTGTTCACTGCGATTTCGACGCTAATCGGTGACAAGTGCAATAAATAATGGGTGTTCAAATGTGCACTCAGAATACGACGCTTCTGATGTGCAAATAGAAACTCACTGACATGAACCAACGCATGTGAGTAGCAAGCATGCATGTAACACTAAAAGCGGAATATACCTTTCGATTTACATTCGCATATAATAGTTTGCGCTTGACGTTCGCCATTAAATTCTGGCAGAAGGTTCCAATGGCAACAAGGTCGTCAGCCTTTCCCGTCCTTAACATTTTTCGGTCATAATTAGTATCCCTTTTAGTGCTTTAACAGCCTAACTGACAGTCACGGATATACTTAGTTCTCACTCTTATACTTAGTTCTCACGATTTTCAAGCACTTGTGGTACTGTTTTTTTCGTTATTTATGGCTGTGCGCAATTTATGTCGACGTGAAAAATTTGAACTACATTGTGATTTGCTAAGTCTACCAACGAATTATATAACGTGGCTGCTTTTTTTTTTCTTCTTTTTTTTAGGCCGTATAAGGAATGCGCTTCAACTGTCTGTTCATCTTGTGCAACAACCCCACGTTTAGGTAATGGTGAAATGAGATTGATGTGTAGGAAATAAATAAATAAATAAATAAATAAATAAATAAATAAATAAATAAATAAATAAATAAAGCGCATCGCATCCATCATTTCATAGGACGCCAACAAAAAATGGCGTATCCCAAACAAGAAAGGTCCTCAGCAGCGCAACAGTACATAGCAAAAACGTGCACATGTGCTACTGAGCGTGGGCTTTGTTCTTATATCAAAACATGGTAAACGCAACATCAGACCTGAATGACGATAGTAAGAAGTGGACCGATTGATACTTCGAATCTAGAACTCCCTTTTCATTATGCAAAAAGAAAGAACAATAAATAAACCATACTTGCACGTGCTTCTTCAATCTTCCCGCCGATGTCTTGAACACTCCAATCGTATTGATTGATGGAGCACAAGTGAAACATTCGACTAAACATATATAGGTAAGCGATGTGGCAATTTACAATTCTGCATTACCACTCATTACAAGAGAATCTAGGTGCCACAAGAGGCAAGATGGTGTTCGGTGATTTTCAAATGTCAAGTGAAAGTTGTCTACGGTGTGTCCATCCTTCAGAACGACCTTTGGTTGCTGTTCAGACTAGCTCAGAGAAAGCCAGTGTTAATTGTGCTGAACGTCGTTCCAAGGAACGGCGTTCCTGGAACTAGTTCCCTTTGGGAGGAACGGAGGAACGTCATCGTTCCTTTAAGGGTTGGTGGAAATGTAACGGAAATGCGTTACATTTACGAAGCAGCGGCAAAAAGAACGACATTCTTTCTGTAAATGTTCCTCGACATTGAACAGACTCGCACGTACGCAGCACATCATGCAGGGCGGATAGACCGGGCTGCAAACCGCCGAGGCCGAGCCTCGAGTACCCGATTTTCCTGTCGGCAGCCTACGCACACTTTTGCTTGGCATTCGAAAACCATCGGACACCATCTCGCCTCCGGTGTCACCCGGATTCCGTTGCAATGAGTGCCGATGTAACCTGCCCCCTGGCCATGACTACCCTTCATGTTTAAGCTGCATGAGCACAATGGAAATGGAAAAATCGCTTACTTATGTTTATTTCAATGCTGCGCTCGATCAGACAATACGAGTGTTGTGCTCCACCATACTATACGATTGGAGTGTCCAAAACATTGGCGGGAAACTTGAAGAAGCACTGCTGGTATTGCTTCTTTATTGTTCTTACTTACTCGCATAACAAAAGAATAATAGTAAGTTCTGCATTCTAATTATAAATCGGTACACGTTTTACTTTGCCATTCAGGTTATAGATATTGTGTTTACCATGTTTTAACCTCCTAAGAACTAACCCCATTCTCAGTAGCACGCGTGCACATGTTTGCTACACTAGGGTTGGCACGTCAACCTTTGTTTTGTGGGATACGTCATTTTATGGTGGACATCGATGTAATGATGCATGTGGGGCGTTTTATTTATTTATTTATTTATTTATTTATTTATTTATTTATTTATTTATTTATTTATTTATTTGCCTAATGGCAATTCGCCATTACACAAAAAAAGAGGGGGGGTGAGGGTGCTATACAAACTGGGCAAACAATGAAAGAGTATTCCTTATACGCCACGAAGAAAAAAAGAAAAGTAGTCCCACGTTATATAATTCTTCGGTAAACCCAGCAGATGGTATGTAGTTCGAAATCTTAACACTTACCTATACATTGCGCGCGGCCCTAAATAACGACAAAAGAACTGTATCTCAACTGCTTTAACGTTATGAGAACTAAGTAAAAGTAATATATCCGGCACTGTCAATTAGACTATTAAAACATTTAGAAAGGGTACTAATTTTACGCGAAGGAGCTTAGGACCGGATATGCTTACGACATATCAAGGAATTTGTTCTAGTATTCAACGGAGCGGCTCAAGCACAAAATGATAATGCAAATGGAAAGGTATATATATTTCTAGTGTTTAGTGTTAAATGCATGATTGCTACTCACATGCACTGGTGAATATGAGTGAGTTACTTTCTATTTGCACATCTGAAACGCAGTATTCTGACTGCGCATCTGAGGACCCATATATGTGATGCTCTTTAATAGATCAGCGTCACAGTTGCAATAGACATGTCGGGAGTAAGCTCGGTGCTTTTGAATATGTATGTCTAGAAGCGTTTTTTATTTCTTCAATATTTATCTCCAGACAATCTGTTGCTGGCGACGCTAGAATTCGAACAATATGCGTATTCAACTGGCATGGGATAATGAACGCAATGTCACGGACGTGACATGTGGCCGCCAACATCATGTAAGGCAATGTCACGTGACACGTTTCCACTAACATCACGTAGTGCAATGTCACTTGACATGTTTCCGCCAAAATCACGTACCGCAATGTAATGTGGCAATGTAATGTGGCTTTCTGGTCTGCAGAAAAAATGCGCCTATTTCCTTTCCTTCGAACCACTGTCTCTCTCGCTTGGAAGCATGTAACCCCATCCTTAGAACCAGTGCGCTGAGCGGCGACACTAACGCGCTCGATCGTTGACAGTGTCTTCGAAGGGACTGAAATTAGAAGGCGGCGGGATCTGAACGGACGAAATTAATTTAGCTGTTGGCTGCGGTTCGACATATGCGTTACCAGCTAGCTGACAGCAGGAAACTTTCTCCAGTGGCCGCCGCCAGGGAGTAATTACACTTACGTGGTGTGCCCGCACTGGAGATAGGGAACCTTCGCCCTCGTCGAAATCTCGAAAGCACAGCATATATAAGAATGGTGTTTTGCGTATGGTCTTTTGAGCGAAGGAGACTGGCGACAGGCAAGCGGGGACGCGAGGCTAGGCCTCAGCGGGTTGCAGCCCGGCCTAATGCACGATGTGCTGTGTTCAGTGCTTGTTCAGTGAGGTGGAACGTTTACAGGAGGAGCGTCCTTCCCTTCGCCGGTACTTCGTAAACGACGTTCCCTACACCTCGGAACGAACGGAACGTCGTTCCGTACAACACCGGTGAGAACTCGCTGGAATAGGCCGCATCGGAAACGAACTTTGAAACTTTTATGTAAATATGTGAGCAGTTCCTGTCTGCTAGCTATCTCGCTCTCTCCCTCTTCTTATCCTTTAACCCCCCCCCCCCCCCCTCTTCCCCCCCTCTTCGTTCCCCACTTCACTTACTGGAGTCCGCGGTTCAGGTGTCAGCTGATCAACTAGACAAATTACTGCCGTCTCCGGTAATTACTTTCATTTTCCTCCCACCTTTTGTATATATTTCTCCTAATAAACAACCACTACTATACTCACATGCTCAAGTCACGTGGCTCTTGCAGGGACGGCGGTTTCGTGGGCTACATCGCTAGGAGCGTTGCGCGACGCCGATATAGGCACTATAACACCGAAAAAAAGTCATTCCATGACAATTTTAGAACTTCTTGCTGGGCGAGTTGGTTCACGCTTGTAAAAGGCCTCTTGGAGCGGAGTGGTAGACAACGCAGGAAAAAAGCGAAGCGTACAGAAAGTGCGCTTTTTGTACGATACGTTTTTTTTTTTGTTTTTTTTTTCCCTGTGTTGTCTGACCACTTTGCGCAGAGATGCCTTTTACTCCGTGACAATTTCTAGGCGCTGACTCTCATGATCCCACTGACAATGCAGTCATGGTTGTGACTGTTTTTCCAGTATATTATGGTGTTGTGTAGTGATTATAACCTGCTCTCATGCATCAAGAAGGCGTATCCGCTGGTCAACGTAACGCTCAGGGGGGTAGCCAAGAAACCTCCCTCCCTCCCCCCCCCCCCCCCCCCCACTCACCCACCCTTTTTTCTAGTCGCTTCGCGCTGACATGAATCAGGAAACAGGTTATACTTTCACAATTTCATTCCTGGGTGCTTCTATTTGGGTTGGTAATTACAACAATAAATCATGTCTGCATACGGAAAACGTGTCGCGGTGTTTGTCAAGGCTTTGGCACTCTGTGAGGTTTTGGGCGAGAATCTCGGCCGTGAGCGTTTTAAGTTGGCTCGGTGACGGGAATAACGCTGCTGTGGTGGTCATATTTGTACCCGTCGGTACAAATCTCGTCGGAGTCAATCACTAAGGTATTTTTCGCTAGTCAGAGGTTCGTTTTATTGTAACAACCAGACATAATTCCGAGGTCTCATAGGCCACGTTCAAGCATGCATATTACAGTATGCCTGTTCGTACACTGGAGTTATATTATACTCGCGCCCCACACATTTCCACTCAACCTTCGCACGCTCACACAGCGGAAGACGCAGTGGCCTACGCACTTGCCACAGGAAATGCAACTCTCTCGTTTGAAGGAGCAGGGAAACGAAAGCTCGGGGAAAAAAAAAAAAAGAAAAAAGCATTACGCGTTTTTACTGGCACTTAAGTTTTATAGCGCAAAGAGGCAGCGAACAAGCTACTGCTATGTGAGTATAGTCATACGTGCATTTTCGATTGCGACCAAGTGAACAGGCTCAACAACGATTGCCTCGCCCTCGCAGATTTCAGGATGGAACCACCGCGATAGAAGGACTTGATCGCTATTAAAAGTAAAAGTAACAGTGTGACTGTAATGTCAACCAAGGGTTGCGCGAAAATGTGGATGGATAGATGGATGGATGGATGGATGGATGGATGGATGGATGGATGGATGGATGGATGGATGGATAAACTTTAATAAGGTCCTTCGGAATGCGCTCTTGCACGCGGAGAGCAGCTTCACGTCGGAACAAAAAGTCTCTCTGCTGCGTCGCGGTCTCGCGGTCCCGTTCGACTGCGCATAACTGTTCTTCGAGTCCGGAGCTAGTAATAGCAGCCTCCCATTTGGACGGCGTGATGACTTCGCCGCAGCGTAACGCGGGGCTCCGCCAGACATGTGTTCAAGATTAGCTATATCAGCGCATAAGGAACATGCATTAGTTGGCTGTATTTCGGTATAAATCTTGTGCAGTAGCGCGGGGTTAGGGTACGCTCCGACCTGAAATAGCCTGAGTGTCAGCGCCTGAGGTCTGTTTAATTTTCTGTGTGGTGGAGGATATTGTCTCCGCCCAAGGTAAAAATGTTTCGCCAGTTCGTTATACGAGGTAGGAGGGTCCCGGTCTACTAGTCCTCGCGCAGCTATGTGCGCCGACTCGTTGAGATTGGGCGGGGCTCCCTCGACCCGTCCCATGTTACTGGGAACCAGACCAGCGTGTGTGACTCGATGTTCTTCTCCAGAAGAACCCGCAAGGCCGGTTGCGAGATGGTGCCCTTGGCAAATGCTCTGACCGCCGATCGCGAGTCGCTGTAAATCGTGGAGCCACGCCCTAGTGGTCTAGTGGCGGCTGCTGATCCGCAGGTCGCGGGACCGAATTTCGGCCTCGTCCGTAGGCCCACGAAGCGGCCGCCAGGTATTCCCTGTCGGTCCCTACGTGGGAGATGCCCGCTACGCGCTAAGCGCGTCCTGCAGGACCTAAATAAAGTTTTGCCACTCCACTCCATAGGTCGGCGCACTCACTCATGAGTGCACTCACTCATGAGTGCACTCACTCACACTCACTCGCACTGATTTCATAGACGTGAGTGCGAGTGCGAGTGAGTGCCAGTGAGTGTGAGTGGAAGTGAGTGTGAGTGCGAGTGAGCGCGGGTCCTGGAAAAATTATGGTGAGTGAGTGTGAGTGAGTGTTCTCTTACACTGCCGACCTATGCTCCACTCCGCTACATTTCGATGGAGACGAAATGTTCAGGCACACGTACTGTGCGATGTCATTGCGCGTTAAAGAACCCCAGGTGGTCGAAATCTCCGGAGATCTCCACTACGGCGTCTGTTATAATCAGGTCATGGTTTTGGGACCTTAAACCCCTGTAATCAAATCATTAAATCGCGGACCTCCTGTTGTCCAGCAATGCCCGCGCAATCGCCGCTTGCTCCGCTGCTTCGGCCACCGTCATCCGGACCGTCGTCGAGTTTGATTCGAGTATGCCCGAAAAATAACACATGAGAAATCGTGATGCCAACGCATGGAATAAGTTGCAAAAAAAAAAAAGAAAAAAGAATACTAACTAATAGCGCATCGCAAGCTTCCCTACTGAAACGTTCCGTATGGTCGTTCCAATAATTCCGTATCTTTCCGTAAGGCTCACATGGAAAAATATGGAAAATATACGGAAAGTATATGGAAAACTTATGGACATTGTATGGAAAATATGGAATTATTGGAATACGGAACGGAACTTTTTTAGTAGGGTTGCTTGGATGCGCTCAGTAAAGGAAATTTAAAGATCTTGATAGCTATCACTGCGTCATGACCGCTCGACATATAACGCTTAACATAACAAGCATTCCCATAGGCATGCAGTCACAAAAATCGACAGTACGAAATTCACACAGCGAAGTAATCAAAACAGGAATGTAATTATGAATGTAAAAAGAAAAGAACATTGTGTGTGTACCTCTCATTCCACGTCGTAAACAGAGCAGTCGTTGACTTGTGAAACGCACTTCGCCCCGACGAGGATAACGGAGATTAACGATTAACGATGTCTTCTCCGCTCGGGTGGGTCGTCTCAATGACGCGTTTTCGAAGACTGGTCCAAGCAGTGGCGCGATCAGAGGTCGTTCCTTCAAGCGCCCTCTGTATACCTGTCCGTACTTAATGCGCTTACTTTTTACCTTATTTCTTCACAAGCTCGCGCGTATATACGTAGGAGGATCCCGTGTTCTTGATATGCATGTACAGGGTCTGCTAAAACTACCGATATTTATTATCGATCACGTCATGTAGAGCAAAGTTGACGCTTGCACTCCCCCAGCCCCCACAAAAAAAAAAAAAAAAAAGAACTCTGGCTACGCCCTTGATAATGCTGATACCGAACTCTGTGCACGTACGCAAGGCATTTGAGTTCAACAAGAGCAATAAACGTGAGTAAACAACGCGAGCATAACGATGATTTCGATTCCTGATTGTCGCGGCAGAAGGCCGGAGATACATTTGTTGTGGGAACGTATAATTGCAGTGGTCTCGTCCCCTATCACTATGCTGAATGCAAATTTAGGATTGACATGCGTTGCTGAGCAAAATTTCACAGTAACGAAATGACATAGTACGTATAGGAATTATGTATGTATGTATGTATGTATGTATGTATGTATGTATGTATGTATGTATGTATGTATGTATGTATGTATGTATGTATGTATAACCCTTTCCACGCTTCAATGTTTGTTGTTTCAATAAGTTGTTCCTATCATATATATATATATATATATATTTCGATCACGTAACCTCAGGGACACCCTTGTGAACTCGCGATTAAATGCATCTCGTCCACACAATGGATGCAGGCCATGCCTGAAACCAAGGTGTCTTGTCTGTAAAGCAATGCAGCAGACAAGTACTGCCCACAGCTCCCAATCACAGTACTCTGTGAAAATTCGCGGTAATTTAACATGCGATTCCTCGGATGTTGTCTATCTGCTGGAGTGTACTGTATGTAGAATGCAGTACATAGGTCAAACAGAGACCTCATTCAGGCTCCGCTTCAACAACCACAAAGCCCATGCCAAATCTATTCCAAATCTACCTCTCTCGAAACATCTAAACCTCCCAAACCATTCATTCGATAAACTAACAGTGACACTATTAGAAACGGGCTTCAAGTCAAAGCGAGAACGTGAGCAACGAGAGTCGTATCTAATATACCGGTTCAAAACCATCGAGAAAGGTATAAATGAGAACCCGGGAACCATCGCAATAATAAAATCATTGGCAAGCGTTTAACCTGTGGCACCGTATGTACAGCGGGAACCGGACTATTGAAATATGACGCGTTTTTCAAAGAGAATCATGTAAACCTGTTTGATGATTTTTCCCTTCTTGTTTTTTTTTAACTACCTGACCATTCATCTTTTACATGCCTTATTCTAATTATTTCTCTGAAACATTCCTTTTCTTTTTTTTTTTCTCTTTCCTCCTGGATTTGGCCAAACGCGCAGGCAGGTCAGTGCACGTTTTCGCCGGTCCGGGCGCAGACTTCTAGGCGCCACCGCCACTGACGTCACTGCAATTGTACTCCCCCACCCGCTTTCTTCTTTCCTTCCCTTTTACTGGTCTTTTTTTTTTTTCCTTGACATTGACACACCTGAGGGGGGCCTGAAGTGTAGGCTTGACTATTGTGTCCAGCCACGGAAACCACTTCGTAAGGAGGGGAGGGAATAAAAAAAAAGGGGGGGGGCAGAGAGGGGGAACAAGAATAATAATAATAATAAAAAGAAGGGGGGGACATGATGCCCGCATATGACACACGTCGTCGGCTTTTTCCCCCACTCTTTGCTCCGTTTCTTTCAGGTTCTAGATCTCTCCTGTTCTTTCTTTTCTTATTCTTTCTTTTTTCATGTTTTTCTTTCTTCCTCTTTTATGAAAATCTCTCTCAGATAGGTATAAATAGAAGCGGAAATACAACTATAGGCATTCCTGATGAAGGCCGGCCTCCGGCTGAAACGTTGAATAAACGCTTTCCGCATTTTTTTGTTGCCAATTCCGAGGGTCTACTACTCATCTCTGCCTTCACGCCTCCGGCCTATTCACCACCATGACTGCTATATATATATATATCTATATATATATATATTTCGATCACGTAACCTCAGGGACACCCTTGTGAACTCGCGATTAAATGCATCTCGTCCACACAATGGATGCAGGCCATGCCTGAAACCAAGGTGTCTTGTCTGTAAAGCAATTCAGCAGACAAGTACTGCCCACAGCTCCCAATCACAGTACTCTGTGAAAATTCGCGGTAATTTAACATGCGATTCCTCGGATGTTGTCTATCTGCTGGAGTGTACTGTATGTAGAATGCAGTACATAGGTCAAACAGAGACCTCATTCAGGCTCCGCTTCAACAACCACAAAGCCCATGCCAAATCTATTCCAAATCTACCTCTCTCGAAACATCTAACCTCCCAAACCATTCATTCGATAAACTAACAGTGACACTATTAGAAACGGGCTTCAAGTCAAAGCGAGAACGTGAGCAACGAGAGTCGTATCTAATATACCGGTTCAAAACCATCGAGAAAGGTATAAATGAGAACCCGGGAACCATCGCAATAATAAAATCATTGGCAAGCGTTTAACCTGTGGCACCGTATGTACAGCTGGAACCGGACTATTGAAATATGACGCGTTTTTCAAGAGAATCATGTAAACCTGTTTGATGATTTTTTCCCTTCTTGTTTTTTTTTTTAACTACCTGACCATTCATCTTTTACATGCCTTATTCTAATTATTTCTCTGAAACATTCCTTTTCTTTTTTTTTTTTCTCTTTCCTCCTGGATTTGGCCAAACGCGCAGGCAGGTCAGTGCACGTTTTCGCCGGTCCGGGCGCTGACTTCTAGGCGCCACCGCCACTGACGTCACTGCAATTGTACTCCCCCACCCGCTTTCTTCTTTCCTTCCCTTTTACTGGTCTTTTTTTTTTTCCTTGACATTGACACACCTGAGGGGGGCCTGAAGTGTAGGCTTGACTATTGTGTCCAGCCACGGAAACCACTTCGTAAGGAGGGGAGGGAATAAAAAAAAGGGGGGGGGGGGGGCAGAGAGGGGGAACAAGAATAATAATAATAATAAAAAAGAAGGGGGGACATGATGCCCGCATATGACACACGTCGTCGGCTTTTTCCCCCACTCTTTGCTCCGTTTCTTTCAGGTTCTAGATCTTTCCTGTTCTTTCTTTTCTTATCTTTCTTTTTTCATGTTTTTTCTTTCTTCCTCTTTTATGAAAATCTCTCCCAGATAGGTATAAATAGAAGCGGAAATAAACTATAGGCATTCCTGATGAAGGGCCGGTCTCCGGCTGAAACGTTGAATAAACGCTTTCCGCATTTTTTTTGTTGCCAATTCCGAGGGTCTACTACTCATCTCTGCCTTCACGCCTCCGGCCTATTCACCACCATGACTGCTATATATATATATATATATATATATATATATATATATATATATATATATATATATATATATATGGAAGGGGTCAAGGGCGCGTTTATTCGTTAGAAACAACTTAATGAGCCAACAAACACTGAAGCAATTAAAGTGAACGAAAAGACAAAGCTGTCTTCGGTGGGAACCGAACCCATGACCTTCGGATAACGCGTCCGATGCTCTACCGCTGAGCTACGAAGGCGATCGTCACCCCCCCCCCCCCCTCCCCCGGTCCGCTTTGTCAGATATTTATGTATATGTAATCCTGGAAGTGTTTGGCACTGCCACACGTAGCCATGGCGGCGAGTGTGGAACACTCTTATTACCGGAAGGCGTCACGTAGAACGTGATCTATGCGAGGTGCTGCTGCCCAATAAATACGCGATACCTAAAAAAATACGTATATACGTACATAAATACCCAATAATGTGGACGGGGAGACGACCGCGTTCGTAGCTCAGCGGTAGAGCATCGGGCGCGTTATCCGGTCTTGGGCTTTTCGGTTCCCACCGAAGGCAGGTTTGTCTTTTCGCCCACTTTAATTCTTTAATTCCTTTCTACTTACTCCAAAATTACAATACCACAATTATATATATATATATATATATATATATATATATATATAATATATATATATTGTAATGAACGAGACGTAGAGACAGCGCCTTTGCTGCAGGCCGGCTGTTCTATTCCGCTCCTCGTCTTCCTCTGCTTCCCTTGTCCTTTCGCTGCGCCCCAAGCACGAGCATGCGATTCCCACTGTAGATTTTCGCCTTTACAATATATATATATATATATATATATATATATATATATATATATATATATATATATATATATATATATATATATATATATATATATATATATCTGACGAAGGCCGTGCCACGGCCGAAACGTTGAATAATAAACGTGCGATTTTCGCAAGTGCGCAATTTGTTTCTAAACTACTTTTGAACCGGACCCACAGAACTTCTTCCCCGAATTATATATATATATATATATATATATAATTAATATATATATATATATATAGATAGATATACCAGGGATATAACTTAATGAACCAACAAACATTGAAGCCTAGGAAAGCATAGGGGAAGTATATCCAAGTATTGTGGTATTGTAATTTTGGAGTAAGTAGAAAGGAATTAAAGAATTAAAGTGGGCGAAAAGACAGACCTGCCTTCGGTGAGAACCGAAAAGCCCAAGACCTTCGGATAACGCGTCCGATGATATATATATATTATATATATATATATATATATGTATATATATATATATATATATATATATATATATATATATATTATATACTATAGTATATATTATATACGATATATAATATATATATATAACCAGGGATATAACTTAATGAACCAACAAACATTGAAGCCTAGGAAAGCATAGGGGAAGTCTATTCCAAGTATTGTGGTATTGTAATTTTGGAAGTAAGTAGAAAGGAATTAAAGAATTAAGTGGGCGAAAAGACAAACCTGCCTTCGGTGAGACCGAAAAGCCCAAGACCTTCGGATAACGCGTGCGATGATAGTATATATATATATATATATATATATATATATATATATTATAATATATATATATATATAATATATATTATATATTAGTGTATAACGGATGCTACAAAGTGAAAGGAGCTGCACTTGAACAACACGCTGCTGGCGCGCGATCGCGCGAGCAGCTCGCTTTTCCGAACCTTTTTCCGAGCCTTTTGAATGACTGACAGGGGCGATATTTTATAACGGTTCCAAAAGTGGACCGGTTCACTTGTCGCCGCGTGATTGGCCAGAATCAAGCCTTTCCTGACGCGAGCGCTACTTTATCCAATCACGCGATGGCAAGTGGACCGGTCCACTTTTGGAACCGTTATATCGCCCCAGGAGCGTGACGTTATGTATTTTCTAGGAACCATAGTAGCCATAGCGACGCCTCCACACGCCATAAGCAAAAAAAAATAATAATAATAATAAGAACCGGCCCGAAACCCGCTATTGCCCTCTTGTATCATGCGATGTAAACGTCCAAGCCACTGCAGCAAATGTTCAGTACTCTAATAGATGGCGCGACATGTACAGGCGTGCCACCAAGCGAGGCCGCGTCGCTCCGACTGCGAGCGCACTGCGGCACGGCCTCGGCCGCAATACCTGCGCTCATGTGCTGCTTTCGAAAAAATTTTGTGTTTACGCTGGTGGAGCCAGTAAAGCGTTGGTCTATGTCTTTATTCTACTCGCTTGAACTACGGCGAGAGCACCTTCACATTATTAATTAGTTTTGGTGCTGACGGGAGGCGATCACGAGGATAAAAAACGAAAAACTATGTATATAATTATTCTGTTGGGTGAAAAAAAGAAAGAAAATAATGCGACGCGAGAGACTTTTGGTAAGTTTTAAAATAAGATACGCGCAGTATACATGTGAGAGGTACATTATCGCAACTGTAGGTATTTTATCGGCTATAAATACTGTTCAATTTCATCATCGACATACATGTGACATCAGTTCTGCTTTCTGCAACAGCGAGAACCGCAGCTGCGCGGTCGACAGATACCGGACCGATTCTCGATGGTTTCAGTCTCTCTTTTGTTAAAAGCCAACTGATTTTCTTACGCAAGGTTCAAGTCTGAACATCATATGTCGCTTACGAGGTTCCTCCAAGACGCTTCCTTTTCTCTCTATTCAAACGAGAAAAAAAAATCGCAATATTCGCTCACGAAATCGCAAATTCCACGCGCAACAACAGGTAAGCACGTTTATTTCTTGTGGGCATGATAAACTTTCCAAAGACGCGGATCAAGACAGCCGCTTCTCCATCGTTTCTGCTTCTCCACTTGCTCCGCGTTGTCTTCCTCCTTCCTCCATGGCGCCACCTGTTTGAGCGCCGTGCGCATGCGCGCGCGCGTGTTCCGTCAACTTCCTGTGTGCACGCATCATGTCTCACCCGCATCCCTGATTCCCCCCCCCCCCCCCCCCTCCTACCACCGCCGCCAAGGTAGGTGGTTGTTAGGATTCCCCTTGTTTTTCGCCACAGTGCCTTAAACGTTGCGTTCGGATGTCGTGCGACGAGCATCGAGCGTCAGCGATCACAGCCGGCGACGACTAAGCAATCGGTAAGCCTTTTCGTTTCCTTTCGTCGCGAAGTTGCCGTTCCGAACTTTTTGTTAAAGGAATCCTCCCTCGTTCTCCGTGATGGCGGCGTCTGCGACAGAGATCGCTCCCCCTTTATTTGCGGTTCAGCGCCGTACTCGTCCTTTTCACGCTGCGGCAGCGCGGCAGAAATGTACATTTGACCGTTCAATGTGCTCATGTGCAGCTTGTTTGTGCCGATCGGCTACGCTTGACGATGCCTGAGAGCAGCTTCTTCCCTGCTGCGGAACGGGCCCGAGAGGCGTCACGCAGTGACCGATCTGGCTGGCTGCATCCTCTCGATTGTGTGTGCGTCTTTTGTTCATCTTGCGCAGAACACAGCGTAAGCTTTAGCATAGCAGCTGCACGAATGTTGAGGTAAACTTAAGTGAAGCATGTTCGTTTAGGTCCTGAATCAGTGATCCCAGGAGGAAACAAAAGCGAGGAAACCCGGCCGGAATTGCACCGTCCGCTGCGAATCAACAAGTGGCAGCCGATCTCGCGCGGCGGCCGTGCTTGTCGTTGCAGCGGGCTGAGCAACACGGCGTTTGTCCGTTTACGGATGTGCTTACTGACCAGCGTTCGTTGCTACATGAAATGTCTGGCAAGTGAAAACGCGCTGCAGCCTCGTTTAGCTCGCAAAGGAAAAACAAGAACCTAAACGAAGGTGGGGGTTGAAAGCAAGGGGGGGGGGGGGGGGGTGCGACATCGCTCGAACGGCGTTGCGAAGAGTCGTTCGTCTATCTCTGGAACCCAGCATTCGCGTTGATTGTTAGAGCCACTCCATTGTCTTTCGCTTTATCTAGCTGGGAGGCAGCCGGACTGCTCGCCTGAGGCGTTGTGTGCGCAGCAAGCATCTTTCTCTGCTAGATGTTGTGGATCTATCCTTTCCAAGTATCGCCTACTTCACGGATAACCTGGGACTGACGGCTCGTTGCACGCAGCTGCCATCGTTATCTTGCTCTCATGGGCCGCATCGCCTTACGCTATACGTACGGCACAGGACAGAATGCGGAAAAAAGTGAAAAAAAGTAGCCGCGACTGACTCGCTCGGATCTGCGTGTCTGCGTCATCGCCTTACGTGCCAAGGTAGAACAGTGCGTGATGAGTAACCCAAAGGCACGAAGCAAAGCAGATCGGTCGCAGCTTACTATCAGATCAAATAGCAGCAGTTCAGATCAAATAGCAGTAGTTCGTGCCCTGTACGTTTTTCTGTGCGATCCTTTCTCTAATTCATGTCCGTGTTTGCCTCTTCTTCGTGCAGCCGTTAAATTCTGCATGATGCACTGTTCCGACAAGTTTTTGCACTATAGAAAGCGTCAACAGAGCGATATCTTTCACTTTCTCGGCAATCAAAGATTGCACATTTCCCCCCCGTTATGTTGTCTGATTGCCCGATTTTGTTACTAGGTTAAATGCCAATTAAATGTCCCCTGTTATTTGCTAACACCTGCTTCTTTTTCCCCTCTTATGCAAGGAGAAAAAAAATATTGTAAAAGGAAAATTGGATCTGGTGAGTTAATTTAAAGCTGAAGTGCTTTCCCCTCGACATCGAAGTTAGCTGCTGTCGCTCGTCATAAGCATTGCTTGAATGTTGCAGTAATATCCTTTGCAGCAACGATCTTTCGTCGACTTGCTGTTGTTCGCACTTCAGTTTTCTTTCTAATATAGAAACTATCGCGCGCGCGTCTTGTGTACGTGCGCGCGTGTGTATGCGTGACGAAAGTCGATGACCGAAAGGAAAGAGAAAGTTGCTTCGTTTGCTTTATTTTTTTTTCCCTCCCCCCTACCTTGCTGGCGCCCGCGCTTGTAGACTGGGTCAGCAGGCAGGCACCGCTTGCCGGCTTTACGAGAGGCGCCCTGTGACTGTGTCTCCACCACGCGGCCTCGGGTGAAGACTTGGTCGCACGGCGGCACGATTTCTTTTAACAGCGTGAGCGTTCGCATACCATGAAATTGTTTTTGGCACCGACATTTTTGCTAGCGTACTTGCGAAACTGTAAATGCAACCGCTAATAATCGTAAAAAGAAGGTTGTGGACTTGAGTAGTGACCGCCGCTATCGTCGCGGGTAGGGAGGAGATGCTGAGCAGTTCCCGGAGCATGACGTTGGAGCTGCAGGAGGCTGCGAGTGGCAACGGGAGTAGACCTCTGAGGCTGGCAGAGGTTGTGCGTTTGGCGCTGAAAATGGGTCCGCGCCATGTACTTATTTTCCCACCGCTTTCTTGCGGTGTCCGCGGTCAACTTGAAAAGTAGGAAGAGAGAGCCGTTCTACAGGCGCGCCGGCCCATTGCCGAGGACAGGTAGCATGAATGAAGCGGTGTTAGAACCTCGCGGCCGGGCGTTGACAACGCGCGCTCATTCTGTAGAGCCGGCCGTGGGGGCGAGACTTGCCGTCGGGAGGAAGACGTCCGCCAGCTGCGCGACGTCAGCGTGCGTCCTTCAGATTTTTTGTTTCTTTTTTGTTTTGTTTTTTCAACTTGTTTGTCTTTGGCCCGGTCCCGACAGTCATCGAATTTGTTCGCCTCGAGCACGTTATCCCTGCGTATGCTATTAATGTTTCGAGCTGTTGTGCTTGCAGCAGAGCTCGTTATATTTTCGCTTCGTTTCTTTTTTTCTTGTGTGTGTGTGTGTGTGTGTGTGTGTGTGTGTGTGTGTGTGTGTGTGTGTGCGCGCTACATCTGTTTTATTGTGAAGAGCTTGTTCACGGAAGCGTGTTTGCGTTCTTAGGGGGCAACACCTTTAGCACGGCCGCTGTGCTCTGAAGATGGGCGCACACATGGCATATGTCACTTGCACACATATGCAAGTGCATATGTCGATAGTACTACCACGGTCACTGCATAGAACACATACACCGTGTGTGTTTTATGCAGCGGCCGTGGTACTACATCACTCTAGCCGGTGGTTCACCCGCTGTTTCGTTCTTATGCTGAGAATGGCTTGTGGTGGCGTGTTCGATTTATGCAGATTTCCTTGAAGGGGGCGAAAGCAGATGTGTATTTGTGCTGGACGTTACAGCGGTCTAGACAACACCCGGCCGCAGTGGTTTGTGGAGGCCGCAGCTGCGCGCACCTGAGAACCGTGGCTGGGCAGTTCTCAGCGCGAGTACGCAATGCGGCAAATGTAGACTTGCCGCTGAAAAAAAAAAAAAAAAAAGAACTTCTCTCTACTGCTGCTGGCCTTTGGACAGAGTAAAACCTGTGCAAGAGCGCTGGTTTTCCTCACGACTAACACCCCTCCCCTCCAATGCATATGTGTATAATGTTTGTTGGTTCATTAAGTTGTTTCGAACAAATAAGCGAGCCCTGGACCCCATCCCTCTCGCTATATATATATATATATATATATATATATATATATATATATATATATATATATATATATATATATATATATATATATATTAGTGGCTGTCAGAGAAGTTGGTTGAAAAATGCAGATTGTGACTGAAATCCGGGCGCGGGAGTTTGACGTCAAAGTCGATCGCTGCATTTCGACCAGTTTTCGTGTTTGTCTCTTGTTCCTGGAACAATAAAGAGGACATCTCCAATAACGGCTCCCTCTTAACGAGTGAGCAAAGATCATTGAGAGCTACGAAAAGGCAAGCGAAGCTTCTCCGGTCACTTTAGAACTTGTGATGTGATGAAACTGTCACTCTCGGCGCTTCTCCGGCTTTGAAATTAGAGTACGCAAACTTGAGCGTTGGGCTAGTTGGCTCAACATCCTCCCAAGTTTTACAGCGCCAACGGCACACGGACAATATATAATGACACACACAACGTTGTGTGTGTAGGACAGGTATACTACTAATGTCCCGTCATTATTATTCTTCTGTAATGAACGCCAAAGTAAATGGTTTGAACTGGCTGTAACATTGTGTTAATATTTCGGAGTTCAGTCGCTGCAGAAATAGCAACGATATATATATATATATATATATATATATATATATATATATATATATATATATATATATATATATAAAGGGGGTTGATTGTAAGGTCCGTTCGACGTCCTAGCCCGGACGTTCGGGGGAAAGCCAGCATGCCAAGAAGGGACTTGTTATTTTACAACTGCTTCCGGCGCCTCGCGGGCATAGCGGTCCTCGACTTTGATCACGTGCCCGTTCGATTGTTAGCGGCCTTGAAAAAAAACAAAGAGAGAAAAGGAAAACGACTGTCGGTAACGCGAAAAAAAAAACAAACAAAAAAAAAACCACGGGGAACCGTTTTCCCCGGCCGTGCCGCAATTAGGGTCAACTCGCATGCCCGGAAGCGCGGAGGTTTTCCAGCGACGAAAAAGCGCCAGGCCAAAGCGGCTCCCCCACGACGTCGAAAGTGTCGGTCAGCTCGACACGTTCAGCACGGCAGCTGTAGCTGCTCGCAAGTTTGCCGACTGTCTCGCGGTTGTCCGGCTCTCCCATTTTCCTGCTGCCATCGGGGTGTACAGCAGGAAACAGTCCACACTGACGCTCGGATAGCTGCTGGTCGTGTCGCCAACCCTGCCACGAATTCGTTGCCCGCATCCAACTCGCGATGCCGCCTTTTTTTCCTATTCTTAATCGACGTTGCTTGAACATCGATCATGCTTGCCTGCATCCTTTGGCGCACGCTTGTTACCGCATGCAGGTTGGAAAATCTCGCGTCCTGCGCTTTTTGAATGGTGTGGTTCATTTGCAGTTAAATGGATGAACTTAATTAGACTCGGTTGCTGTAAATACGACGTCTCGTCTGAAGTAATAAGCGGCATGCGTTTTTTTTTTTTTTTTCTCTCTATGCACAAATCTGAAGCAGTGTAGCATTGAGACTTCTCAGGGCATAATCGTGTTGCATAAGACGGGCATTTTATACAGTATTCATCGCGTACTTCATATCGCGCGTGTTTCTGCTGCGGATTGGTGCGCGATGCTGACAGCCTCAGAATATGGATGACTATGTACTTACACGTATCGATGCGTAGTCTCTTTACGACCTTTGTCTTTAAAGAGATTATTATAATACCGACGTGGTCCATTGAAATGCGTAGGCGCCCCGCCACGGTGGTCTAGTGGCTAAGGCACTCGGCTACAGATCCGAGGGTCGCGGGATCGAATCCCGGCCGCGGCGGCTGCATTTCGATGGAGGCGAAATGTTGAGGCCCGTGTGCTGTGCGATGTCAGTGCACGTTAAAGAACCCCAGGTGGTCGAAATTTCCGGAGCCCTCCACTACGGCGTCTCTCATAATCAGAGCTGGTTTTGGGACGTTAAACCCCACATAACAACAAATGCGTAGGCTTCCCTTTGCAGAGTAGCACGTCAGCGGCTATATAGGCGCCGGCAAAAATCTCTATAATAAATAGTCTCACCCTCTCGCATGGCTCGGTTCTGCCCAATATTTGATGGCGCTTATCTGTTACACGCAGTGGAAAGCTGAGCATGATAAGTTTCCCGAGAGTAATGATAACTTGGAGCTCGACAATGGCATCCCAGTCACGCCGCACACTTAACCATGGCGGACATGGAAACAATCGGAAGCTACACATAGAGACAAACCTTATGTAGATGTGAAATATAGTTCCGGAAGATCTGTGATAACGTAGCACCACTGCTGATATTCCGCGGAGCACTTTGTCGTTGTCCACAGAAGGTTTAAACTCTCTTTCAATCGGAGGATAATTTACGATCTTTCAGTTATGGACAATGTCTAGGAAAATTTGGCACGAACGAGTGTGGACAGCGGAGAGAAAAATGAAGAAATGCATGTGATGTAATAAAAGTGGTTCATTATTGTATTTAAACAAGTGCGCGTATAAACTTGTTTTACAGAAACACATTGCGCAAACTCGGGACTCCTGTGTGGGTGTAGCCCCAGGCAGTCATCGTTAATCACGCGTGTGCAGCGCCCATGAGGAGAACGTATCGAGCGGTCCACTTATACGTGAATTTGGCTATTTCACAGTATGTCAGTTAAGGCCCGTGTCTTTTTTTTTTTTTTTTTTTGAAGCGTAGTTGTTCTAGCTCGAGGAAAAATGTTTGTCGTGACCCGAAAATTTGGCATATCCCATATGCGCCACGTAGGTACTAAAACAAAGCCTCAGTGTCCTCTTTTAAGCACCTAGTCAACATTTCCCGCTACCAGATCAGAACGCTTTAGCTGCAGCATACTTTACGATCCCTTCGAGATATTTATGCTAGCATCGCAAGAGCGCCAGCTGGGTTCGAGCCGGAATCGTGTTATACGAAAGAGCCATGCCAGCGGCTGGCGCTGCCTCGGAAACGAGGCGTGGTGAATAGCAAAACATATCCATGTATGCTATATGGTACAGCAAGGAGCTGGGAAAGGGGAGTGAGGCTGAGGAGGAGGGAAAGAAGGAGAGCGAAGAATGTAGCCTAGCAAGGGGGTGGGAAAATGAACTTGAGTGTGGAGAGAAAAGACGTGAGAGTGAGGAAGAGGGAAATGAGGAAGGGAGAGAGTAAATCGCAGCGTGCCCACGTGTACTAGTACGGGGGAAAAGGAGGGGGAAAACTGAAGTGAAGGCCAGCTTATGGCCAGCACGCTGCTGTGTCATAGCCTTGCTCCCCTTAGTGCAAACTGCCCCCCCAAATATTTTTTTTAGTTGTGCAATTGGCAGTTCCAGTGGTTGACGATTACGGAAGCCCATGATTGCGGAGGCGTCAGAATTAGTTGAGGTAATTGTACCTATTCAGCAAATATTTTGTTGGACGCTTGGAGGTTCGTGTTGTCCCGAAAGCAACGTCCCATCTGACTCGCGCATGACGGACCACTGTATAGCTTGAGGACAATTAAGATATCTCTTCCCCCTCTTTTCTTCAATAAGGGGCAAACTATCAACGCATACTCGCATTTCGCTTGCTCATGCAGGATAACTTATTCTAGCGGTTCTTCATGGAAAGAGATGGTGTGAGCAGTGGGAACCAACTTTAATTGCATCTTCGATGAAGTCCCATCGCTCTATCATGTGTCGCAACTCTTGCGTCGATAGCCGTATAATTTATGCTCATTAATTATTTTACATTGTTCGTCGATGCAGGCGCGGTTTCTATTCATGGCCTGCGTGACGGCGCGTTTTGTAATTCGCTGTGCTCGTTGGCTTCTGAAGCAAACAAGAGCCGGCAGCGTATCGAATACGCCTACACACCGGCACAGGAGAACCCGCGCGGAAGCGTGAGAATATGATACGCCGCGCGTGCTGCTCGTCCGGGAGATGCCACATCGGTTGCGACAGCGGCGCAACAATGACAATTGTTGCTTCCAAGGAAGAAGAAGAAGAGGAGCAGCGGACGCCGCACGGCCACCGTCGGCACCGGACCCGCGGATCCGATAGGCGCATTGCGCGGCGCGTGGAAAAACGTAGCGGTAAATCGCGCCCGTTGCTTCCCCGGCCGTGTTTGCTGGCGCGACGGTGCAAAGGCCGGCGCCTGTGCTGCGTGTGGAGAGAGAGAGAGAGAGAGTTGCTGTAGCCGGCGTTTTTTTTTTTTTACAGACGTCGCGCCATGGAGGGAGAGAGAGCGATCACTCCTGACGGTTCGCATCTGCGGTTTTCCTCCTCTCTTCTCGCTTCATCGAGGGCGTCGTCTCTGTTCGCTTGGATGCTGTTTCTGCTACTGTAGCAGGTCTGCGTTGCTCCAGTGTTGGTCGGGATGTGCGCGCGGGCTGCGGTTTCTGAAGGGCAGTGCGGACGTCACAGAGGCGCGAGTGAACCCCTTGCGCGTAACTGCTTCGACGATTGTTCGCTCATTCGCTGCGCCTTCTTGCCCCGGGTGTCATGCCCACGTGGTCTCACTCACTATCGCAGTCTCTCTTCGTAGCAAGCTGGTTATGTACACATCTTGCCAGGCCGCGTGAACGTGACGTTTTACTTTTATTTATTTATTTATTTATTTATTTATTTATTTAGTAATACTGTCAATCCCGTTAGCCATTTTTACAGGAGTGGGTTCAGAAAGTCTACAGACGTTGTGGTACATATTCACAAAATAAATAATTGCGCCGATAAAGTTAACTTGCTTCGTACAGTAGTATTCTATAAACGGAAGTAACAACGGCAATGGAAAAGACGTTCGTGTGGTGGCTGCCTTGCTGCTGCTTCGTCGCTATGTGGATGTTCTCTCTCTCTCTCTCTCTCTCTCTCTCTCTCTCTCTCTCTCTCTCTCTCTCTTTTTTTTTTTTTTTTTTTTTTTTTGAGCAGTTATATACGCATTCAAAGAAGTCTGTGCAGTGATTTGTTGTTTCCCGGAAGTACTCGGCACGTGAGATAGTCGGCTTTGTTTCCATATCGATAGTTTTTGGCGCGCAGCCGCGAATCCGTATAGACTAGATAACCCCACCCGCTACACCCTTCACCCAAGAAAAAACGAAAGCAGATAGGGTCAAGGTCTCGTTTCTTATTAGACACGACCTCATAAAACTGACAATGGAGGCCAAGGGAGGCATTAGATTAGGGGGCGATTTACCGTCCACTTTAATTCATTTCCACTTATGTCATAATTAGTACACTACAGCAAAAAACTACAAATAACTTCCCCTATGCCTTGTTTGGCCTCATTGAGTTCATGAGGTTGTGTCTGTACCCAAGAAAGAAGAAGTTCGTTCCTTTCGGGAGATAGACAATATAGCGATGACTGCCCCGTCCATCGCGGTGGTACAGTGCGGTACAGTGGTTACGATGCTCGGCTGCTGGCCCGAAGAACGCGGGTTCGATCCCGGCCGCGGCGGGCGCAGTTCGATGGAGGCGAAAATGCTGGCAGTGTACTGTGCGTTTTCAGTGCACGTTAGAGAACCCCAAGTTACCGAAATTTTCAGAGCCCTTCCACTACGGCAATGTCGTGGTTTTGTCACGTAACACTCCAGCAATTTTTAATTTGCGGCCCACAGAGCAATCAAGTTGCTTCCAAATGTAGTGCAGTTGTTGAGGTCAGCAGCACGCAGCTGTCCTGTTGGCCAAGGGCATCGCTCGCGTCAGGGTTCAGGTAACCGTCGAAACTTTCAAACTGTTGCCGTATACGGCATACCACGCCAGCAGTGTTACAAGCACTGCGGACAGCGCCCTGACCTCTGCATCAGTGGACCTGTCACGGTGTCTGTACGCGCTGGGCGCAAAGGGCGGGGAGAGCGGTCGGGATTTACGCCAAAAGAACCGCACGCGTCAATATACAGTCGTGTGGTAAAATGCTCAAAGACTGATAGACATAAATGTTTGCAAACTGTCAACTAATATTGACTGTGCTTTGCTTTCCTCTCTTTCTTTTTTTTTTTCAATAGTCTCCTTCCCATATAAAAAATAAGAAAACATTTAAGAAATACAACACAAAAATTGACCACTCAGGCTTCACTCAGTTTTATGCGTCCGCGTAACCTGGGAGTGTGTAGGTGGTTGTAGGCCGCGTGTTTTTCGCCTCTGATCCATAGACCGAAGTGACTTCCTCTTCCGAGCGCACTGCCGCAGACGTATACTGTTTCCTGCACGCTGACTTATATACTATATATAAAGGAAACTTTATACAAGTATTTACATGTCAGTAACAGAGTGAACATAGTGTGGTGATTGTGGTTCGAGCTAATTTTGCAGCCAATGTCGGGTGCATGGCTAAGCGTCCGTGTATAGGTAAGGGAAATGGAATGAAAGAGATAGAAAGTAGAGAAAAGCGTATAATGGAGGGGTCCGGAAATTTTGACAACCTGGGATTCCATTAACGTGCACTGACAACGCACGGTACTCGGGCCTCTGGCATTTCCACCTCCATCGAAAATGCGACCGCCCATGCCGAGATCGAATCCGCGTTTTTTTTTTTTTTTTTTCTTGTGGATGGCAGCCGACCACGATAGCCACTACACCACCGCGGCGGACGTGCACACACGCGCACATCGAGGTGCACCAACCTAAATAGTCAGGTTGGGGTCCATCCCCTTTCTCTTTTTGCGACGGGGTGAACATAATCTCACCAATACGAAAAGATCTCCAAACGCACAGCCACGCGGTTAGATGGAGTTAGCCATAGTCTAACAAATGAGCTCGGAAGAAACAGCTAAGAAGCCCTGCAGTGAAAAAAGGCTTACAGGAGAAGCGAACACCGGACAGTTGGCGTAGAAGTAGGATGAAGTTCATCTATAAGTGCAAAGTAGAGAATGGTAACATGCGCTCGAATAAACCACTGACTGTTACATCGGTGCTGTTCAGGTTGGCGATGCAGGCAATTAAATGAGAAATGTAGATGCGGACAGAACGGAATGGCACTTTGGGCGAACTGCACAATGAGTTTCGAGTCGACAGGCGGTTGGATGCAGGCACCTTTTTGCGCTTACGCAGTAGCCGGAAAGGAGAACAGGCCTTTACACTCGGTATTTTTGGACATTACGGGTGCGTACGAGATGATGAAAGAGGCTGGTATATGTGAATGGCGGCGTATGAAAGAGGCTGCAGGTATAGGTGGCGACTGTATAGAGCTCACAAAGGAAATAAACTGTGGAAATACAGTCTGTGTGGAATGATAAGGTATGACAAGTAATGGTAGAGCAGGTGACGTTGATTTAGGTAGAGGGCCGAGGCAGGGATGCCCGCTGTCCCCACTATATATATATATTACTCATGCTTTGCACGATAAGAATGGTGAGAATTAGAAAGGAGCAATATTGGTTTTAAGCTGTTACGCAAACAGGCAGGTATAATGGTAGAACAAAAGCTCCCTAGGTTGTTTTATGTGCACGATATTGTGCTATTCGCAGATAGCCGAGCGGATCTGCAGTGTCTGGTTGATATATGTGGCCCAGAAGGTGCTGCCTTGGGTCTAAAATTTAGTGTGATGAGGCGCGGTTTGTTTGTATTCAGTAACAGCAACGATCAGACAATACCAATACAGGGCGAGGAGGTAGACCGATTCCGCAAGTACAAATATATATTGGTAAACGGTAAGATTATACACATAGAAGTACAGGAAAAGGCTATCACAGATAATGGAAAGAGGAATTCTGCAATAATGAAGCATGGAGCATTGTGAGGTTACAACGGGTACGAGGTAATTGGCGGTTTGTGGAAAGGTGTGATGTTGCCAGGACTTACATTGGGAAACTCACTGGTGTGCATGAGGTCAGAGGTGCTATCGGGGCTGGACGCGGATAAAAGGACGGTCGGTCGTCTAGCATTGGGCAGCCCCATGGGAAGACCACAAAGGAGGCTGTTAAGGGAGTACTGACACGATTTTGCGGCGATGCAAAATATATATATATATTTTTTTCGTTTTCTAGTCATGTATTGTTAACGCCCTCCGCACGCGGAAGCCAGGAAACACATACAAAATATTTTAGTTTGGTTTTAAAGTTTTCGTCGAACAGCACTGCAAGCCAGCCCCAGCGCAATGGACACTGCGATGACGTATGAGCACAGTCTCTCAAAAATCGCCGAAATCGCTATCAGAGTCGCTGCACGACCGTGAAATTGTCGTTGTTTGCGTGCCCCACGTGTAACTAACCACAGACGACAGAGTTGCAGCGACGCTATCACGAACTGCTGTCCCTACGTGACTTAGACGTACGTCCGATTCTGTTGACACGTCACTAGGAAACCGCCTCCACGAAATCGAAACCGAAAGTGGGCTTTTAAGGGAGCTTTAAGGGGCTTTAAGTGGACTTTGAGGGAACGGAAGCTCAGGGTAAAATTAGGTACGAACAGATATTAAGGAATATGAAAAAAAAAGCAGATGAGCAGCGAAAGTATTACCATATTTGTATAGGGGCGTTGACTCACAATGGAGGCAGAGAACTATGAGGCTACAGCCAGTTAAGGAGCAGGTGGAGCAACAAAGCGCTTTTTGGACGGCGGAGAAGTCGGATTGGATAACAGCAATCGATTGATTGCCTTATCGGTTTTACGTCCGAAAACCACGATATGAATATGAGGGACGCCGTATTGGAGGGCTCCAGAAATTTCGACCACCTGGGGTTCTTTAACGTAGCAGCAATAGAGAAGAAACCGGAAAATGCATGAATAACTACAAAAAAGGTAAAGACAAAATCAGGACAGAAAAAATTTATAACTCAAAGGGAAGCGCTTTACTGTTTGAGGCGAGGTCAGGATGCCTGAGAGCACGAAGTTACTGAGCGAAGTACAATAAAGAAGGGGATACATTTACGTGCCGTGGAAAATATAGGGAAACGACAGAGCATGTTTTGATTGAATGCACAGATATCCACCAACGTGTATGTGTGGGTGCTACCCTGATGGAGGCCATGGGTTTCAGGGATAGCACGGGAAAGCTGAACATGTCGCCGACAGAGATATATAAGTAGCATAATCTTAGAGTATTGGTGTCCGAAATGTATGGAGCGCATAGAACCGCAAGACGCGTCTTGGGGGGTCTTGTGCCTAAAGACCCTTTCGCAGTGTAGAGTTCGTTGGTCATTGAGCAGAACCTCAGCAGTGGCTTCCCAAGTGCAAATATGCAGCCTTTCCGGTGGACATCGATGACATGTTCTATTCTATACCACAGGATGAACTGTTAAAAGCTGTGCGAGAACTAATTGAGAGCAGCGGGGCTGTTCCGTTTCAGAAGGAGTGCGGGATTCCTTTAGGGTCGTTCCTGGAGCTTCATGGTGCGTACTTAAGGTCCACCATCGTGCAGTACGAAGACAAGTACTTTGTTCAAAAACAGGGCCTCTGTATCGGGTCGAGTGTAGCGCCAGTACTGTGTGACGTGTTTTTAGCCAAGTTTGATTCTGTACTAAGCCAAGAGCTTTATGATACATGTGTCGTTAACGTTTATAGACATGTTGATGACTTTTTAATCTTTTTGAATCTTTCACCTATTGACCAACTGTGTCACGTAGCAGATAAGATTTTAAAGGTCTTTAGCACCTGCTCTAAGAACTTGGTGTTCACCAAAGAAGTCCCAGCTGACAAGACCATTAGGTTTCTAGATTTAGAAATTTCATTTTTACATGACAGACACGTGTGCTGCCAGTGCACCCCGAGGTCTAAAAAGGCGCTTCTGCCGTTCGATTCTGCCAACTCGAAGTTGGTAAAACGGAGTATTGCGAACCTGTGTTTCAGGAACGCGCAGAACAAAAGTTGTCCGCACGCCTTGCAGCAAAGTCTGGAGGAGCAGGTATAGATCGGGTAAGCGCATCAGCGTTCCTGTCGTCAGTTGTGCTCTCTGTAGGTGATGCGCCGGCCAGGAAAATGAGGAAACCACGTGTTCGGACACCAGGTGAGGCAAGGAAAATTGAGGTGATTCCGTATTTCCACAAGACGTCCCACAGGCTGAAGAATGTCCCAGAACTTCGGTGTGGATCTGGCGTTTTCAGCCCCCCGAAAGCTTTCTGGCCTTTGTGCCCGCATCTCAGGCGGTGGGTGCAAATCTGCGTGCAAATCTCATCACCGCACTGTATTTAGCGGGTGCAGCTAGGGGGTGGTTTATTCCATCCCCACTTCGTGCGGTATGATTTATATTGGCCAGACGGGCCACAGTCTGAACGAACGTTTAAAAGAACATGCTTGCGATCCCGTATTCTGTTTCACTAGTTCCGTGCAGCACAGCCAAGGCTACGAGGCCATCGAGCGCAGAATTCTTCCTGAGGGAGACGAAATGCCATTGTTCGGACACGCACACCCCGCTTCATCTTCCTCCTTCCAGGGCTGCAGCTGCCACTGCAGCGCCCGCCACTGACAGATGACAAGCCGTGGTGGTGGTGAAAACATTTATTATCAGAATTTCTGCGGAAAAGCTCCGGGTATTCGGAGGTTGGAAGGACACGTTTAACATGTGTCGCCCTCCGGATTGGACGAAGAGGGCTGTAGCTTCCACAATGCTGCACGGAACTTCTGAAACAGACTATAGATCGGGTGCAGGAAGTAATCTAGCTCTACATGTAAAAGAATGTAATGGTTGCAAGCCTTTGTTTCGCCAAACCAGCATTCTAGGTAGAGGAAGTCCAAGAATTGTGCGTCAACTGCTCGAGGCGTATTGCAACAAAACGAATGGCCAGACCTGCATAAGTGAACTTTCCGTGGTTATCATTGAAAAAGAGTGGCGGTTTTTTATCGCTACCTGACTATCAGGTGGTCTAGTCCTCCGGTTATAGCTTGGGCGCTTGCGCGGGATATATGTATAAAGGCTCGTGGTTGCCTCAATAAATCTGGTTGTTAGTCCGGCGAAGGTGTGTCTGCGTGTGTTCCTTTCTATGTCCGTGTCCTGCATTGCTGGCTTTTCGTTGAATTTAATCTGGGTTTACCCGGGATCTCGTTGTTGTTCCCCCAGCACAGCGGGCTTACAACGCGGTTTCTGTTCGCTCCCAGTATTTCTCTATTTTTTTTCCTTGCATGCATTCAGCCGCGACATCACATCAGTGTCCGCTGCATGCAGAGATTGCTTTATTCTTCGCCTCCATATTTCGTTGAGAACTCATTTCATTTAGCCAGCCTCTCGCTAAGATGAACCATGTGTTGATGATGATTGATTTCTGGGGTTTTACGTCCCAAAACCACGATTTGATTGTAAGAGACGCCGTATTGGAGGGCTCCGGAAATTTCGACCACCTGGGGTTCTTTAACGTGCACTGACATTGCACAGTACACGGGCCTCTGGCATTTTCCCCTCCATCGAAATGCAGCAGCCGCGGCCGGGATTCGACCCCGCGATCTTCTGATCAGCAGCCGAGTGCCACAGCCACCAGACACCGTGGCGGGACTAGAACCATATGTGCATCATTCGGTGTAAGCAATCGTGCACTTGCCTAGAGGGTCGCCATCGTTCGCCAAACTAACGCCCCAGAATAGCCTCAATAACGCACTACATTTAACCATTCCGTCTTCATCTAGAAAACGCCCCGCCACGATGGTCTAGTGGCTATGGTACTCGACTGCTGATCCGAGGGTCGCGGGATCGAATCCCGGCCGCGGCGGCTGCATTTCGATGGAGGCGAAATGTTGAGGCCCGTGTGCTGTGCGATGCCAGTGCACGTTAAAGAAGCCCAGGTGGTCGAAATTTCCGGAGACCTCCACGACGGCGTCTCTCATAATCAGAGCTGGTTTTGGGACATTAAACCCCACAAATAAATCAACATTTAACCGCTTGTGCCAAGCTACATTGACTTATGTCGAATCTGTTTGAAAGTATATTAATGCAACCCGCGTCAAATCTCTGCGACAGTGCGGAGTGGTTCTAGCGTTCAAATCGGCTTAGCGTGACATAAGGGACTGGTAAATTTTTCACTGTTGTCGATGTAATCACTTGAACGATACAGGCGGTTAACCCCTCCACGTTTCAGCGAAGGGGCACAGCGCTACAAAGGCTCTTCCAAAATTTACTGCCTGCCTCATAGTTTGTAAGCTCTGCATGGAAATCTCGTGGGCGTTATTGCGTCTCAAAAAAGGAGAAACTGTATTACGAACCATGTATGCGACGTAATTTATGAAATCGACTAGGGTTCTTGGGTGGGCTATAGTTGGTTAACGAACCTTATTGCAGGACAGCGCAAACTACGGGACAGTTAGTTGGCGTGTTGCCGTCACGTGTTGGTTTTAATTTAGTTATCGAAGAGGTCGCTGCGCATACGTTAACAGACACATTTTCTAACCAAGCGAACAAGTCACTGTTCCCTCTCAGCACATGTTCCTTCTTTCGCGTTCGTGTGTGTGTTTTTTTAAGTTCTTTTGTTGCAACTTTTTATTTTCCTACAATTGAGAGGTTACTGCGGGGTAATAATTTTTGAAGAAGCTTAGCACTTTGTTCGAGAAAAGCACAGTGGGGACGACATTTATCGGTTGGAAAGTTTCCATCTAGGTGTCAGCTGATCAGCTAGACAGTTGCTGCGGTCTCCAGTGATTACTTTCCTTTTCCTCCCACCTTCTGTATGTATTTATTCTAATAAACAGCCGACAAAGTCGTTTCGCAGTACTATATATATATATATATATATATATATATATATATATATATATATATATATATATATATATATATATATGTGTGTGTGTGTGTGTGTGTGTGTGTGTGTGTGTGTGTGTGTGTGTGTGTGTGTGTGTGCAATCTGCCGTGTGTGGTATGCGTTTGTACGCGGACTTGAATCGGCTGCGGGTAAGCCTAAAATTGAGATCAAGTAATTTCCTTTGCTGCCGAGCTCTGCCGTTATTTGCTCCTTCACTTTACTCCATCGCTTTTGATTAAAGTTATAGGGGACTTTATTTTCTTACCACTATTTTACGGTTAGGTGGTTCCCACGAGAATGCCCACGTTAAAAAAAAAAAGGAACAGAGGGGAAGAAAAAGGGGGGGGGGGGTGCACGCTGGACGCACTGGTATTCTAGTTCACATTAGTTCCGGTAAAGCTAAAAGCTCGGTCAAAACAGACTTGTTCGCGCAGTCACATGCGCGAGAGCTTCGCCCGCCCACCTGCCTTTGTGCTAGCGCAGAAACTTGTCGCCGTCTTTCCTCTTTCTCGCCTCTGACGCTGAGCAAAAGATAACGCCATTCTCACACTCATCCTCGTTTCCCAGAACGTACCGTACCACATTCTCCATCGCGTTGTCACCAGTCTCGGGGAGAGGGATTATCGCATCCGGCTGACCCGCGTCCAGTACCTTCCGGCCGAGGTCACAACTTCTTCTTTCCCTCTCTTGTTGCCTTTCTTCCCCCTCCTGTAAGGACGTTGGTAAGGAGCGGTTCCGCGCTCCCTCGAAAGATAAGCATCCTCTCCCCCACCTCCACTACAGCGCTAGGAAAAGAAGGACCTTGTGTGTCGTGCGCACGTGACGGGTTACTTGACTCGTCCAGAAACACTTCTGCTGTGGAACAGAGCGGACGCCCGTCGTGTTTCCCGCACTTCATTCCGCGCGGCGATTTTCTTCTCGAGACGCTGCAGTACAGGTTTGTCACCTACGTTTACTTTATTGCGCACTGATTTTTACGCCTTTGGTCGTCAGTGTTGGGATGCGAACTAGCTGGTTGCGGGGAAGAAACACCCCACTTTATTATTGTTACTTTTTGTATGTGTGTGCCATGTTGCCGCCACTTTGCTAGTGTGCGCCCACAGCTTCTCCATCTTGGATGCGTGGCTTATGGAGCAATTGTGCCGGGGTACCGATGTAGCCAAAGTACAAGCGTAGTACAGTGGCGTCGTTTCGCAAAACAAATGCGAGCAGATCCTTGTTTTCGTAGCGGCGCGCAGATTATAATATAGAGCTAGTTGGAACAGTTTGATCGGTGTTTTGGTAATTAAGCTATATCGGATCACCACTTTGGTGTTTGTGAGTGGAATGCTATTGTTATTCGTATTAGTGATAAATGGAATCGCAATGGACGCGCTCCGCAGATGCTTTTTTTTTCTTTTTGCATAACTTTGGAAAAAAAAATGTGCGGGAGGGACGGTATAAACATTTTTTTTTTAACTAGTGTAGTCACTTTGGATTTCATAAACCTCAACCTTCTTTAGTGCGTCACATTTCAACTCCAAATCTGGATTTAGAAATGTAAACTTAAAACAGTGGTGGATTTTGCTATCTGGTACGCGTTTTACTCGGTGTCACTTAGCCGAGGCTTTCGCATGCCACTGTGTCCATAGTTGGAAGGCGTGCTCCATCATCCAACAGAATGTATCGCGTCTTTCTTTCCTTTTTTCATTGCAAAATGTCGTGTTTTATGCGGTGCTGCCTATTACTGCTTGAGGAATGATTGACGTCCCGCGTGATATCATCGAGGAAACGATAGGCATGGCGCTCTTCTGAGAATCCGGATACTGACCAGGGAGGTGGTGTGGACATTGGGGGTTCCTGGCGAACATCTTTTAGTGGGAGCGGCAGGAGTGGTACTGGGGTCGAAAGCCCGCCAAAGGGATATTGTTCCTGCCGCAAGTGAAGCGCCTGGCAGTCCACCTGTTGCCTTGAGTTAGCGAAAATGTTGCTGCGCATTCGTGATCAGATATATTTTCTAACGAGACTAAACCGAAGAGTATGACGGAAGAAGCCACTGTTCCCTTTCAGCACACGTTCCTTCCGTCGTTTTCTTTTTTTTTTATTCTTTTGTTACATCCCTCTGCCCCTATGATTGAGAGGTTAATGTGAGGTAGTAATTTTCGAACAAGCTTTGCAGTTTTGACGAAGAATAGCACGCTTGGAACAAAAGTTATCGGTTGCAAAATATCCATCCAGGAAAAGCCCGCCTGCAGAATTTTGCGAAGCTCCTACGCGGCTGCCCGTAGATTTCCAAAGTAGCATCGCAGTACAAGATATTCTATCGCTTAAAAAGGAAAAAAGAAAAACAATCTCAGCGGTATTTGGTGTGAGTTCGTACGCGGACTTGAATCGGCCGCGGGGAAGCTTAAAATTGAGATCAAATAATTTGCTTTGCTGACGAGCTTATTTGCTCCTTCTGTTTACCCCACTGAATATGTCAGCACTTGCGGTCTCTTTTGATTAAAGTTGTAGAATACTCTATTTCCTTACCACTGTAGGTTCACATGACAGCGTACCATACGTCGGCGAACTCACTCCATGAGTCCACTTACTAAGGCTCACTCAAACTCGCAGCGACTTGTGAGCGTGAGTTTGAATGAGACCAAGTCGGCGAACTATTCGTGAGCTTGAGATTTAGTGAGCTTGGCTGGGCATATTTTTCGTGAGTTTCAGCTTGAGTGAGCCTGGTTGAACGGGATATACATGAATCTAAGTCCTAGTGAGCTCAGTCGAGCCGAATTATGATTTTGAGTTCGAGTGATCTGGTAAAATTTTGATGAGTTTGAGTCTGGGCTCATGGAGCACGATATTCAATATTGGCGAGTCTGAGTTTGAATGAGCCCGGCCGAGTTGAACATCAGTGAACCTCTGTACGAGTGAGCCCGGCACTGGGTAATTGATTGATTTGTGGGGTTCAACGTCCCAAAACCAGCCCTGATTATGAGACACGCCGTAGTGGAGCTCTCCGGAAATTTCGACCACCTGGGGTTCTTTAACGTGCACTGACATCGCACAGTACACGGGCCTCAACATTTCGCCTCCATCGAAATGCAGCCGCCGCGGCCGGGACTCGATCCCGCGGCCCTCGGATCAGCGGCACTGGGTAGTACAAGTGAGCTCTGTGCAATATATATGAGTGAGCATGAGCAATTTTAATTTACTTGGCCGCTTTACATCCCGCAGCACACAATTAGAATTGTACATCTTGAGCGAATGACTCGGAAATGGTCAGAGCCAGTCGGTCACGGTCACGTAAAAAGTATAATTTAGGTTTCGTGAAATCAGACGGACCTATTGCACAAATGCAGTGAGCCCTAATTTTAATTTCTCGCGTTTGTTTCGCTGGCACGTGAACCCCTTGCCACAAGGAAGAACGAAGACTCTCGCTCTAAATTCATGGCTGATTTTCATCCACCACAGTTATGGTACAATACCGTGATGTATTTACCTGTGCACCAAAGTACAAAAATCTGAAACTTTTGCACTTTACAGAAGATTATTGAGCCCTATGTGGTGCCAATATTGAGATGTTCACTCAACGTGAAAACTGGATGAAATGCGCAGCAGTGATCCGCCGGTGTTTGTGTTTATTTGCTCTTTTCTTGCCTATGTTCAAGAAAGAGCGCTGCAGTGTAGGCGAAGGGAAGGTGGAGTCGGTTATCGGTTATACCAGTAAGCGCAGCTGCAACCCTCCCTCAAACACACACATAACTTAGGTTAGCTGACATTACCTCATCTTTCATTCACACTAATTCACTTTGACTCATCTTTGATTCGTGGTTATTTACTTGTATGTATAATTTCTACACATCACTTAGCAGTACTGATCTCTGCTCCACGTTGAGTCGTTTTATTCACTTTTAACTCGCATTACTTCACTTAGGTCACCGTTTTAAAATACGGCGTGCTCAAATAGAATGCACATCAATGTAAACATGTCCACAACGACATCGCATCGTCACCGTATTAAATTCTGTGAAGCAAGGTGCAAACCGTCGTCCGCACACACCCTCTGCAGATATCCTCGTTCCTCACCAAGTACAAACGCTACAGCTATCAACGTTCCGCGTCCGCATCACGACTTTACAACATACGCGCACAGCAAAGCTGCATCGACGCTATGCCACTATGGAGGCTATGCCGCCGACCAGAATTCTTTCTTACACCGTGCCGCCGACCAAGCGCCAGCGTGCCCACCCCGCAGCTGCGGGAGCAGGCAGAAATCACGTGGTTGTTGCGATGAGCCGAACGGCCTGGTCAGGCCAAGCAGCGCTCGGCGCCGTGGTGTCGGCGGCGGCGTGGGGCCCGGGAAAGAGGTGCCAGGATGTCTGGCGCCTTTTTCTCTCGCCGGTCGCGAAGACACGAAGCGAAGCTGCCAAGGTCGCAAAGGCGGCTAGGCTCGACCAGCGGCCGTAGAGGAGCAACGGTGCGGTGCGACAGCGCTTTTGACGTCGCGTTTCGAAACTAGACCCCGCGTACGCTGCGAACATCCGTTACTGATACTATTAAAAAACTTTTTTTCGTGACAACTATGACTACTGGAAGGTGACCAGCGCTAAAGCGCACTTTGATGTGCGCCATTGCAATGCCGCCAAAATTGAAGCGAATATGTTGAGGCCCCGCCGTGGTGTGGATATTCAGCGCTGACGAAATATCGGGTGCAGTGTGTTTGACACCACATCCCTTTTCTCATCGACTTTAACCAGATAGCGTTAAAGCGCTCGTTTCGCAGAAATTCTTCTGTCGGCGGCGTTGGTAGTGGGCGAAAAATCAGCATTGTCCGTGAGCGAAAATTCGAGCTGGATGCAAACAAAGAAAAACCCTTGGCGACCGGGAAATCGAAGCTATCACCCCTCGCTCCGGGGCGCGATGGGCTGCGCGCTCGGCCAACCACCTGCCTTCATCTTGAGGTGGATGCTGTGCTACACGAAACACGGACAAAGACAACTCGCGTTTTCTTTGTCCGACGAGCGAGCGAGGCAGAGGGTTGCACGCTGGACGCACTGGTAAAAACTAAAAGCTCCGTGAAGACCGACTGCTTGTCCCACTGACAAATGTGCGAGAGCTTCGCCCGCCCACCTGCCTTTGTGCTAGCGCTGAAACTTGTCGCCGTCTTTCCTGTTTCTGACGCTGAGCAAAAGATAACGCCATTCTCACACTCATCCTCGTTTCCCAGAACGTACCGTACCACATACTCCATCGCGTTGTCACCAGTCTCGGGGAGAGGGATTATCGCATCCGGCTGACCCGCGTCCAGTACCTTCCGGCCGAGGTCACGACTTCTTCTCTCCCTCTCCTGTCGCCTTTATTCCCTCTTTCCTAAGGAGCGGTTCCGCGCTCCCTCGAAAGATAAGCATCCTCTCCCCCACCTCCACTACAGCGCTAGGAAAAGAAGGACCTTGTGTGTCGTGCGCACATGACGGGTTACTTGGCTTGTCCAGAAACACTTCTGCTGTGGAACAGAGCGGACGCCCGTCGTGTTTCCCGCACTTCATTCCGCGCGGCGATTTTCTTCTCGAGACGCTGCAGTACAGGTTTGTCACCTACGTTTACTTTATTGCGCATTGATTTTTACCCCTTTGGTCGTCAGTGTTGGGATGCGAACTAGCTGGTTGCGGGGAAGAAACACGCCACTTTATTTTATCTTTTATTTTTTTATTTTTTTTTTGTCTCCGTGTGTGCCATGTGGCGCCCGTAGCTTCTCCATCTTGGATGCGTGGCTTACGGAGAAACTGTGCCATTCGCAAAACTTATGCGAGCGCGTATTTGTTGTCGTGGCGCCGTGCATCTTATATGAAGCTAGTTTAGCACTTTGAGGGGTGTTTTGGTAGCCTGTATAGTGCTTAACATTTGTGAGTGACATAATTTTTTTGTTCGTGTTAGTCGCAGTGCAAGCACTGCGCAAATGGTCCCTTATTACTATTGTTTTTTAGATACTACAGGGTGATTCCTCGTAAGATCGAACAACGCATGGCTGGTCACCCTCTTAAGTTTCTTTCAAAATTTTATATATTGCTGCCCGATGAGTGGAAAGAAGAGATCCGCAGTTGGTTTTTCTAGCAAAAATTTTTTCGAAGCGCCGGGAGTGAATAATGACGAATAGGTGGAGTGCCGCGCTTACCTGCTTTTCTGTTTTGGCCAACTTTGGCTATTAATTACACAAACTATACTAAGGTTAGGAGGCTGAAATTTATTTTAGTAATTATATGCATGCATGCTTCTGCTTGTGTTAAATTATTTTTACTTTTTTTGGGGAGCGTAGATATTTTTATAAAAATCCTCAAAATCAGCCCAGGAAGCATTTTTCCGTCTAATTTGTGGGCTTATATCTCAAAAAAGGCTTGTGGCAGAGCGGCGAAAATTCCGCATTACGTTCTAAGCATACCCGTTTGTCAAACTGCAAAAGATTATATTTATATGACTTTTCAATAAAGAGATAAGGGCGGACTAACTTAAAAAAAAAAAAAAAAACACCGAACAATGCAAATTTCTGACGGCAATTAAAAAAAACCATTTTTGATACTTTTTAAACTTTGTACACTTATTCTCCTTCACATTGGCTTTCACAATCACCAAAAACATATTGCATAATTTTGTTCCACTAGGAGTTACAGGTCGTCGAATTAGAACCTTACGGAAGGCTCAGCGAACCATGCACGTCTGATTATTCTGACATTTATGATCGCGTACGGCTTTTCAATTTGGCATGAAAATGTGCCTGATCATTTATGTCTGAACAATGCATATTAGCTGTGAGGGACACAATAATGAGTGATTAGGGGTCACTTTTGTACGCGTGGGGTTCTTTGATGCGCTGCGGTATCGGAGCGCGGACAGATATTTTCCACCTTTACTTCAGCAAAAAGGCAGTAAGAACTCGATGCGTAGCTTAGATTCCCCCCACACCAAAAAAAAGGAAAAGAAGAAAGGATCATAAAAATGCAATAAACAAAGAGCGCTTTCCAAATAATCTTTAGCAAAATGGAAAATTTGTGAAGGTCAAGAAGAACCACTTCATTAAACAATGTTTCTGGGCTGAAATCGTTTGTTCCATTGATTAGACTGTTCAGGCTTCTTCATTCATATACACCTAACTCCTTCCAAGCAGACCCGGCTATTCGTGCCACGTACAAGCCAGGAGATTCCGTTGACGTGGATAGCCGCCAGGCATGCCAAGACCATGGAACGCGGGTATACTCTCATCCACCCTTCCTTCTTTAACTCGCGGAAGGCAACAACTTCTTTTTCTTCAAGGTGTATTAGATGCACACCTTTCAGTTTCTCTGATAAAATGGTTACAAAGTCTCTGGCTGTCCGAATTTCACTTTCAGGGTTGTTGAGCATTGCCTGATGTGCTTCACGAGACCTCTGACTCCATCGCATGCGTTTTTCCCATGTCCAGTTGTTGAGAATACCCATCGGTTACTGGGACAACAGCTCTTTCGGAACTCGAAAAGCTGATATCTATTTTTGAAATGACTGGCGGCTGCATCACTCACATGTCACGTTAGAGTAAACCGGCAGGTTGTCTTCCACCCATTCTTTCACTTTCGCTATAGAGCCAAGCAGGCGTGAGCGGAGTCGTGGCTCAAGTCGTCACTAACAACAGCGAAACTCCTCGTAGATTTTCTCGTTGTGACCACGCATGTAAAGACGGATACTTGCTGCTTGTGCCAGTGGTATGCCTGAACTTCATCAGGAAGCACGACAGTCCAGTTTTCGGCAAAATCGAAGTGGAATACAATGCTTCCACGCTGCGTGCATTGCTTTTCCTCGTATATAGCTCTACTTTGTGTCTTCCTGATGTGGTTGTGCATGATCCACCTTACCACCAATACTCGAAGATGATTAAAGAAAATGTCAGCACGCAAAACTTTTTTCACAAGGTCGCCTGCCTCCCGCATTGCTAGTAATATTTCTTCGTCTTCAGGGATATTAAGTTCCTCCAGTGTCAGGGACCTGCCTTTTGGACACTTGATTGCATTGACCTAAAAGGCACTCCGATGGTGACGGAATGCAAACGAACGCTGAGTGAAGCTCATCAGCATCGGTTCTGTGGCCAGTAACGTCCTCAACAGCGGCAAGGCAAAGCTTATAGTAGGCGCAAATGGCACAAACACACATGATGCTGGGGATAACATTTTACCCGGCGCGGTCGCGAGGTGTAGAATCTAATCTGAGATAGGTGCGCGCATCCGGTTACCAGTTGTTTTGCTTTTGTTTCCTTTGGCGTTCTATACCTTGCTTTGCCACTGGAGTGCCACGTTCATGCGTTGTACTGATCGCAATTGGCGGTGCACAGTTTCTTTGGCGGCAGCGGCTGTCAACCGCATGCGTGAAGCGAGCGCTCATATATATAGAGCTATACCTGATAGTATTTTGATCTTGCTTCCATCTTCGCCTTGTTATCAGCGCCTAACTGCGGTGCGAACAAAAGGCATAATGAATAGCGAATCTCCAGTGCACACACTTTGAAGTTACCCAAGAGGTGTTTCGAACACTTTTGGTCTGAGGAGGCGAAAAGGAGCTGTGCCTCTCTTAGAGCATCCGGGGGCGCGGGCACCTGCTTGGTAGCCCTGCGCTCATGGCTGCTCGGGTGACCAAATCGTTTCGAAATTGACGTCATCAATGCCACCAACATCTTTTTTCGGTGCTGCTGGCGTCTTAAGGACCAGAAATTCAATTCTCTCTTCATTCTATACACTCGGCGGGCAAGAAGCCGGATCAACAATTGCCTATCATTGCCTAAGGGTCTAATTCGACGGCCTGTAACTCCTAGTGGAACAAAGTTATGCAATATGTTTTTGGTGATTGTGAAAGCCAATGTGAAGGAGAATAAGTGTACAAAGTTTAAAAATATCAAAAATGGGTTTTTTTTAGTTGTCGTCAGAAATTTCCATTGTTCGGCGTTTTTTTGAAGTTAGTCCGCCCTTATCTCTTTATTGAAAAGTCATATAAATGTAATCTTTTGCAGTTTGACAAACGGGTATGCTTAGAGCGGAATTTTCGTCGCTCTGCCACAAGCCCTTTTTGAGATATAAGCCCGCAAAGTAGACAGAAAGATGCTTCCTGGGCTGATTTTGAGGATTTTTACAAAAATATCTACGCTCCCCATAAACAGCAAAAATAATTTAACACAAGTAGAAGCATGCACATAATTACTTAAATAAATTTCAGCCTCCTAACCTTAGTATAGTTTGTGTAATTAATAACCAAATATGGCCAAAACAGAAAAGCAGGTAAGTGCGGCACTCCACCTCTCCGTCATTATTCACTCCCTTGTTTGTTGTTTTGTGGGGTTTAACGTCCCAAAACCAGTTCTGATTATGAGAGACGCCGTAGTGGAGGGCTCCGGAAATTTCGACCACCTGGGGTTCTTTAACGTGCACTGACATCGCACAGCACACGGGCCTCAACATTTCGCCTCCATCGAAATGCAGCCGCCGCGGCCGGGATTCGATCCCGCGACCTTCGGATCAACAGCCGAGTACCTTAGCCACTAGACCACCGTGGCGGGGCATTATTCACTCCCGGCGCTTCGAAAAAATTTTTGCTAGCAAAGCCATTCCACTCATCGGGCAGCAATATATAAAATTTTGAAAGAAATTTAAGAGGGTGACCAGCCATGCGTTGTTCGATCTTACGTGGAATCACCCTACAGCGTTCTTACTCAGTGTCACTTAGCCGAGGCTTTCGCGTGCCACTCTGTCCATAGTTGGAAGGCGTGCGCCATCATCCAGCAGAATGTATGGCGTCTTTCTTTCCTTTTTTTTATTTTCATCGCAAAATGTCGTGTTTTATGCGTCGCTGCCTGTTCCTGCTTGAAGTCGTGTGAACGGAATAATTGACGTCCTGCGTGATAATCTAGGAAATGATAGGCATGGCGCTCTTATGAGAATCCGGATACTTGCCAGGGAGGTGGTGTGGACATTGGGGGTTCCTGGCGAACATCTTTTAGTGGGAGCGGCAGGAGTGGTACTGGGGTCGAAAGCCCGCCAAAGAGATGATCCTGCTGCAAGTGAATCGCTGCCTGGCAGTCCACCCAGCCTGGTGCACTGGTATACTGCTCACAACGTTGACCCCCACTTCCCCTCATGCGGTACCATTTTGGGGGTGAAATTACAGCGCTGCATGTATAAACGGCGTCCCATCCCATTTCCTGTAAGTGCGCCTCGAAATGCGATTCGCTATACTGTCGCATTCACAGAAACACGGCTACTGATCGTTTCAGATCAACTCGCTGCGCACCCGCCGTGGTATGTCTTAGCGGCTACAGGGTGTTCGCTTGCGAAGCTCGAGGTCGCGGGATCGAATCCCGGTCACTGCTGCTCCATTTCGATGGGGAAATGCAAAAAAGAAAAGGAAAGAAATCCACGCATATCCACGGAGTGAATGATGATGAGTGGGCGAAGCTCCGGATGTTCATCGTAAATCGTGCTGAGTTCCGGATTAATTTAGCCATGCTTCGTGCGGTATGGACAGACAACTGAGTTCTCTAGAACACTGTGGTATTCGTTTCGCATCTTCTACCTTCCAGAAAAGTTGTGAACAAGTACTTAAAACTGGGGCTATTACGATGCAATACGAAACGAAACCGAAACTGAGTGATGCCGGAGTAGACGAAGAGGAACCGGAGGAACCGGCGTGAACTCGTGACACAAGAGCGCGTGCCAGCGCTCGAGGCAGCTCAGCGTTCGATGAAGACGAAGTGGCTACGACGGACAACTACGGCAGACAAGCATACGGCTTAAGGAGCTTCGCCCCTAAAACACCCGCGCACTTAGATTTAGGTGCACGTTGAAGAACCGCGGGTGTTCAACATTGCTCCGGAGCCCTCCACTAAGGCGTACCTGATAATCATATCGTAGTTTTGGCACGTAAAACCCCGTCAATCAATATGGTCGAAATGCGCGCTGTGGAACGGTAACCACGGTTATTGTCGTGGAGATGTACAGAGCGGAAGCAGGAATAGTTTCCGAAAGCGGTTGGTTGGTGTGACGCGAACTTCCGGTGCGATCTCGCACAGAGTATTCCCGTGTTTCACTGGCAGATTCAGATTGGTGCGGTCCGAGTGCTCGCTCGATGATCTGCCGCTCCAAATCTTCCACTCAAAAAGCTCCGAGTCTTGGAACAACGCGGTGCCCCCGGGATGAGCAGGCGCGGTTTGGTTTGAAATTTCAGGTCTTTTCCCCGCGGCGTGTAGAAATGTAATTAACAGAAGGGCAGCGCAAATTTGGAAGACAAGGACATGCAACATGCTTTACACTTGCAACAGGCGCCGAACTGCAACGCTGTGTTACAGTTCAGCGCCTGTATTGTATCAATGATGTTACGCCTCATCATCTCGTAAATTTGCACTGATGTTCTTATATTATGCGTAACCAACTAGCGGTTTTAAGAGCACTGCGCTTGTCGGCACAAGATGGTGAAGGCCACCTTAATGAGGCACGCGGCTGACAGTGTCCATGGTGCGCCGCGATGCAGTCGGATGGACCGTGGGAACGCAACAAAGGGACTGTCCGCCATTCAGCTTTCCAGCTGGGGTGTACAGTCAACAGCAAAAGTTTACGGGATCCGAAACTCTGGAAAAACCTGTATTACCGCTTAGCTTCGCAACGTAGCGTCAGTTTAAAAGTTTCAGTGGGTATAGATGTTATTGCGATGTACAGGCTGTAAGATTTAATTCGAGGCTATGTTCAGAGGATAAGTGACAATATAAATTTTTCCGAAGTTTTTGATCTTGCTGTTGACTGTACGTTTTGTTTCTTTGCTGTCTCGCACGCGTGTACACTTGGCACTTCCGCAAATTCTCGCTTGTTTTGTTGCCCGGCGAAGGATGTGGCTGGCAACGACAGCGTGTGACCGAATGTTCCCGTATTAGGGTTGCCCGAACGAAGTCCCACAAAAATTAGGTGTTGAATATTCCCGACTTATCGTTTATATGGGACCCATTGGACATTCTGCTTCTTAGTCGTAAAAAATTAAGCGGGCGTCCGCAACGCTGCAGGAGAGAGAGGGGGAAGAGTTTACAGTTCCCTTCTTCGTGCATTGGAATCACATTTGGCTCGCATATTGGCGGAAGCGTTATTTCCAGACCAATAATGGTTTCTTACTATATAAAGAAAATCTGAATGCCCTTTTAGGCCGTCATTTGGCTTGGATCTGCTGGGTCAAGGGTCTACAATAAACCGCATCTGCTCTTCGTGGCATGTCATGGGCCGCCATCATCTGGTCCTACTGTCGCATGCTTCCTGGTGTGTTCCGAAACGTTCCTGGTGTGTGCCGAAATATAGTGTTTTATACTCACGGTTTCTACTTCTTTCGTGTTCAAAGTTAGCCGCGCGCTATTGCACTCCGTTTGACGGCGCGCTGGCATTTGGAAGGTTTATGATATCTATATGTAATAATTTTTCGCGGGTTTCGCGAGGGACCGCACAGCATGAACGTTCGACGATAATTAAAATCTGTACATGAGTCGTTTATTGACAAGTTGTCACTGAGAATCCGCGCTTGCAAAATATCCGTCTTTGCGCAGGCCGCAACCCTGACTTCCCCTAAAATCTCTGTCGGGATAACTTTAGAGTTTCAGCTTTCCTTTTTCTTTTTTTTTTTTTCGATAGTTCGAGAGGGCCTCTGTTAACTGATCACAAAGGTTGGCCCATCTTCGTATATTGATAATAAAGACATGGAATCAAGCGAAAGGAATCGCTGCATCCCTGAATCCCCACACGCGTAGAGAGCAGGCGGTGATAGCAGACAGGTCGATATGGTTATGGTAACTTTGTATACAGTGAGTGCCATCGGCTGAGGCAACGCTTGGTTGCGGCTGGCGATAGGGAAGGAGCGATTTCCCTGGAGGCTGATGACTGCGCCACTTGCGCGGCTTATTCGTGACTGGTTTCATTGGCAAGGTCGCTTCAGTTGTGCGTTCGCGCTCTCGTCACGTTCGATAGTCACGGCGCGCCTGCTTCGAGCGTGTCGACCTAAGGTTGCTACAATGTGATCACTGAACCGGTAGGTACACGTTGAAGCTAGAAAAACAGGACGCGAACTTCGATCCCTCTGCCATTTAAGCCCAAAGCTCCACTGTGTTGGTATTTCTTGGAAGTATATCTACAGAAATGGCGTCAGCCAGGGTCGCCGAAGCTAAGTTGGCATATAGGCTGAGTGATGCAGTGCCGAATTAACTCCGGCGACATGGTGTCTCGTATACGCCTGGTCATTGTATTTTTTCGCCTCATGTTCGTTTGTGTACATGTTACAGTATTGGTCAAGGCTTATATAGGCCTAGAATCGGCCTTATAGTGAAGCTAACGGAACAGCTGTCAGATGTCAAAATGAGCCGCGTAACTATCCGTTCACCCCCTTTATAACAAAGAATAAACACATAATTGGCTTTCGTTGCTCCTAGCCGGTGGTGTTGTCAGGATTTAACATATAGTTATTTGATGCAATTGTATTTTCTCTCTAGCCTCCACCTTTTTTTCCCATCCTGTGCTCGTTGGTGAGCTATAAGACGGCGATTTACCACAATTTTGGTCCTGAGGCCACACATACAAACGGCTATCAAAAGAGCTGCTGACAAAGTCTTAGTTTCAGCTTGTCCGAACATCCTCGGATGGAGATATTCTGGTCGGTTACACCAATGGATGACGGCGCGTTTGCGGTGACATTACTAATTCGCCGTCATCCGTTGTGATGTGCTCTTGACATCTGCCTAGCCGAGGGAAATCTTCATCGAATAAGCTATTATAATCGGCTCACAACTGAAAGCGAGACACTGGATCAGTTCATTTTTATGTATTTATTGTTGGTATCATTGTCTTTTTTCCCATTTGGCTTTGTGTGGTTACGCTACACGAGTCTTCGTCCTACATTTTAGATTAATCATGCGACCGCCCGACACGCGATCACTTTCTCTCCTCCAACTTGCGAACGACAACTCTTCTTGGTAAGCTGTGCGTTATCATCGTATCTGCCGCAACACAGTGACGCATTGGAGGCTAACGCGGCCTTGACCTTATACTTGGCACTTGTCGACACGCTAGCTTACTTCGACGTTTGTCAACGCAGCTTCCTAAATACCCAGTACCCGGACGGTCGCTGTACTTTACTACTCGATCACGTTGGCGATATCAAGTCAAACGCGTTTGAATGAGCACTGTTGGGAGAAGAGAGAGAAAAGGAAGGAAAACACCTGGCGCCCTTGCCGAATCGTCGTCCATATCGACAGGCGACGATTATAGAACTTCAGGGTGCCCGACCGCCGGTATTCCATTGTAAACCCTCTTTCTTTCTTTCTTTCTTTCTTTCTTTCTTTCTTTCTTTCTTTCTTTCTTTCTTTTGTGTGTGTGTGAGAGGGAGAGCGAGCAAGTCGGTTTGCGTCACCAAACGCTTGGGGCATTTTGGCTTGAAACATTTGTTGACTGCGTACACGTTTAGTGGTCATTGCACGCAACCGACCGTTGGTAATCTCCGGTAAGCAGGATAGAGGAAGAAGTGAGAACGAGAGATGGTTTAGATTAGCCAAGCAGCGCATGTATTATACAAAAGCACATTCGAGAGCCGCGGACAACGCGAAAGTTGGTCGTCGAAGTCTTGCAAGAATGTGGAGTACAAGCGTCACGGGCGCGCTGTCGAAACGGTCGAGGTATGTACGTACGTCAAGCCTACGCGTACAGGCGCTGCAGAGCCGAGAAAAGCCTGGCCAGAGCATCGAGTCCAGGCCGAACTCTTGTGTTGTTTCCTAACATCCGCGAAATCCTTGGGTAGGGTAGAAGTACGTTCGCGCTGAAATAGTATTTGTACCTATTAAAAGCAGGCAAGGGAGATCAAGTTGCTGATTGCATGCAATGTTTGCGAAAGAGCGGCGCAAGCGTGTATACACGTGATAAGGTCACGCTGTTTTCTCATCACCTCCGCATTATCCATTGTTAAATGAGGTCATGAATGCTAATAATTTGTTCAGTGATAGCGTGCGTGTTCGTGCCCGTGTTGCCCGTACGCCCGCGACGGCGACATTTTCAGAAACCAAGGGCTTGTCTCCGCGCGCATTCTCGCTAGTTATTTAGCCAGCTTCGAGGCAGGTCCAGGAACGGCCTGGCCCTCGCTGTTGACGACCCGCGCGTGCCTCGCGAGGTCTCCTTTCGCTGCTGCCGCCGCATCCGCCGGGCATGGAGGAAGAAATCTCGCCCAGTGAGATGGGAGCGCCCCGCTCCCTTTTGTGGGCCGCCGCTTGGCTAGAGTGTACTAGAATATTTTGAGTGGCGCGACCGGAGCGGGCGCGCCGTGCAAACCGGTGTCCCCTCTCGCATGGAAAGCAGCGGTGGCGCTGGCGTGCCTAACCATTGGGCAGCGGGCGCGCGGCGGGCACGGCCAGCGTGGCCCGAGCTGTGGTGCTCATTCTAATTCTTTTTTTTTTTTCGCGTGTACGTGCGTGCTGTGCCATGCACATTGCAATAAATATTGTATAAACATAGGTACGGCAGCACAGTCACGCTGACCGGCGTTTTCACAGATACATCTATATAATAAAATAAAATAAAGATCCGTTCGGTGCGCCTTGCAAGCATCTGATCGCGCTCGCAGCTTCGTTGCACGATCCCCTCTCGCGGGGCGCGATGGAGGCGTTAATTTTATTGAAAATAAAGCAGTTTTTAATCAGAACTTCCTTATACATTATTGGCGTGCAGGAAAACGTCCGGCAGTGAATTACTTTGTGGGATATATTGCAAAAATCTGGCAGAGGTGACGACGGCACACATTTTAGGATGGGGATAACATCGCAAGAACGCAGCCTGTACAAGATAAGAAGAATAAGAAAAAAAAACAAACAAGGAGAACGTCGTGAGAGTGGAGGCAGGTATGTCCGTCATTCCCGACGTTATTCATAAAGATGTGGAGAGTACGGGAAGAGAGCTCGAAATGAGCAACATTAGTTTCAATCTGCTCTAGCAGGCCAATGTCGAAAACGGCAAGACCTTCTAGGTCTGTTTTATGCTGAGTACATGGTCCCGTTTGGCTAAAGTGAAATACTGAACTGTTAAAAGTTACTGCCCGGAATTACCAACATCCTTATTTTCATCCTGTAAAATTATTGAATACGTCTCACAATTATTTAGCTAGTTCGTTACCGATAGTTATGTTCATATCGCAGCCATATCTTTCGTAAAGATTTCTTGAAAATGACCCAACTTAAATACCTCTGTAATTTCTGTTTTTGTATAGTTTTGCTGCCGTAATTGCTCTCGTTATGTCAGGCGAAGTCGACGTCATTTTTTATATTTTAAGAGAGCAGTTTAACTGGTTCAGTGGCGCACCGACGGGGAGGGAGGGAGGGGGGTTATGGGAGTTGTAACCCCCCCAACCCCCTGAGGCCGACCTAACCCCCTCCCACTCCGTAACTGCTCCTGTGTCCTAGAAGAATGTGGCGCTAATGTCTCAGCAAAACGCCGAAAAAATAATAAAATAATCATCAGCATTGATATTATTTTTTGGCATTTTATTTACTTTTTTTACACACTCAACAACTGTGTAAGCGCATGCCCGGCCCTTCGTGAAAGATTGACCCCCCCCCCCCCCCCCTGGCAGAGATTCTGGGTGAGCTACTGAACTGGTTCCACATGTATAATACTAATTCATAGGGTCTCAACCCGTCTACCTACTTTCTTCTTAATAGATGACCTTTTACGTATCTAGATGCGTTCGCATTGACAGCATTACAGTGATCGTTCTCGTGAGCTACTTGTTACTTCTGAGTACTTTGGACTAGCGTTCGGAATCCGCTGTTATTTTTAATACATATTAACGACATATTGATGGAAGTTATAACTTATATAGGGCACCATTTGAGATCGAATTATTAGCAGACTATTGCGTCTATCTTAACGAAATCAACAACTATGGGGAATGGACACATTTCTCCCTGGTACTCTCATTACGGCATGTAGCTGAATGGAGATAAACCAGTGTTTATAAGAACAAAGAAAAAAAAAGAGCACTATACAAGCTCTTCTTTACTTGCGGTTTTCAATCGGATCGAATCGCTCCCTGGTATATCTGAATTCAAGTACTTAGGCGTCGCATTACTCACTCTCTCATTTGGAAAGGTCACACTATTCTCACCAGAGCGTCAACAGTCCGTAATTTTGGTTCCATTAGATAATAACTAAAAGAAACATTTGCAAAACCTAATTTGTCAGTATGCATATCGTTTTTCAGACCAGGACCTGGACATGCATGCGCAGTTTGGGACTCCTGCATAAATGGACGTAGTACAAAGACCGGAGAAGATTTAAAGCGCAACGCCGTTCGCTACTTATATTCTAAGTAGTAGCGGAACTGACCTTTCAGACCTAATTAAAGAGCACAATGTATGAAGATTTTGACTGTGCCAGAAAATCCAGACTAATTAAAATATGTCTTTCCCTGAGCTGTATGCTTTACCACTGTGGTCGCAGTTGAGGAGACATCACCATACTGAATCTTTAATCCCTTTTAGTACCAAAACAAGTTCTTCGGAATATCTATTTTTCCCTCGCATCATCTCTGAATGGAATAGTTTATCTCTCACGACTTCCAGCACGGACCTAATTTTTCATAAAATACCTTAATTGATCCTTAAAGTTTCTTCACCACACTTGAACGTTAGTACCTAAACGTAACATTTCACATTACACCCTTTTAAATTACACAACATTCTAAGATTTCTGAGCTATAGGAGTGAGTGTATGGTTTCTTCAGTTTACCTATTTATAGGAAACGAAAGTAACAGTGTGAAAAATTATGCTTGGTACAGCATGTTTATATCAGGTACGTCACACCGAAAGGGTGATGTGGACACGCAGCAAAACAATATTTCACTTTTCACAAGTAGGCGATAGGTAGAACCTTCTTTGTGTTTGAGTAAAAATGCCCATACCAAAAATGAGCACCGATATATAGCGTGCAGTAGAACTGCGGGCTGATTTAAAACTATATTTGATGATTGCAATGCTCGCACGCTCGCCGTGTTCATAGGTAATAACATTGCTTTTTGAGCAGAAACCTTGGAAGTAAGCAGGCAAGCAATATGAAAAGACATCGATCGCCTAGTTAAAAGTTGATGAAGCTGCATGTGGAGCATCGCTGCTCAAGTGATCCATTCGCGCTTCACTATACAACCAAAATAAACCTATCTACACCTGCCAGGCGCTCTCCCGGCGCAAATTAATTGCCGTCAGGATGGTAATGCAGTTCAGGTGTGATGAAACGGTCCGTTTTTACGTTCCTTTCATGTAAACTCGCGCGACTCTTGCGAACATTTTTGTGAGCGCGCCGGCAAGCAGACGCCCGCGAGGCGGGCCGGCCGTGGCGGCCGGCCGGAGCAACCAAGGTCTGACGACTGCAGCGCCGCCGCTGCGTTCCATGCGGAGAGGGCCCCTCTCCGGCCGGCGGTCGCGCCACTCAAAATATTCTAGTACACTCTAGCTGGCTTGGCTGCTGCTGCAGGTAGCGGAGCCCCCCCCTCCCGTGTCCTCCTCCTCCTGGCCCGCTAACCTCCATTGCCGCCGAAGGAGAAAGCTTATCCGGTCGGCCTCCTCGCCCCGCGCTGTTCCGCCGGCCCGTATATTTTGGTGCTGCGCCTTCTTATCGCTCGCTGCAGACGTGATGGGCCGATCTTTTTGGGAAGACCGAAATGCAAGAGGGGGAGGGGAGCGATCTGCGAAGTTGGTTTTGTGGCCCCGCGTTCTGTTGCTTTCCAAGCGGCTCAGCCGTGCGTTAAAATGCTTGAGCTTGATTTATTTATCGGAAAAGTGGCGCCCTTACGTGTCTTGGTTTCACTCGGTAGTGAAACTGCAAGCTTCCGCCGCGTTTCTTGATTGGCACATCTCATTTGCTTAGTGCCTTTTTTGGGAGGCGTGCAGTGTGCTGCTTGACCATCTCTCGTAGCGACAACATGCGGTTCTGGAAACGTCCGGAGGATAAGCTGCGTTTCAACGCCGCTGTAACTGACTCAGCGGAAGAGGAGGAAGGGAGCGAGCGAAGATTACAGAAAGAAAAAAAAAAGGAATAGGAAAAAGAGAGAGAGAGAAGGGGGGGAATAAACGCTGTGGCGGAAGTACGCGTCGTCGGCGGGCACGCTACCTAGATACAGAGTAAGATAATCGAGGAGTTTCGCGAGCGATAGCGCGTTTTTTTTTTTTTTGTTTAATGAGAATGATAAGAGGGCACCGCGAAAAGCTGCCATATTTCCCAGCTCTTCCTTCTGGGGCAATTTCTCTGCATCTCTGTGAAGACTTGGGAAAAATGGAAACAACCTACGTGGATCAGCGCCGTGACTGGTGTTTATGAGCCAACTCCTCGCAGCGATAGCTTTCGTTTTGTCATTTTGGCAGAAATTGTAACAACGTCCATGCTGATATTCTTGCGATGCTAGGTACGAGAGTAAACCTATCATTTCCATTGTTATCCCATGCGTCATCGACGTGACGTCACGGACATTCCTCACTTACTTCCAGGGATGCTTGCGCGGGCAGCCACAACAATTATTGAGCTCCTTCGAGCAGACTGGGTTTCATGGCTGGCATTTAGCGATCAATAGTTGCCATAGCGCCCACGTGTAAAATCGACGTTATTCGAAGATCTCTCGGAGCAGAGGGCTCGTTCCATTGGGCGCTTCTTGTGTCTTGGGACGCCTTCAGACGACGCTGCTGGGGCATTTTTTATCAGTGTAATGATAACTTCATCAACACGAGTATCATCTGTTACTTCCACCGAACGGTATGTCTAAAATATCCCGAGTGTTATGATACAGTGTAGTCCTGCCGAGAATCCACCGAGTCACCCTGTCGCTGACGAATAAAGACGATCGACGCTTGTATTAGAGAATTTTTTTTTTCAAATCTTTGCTTGTATTTGAAGTAGCCGAATGCGATCATTGACTTATGTGAGTGAGTAATGTTATATTAGTGAACTTAGTATTGAACCGTGTAGTGTTATACTAACGACTGGCAATATGTATGTTCAACGCTTCTGTAGGTGTCAGGAGTGCCGTTATGGCCCATGAACGAAACTTCGTGACAAAGCTCGTGGCAATGCCTTTATTTCCTTACTATGCACGTAGCTGTAAAAGAATCGTCCGTAAATTGTTGACTCTTATATGTCAGTCGTGTTCGTCGGGGGCGTGAATGAAGATTTCTAAGAGCTGTATATTTCTAAATCGCTCTGAAAATTACCCCTGACCTACAAATTGTAGTTTTCCGTTTCCCCGCACTCTTCCGTTTCCTTTTCCTGTACACTCTTGGGCAGCTATAATTTTGCGCTTACTTCTTACTCTTTCATGGATCGCGTTCGTTAGTCCTGACTACAGTCTATACCTTCACCAGATGCCCTGTTTTGTACCGCCTTAGCGTGTACATAGCTGTATAGCCGGTTGGAGCAGGACGCCAACTAACATTAAAATACTGTCGTTAATACACAATTCCAGCAATTAAATTATGCCTTCTCGTACCTTACGGTATAGCCCCGCCACGGTGGTCTAGTGGCTATGGTACTCGGCTGCTGATCCGAGGGTCACGGGATGGAATCGCGGCCGCTGCATTTCGATGGAGGCGAAATGTTGAGGCCCGCGTGCTGTGCGATGTCAGTGCACGTTAAAGAACCCCAGGTGGTCGAAATTTCCGGAGACCTCCACTACGGCCTCACTCTTAATCGTACCTGGTTTTGGGACGTAAATCAATCAACCTTACGGTATAGTACGGTATAGACCCGTTGAGAACACTTCACGGTAAAAGTACCACGTCCATGTCGTGTCTGTCAGGCATATTCGCTGTGTGAGATCTTCCATCCACGCCGTTCTTTGCTTTCGCACCGTCGCTGCTGCACCGAGTTACTCGTGCAGCTGTATCAGACGCTTCGGTGAAGCTTTTTAAATCAAGTGACGGTGGCGTAATCCTAGGAAAAAGCGCTAGTTTCGCAGCGTAAGCGTTGATATTTTTGGAATGCATGAGCCCTCACAGACGACGGTTCGGGTTAAAGGTAGCAGTGTTCCAACGCTGAAGAAAAGAAAGTTACCTGTTCTTTAAAACATTGAAAAAGGATGTCTTCCAGCAAGATGATGATTTCTGAGGCTTTACGTACCAAAACCACGATATGATGATGATAGACGTCGTAGGCTCCGGAAATTTCGACCATCTGCGGGGTTCCTTATCGTGCACTGACATTACACATTACACGGGCCTCAACGTTTAGCCTCCATCGAAATGCAGCCGCCGCGGCTGGGATTAGATTCCGCGACCCTCGGATCAGCAGCCGAGTGCCATAGCCACTAGACACATTTGCCACCGCTGAATGTGCTAAAGCAGGTCATAATTTTGGATCAGGCCGACCTCTCAGCTTTTCTGCCACAATAAATGTTTTTTTTTTCTCTCTCTCTCTCCCTCTCGGATTGCAGGAAAGTCGAACGATTACCGTTGTAGGCAACATGCGCAACTGTAATTAGTGATTGGAAGGATAAAACGAAAGTGTGCTGGCTGCTGGTTCGATCAGCCGTCGATCGGACGTCATAGCGCCCGCGATCGTTCGGTACGCAGCGTGCTCCTCTGCTGGTGCGCGCTGAATTTGGTCGGGATTGGTGGCTGCGACGGGATCGTTTCCGGGGCGACGGGACCGTTCTCGCGGGGTGCGTGTCGGGTTTGCGGTACGCGCGGCAACTTGAGGAAGCTCCGGGCTTGGCCCGCCGGGAAAAAAACCGGCCGCGCGGCGCGGCGCACAACCGTTTGCCGCAGGGGCTAGCTTACGAGGAAACTGCAGCCTTGGTGTGCCAGCGACGACCAGTTCATCCGGCGCGTCTCCTCGTGCTCCCGGAGAGCGCGCCCTTCGCGGGGAGGCCGTGCGCTGTCTTTCGCAGCGGTGAAAGGGGGGGTCTCCAAGGCGTGGTCAAGGGCGCTTCGCTCATCGGTGGCGGGCCGCATTTTGGCGTGAACCGCGAAAGTGAGGGGGTGGGGGGTTAATGCGAGGGGAGAAGGACGCTGGACACGTACCTGCCGCGATGAGACAGAAGTCTTTCCTAACCTCAAACCACCGCTGGTGGATACGCCGCGGGAGAGGAAAAAAAAAAAAAAAGTAGAGAAACCACTTTCGCTCTCTGCCGCTGGCCGATTGTCGCGTGCCTTCTCATTGTTGTCTGCCTGTCCGCACGTGCTCGGCTCTCCATCCCCCGTCGTTTTGTTGAATACCCCGACCACGTGTGAAATGGGCTACCCAAATCACCGCGATGCGCGTGTCGCGACTCGCGTTTCTCGTGCAGGGACGGGACCCGTTGTGTTGTTGTCAGGGTGCGATAGTACCGTTCCCAACGGCGGCGCTGCTATCGAAACACAGTGGTGGGTGTAAAAGTGACGCGTAGTTGGTGCCCATAATTTGGACTTCATGCCGACCGTGGTTGAGGCATCGCAGCCGCGCTTCCGCTCTGAAGAGCCGGAGCGCGTGTGTCCTGGCCAGCCGCGGAGGTATATTCCTAGCAGTCGTTTCAAAAGAGAGCGAGCGAGACTCCATTTGAAGTATTTGTCAGCGGTGATGGTGGACGGGGCCTGCAATCGCGGTGCGTCCGAGTGGTCCGTGCTGACAGCTTCGGCTGGCGTTCCTGTAAGTGTACTAGGAATGTTGTCGTCCTTGGTGGCCGTTGCCCTCGGCCGCGCGACGATGCCTCCGAGCGCTTGCTTGGAGCACCGAGTCTAGCTTCGTTTGGCGTCCTGATCGAGCGTTAGCTCTCGGCTTTCGCTGGCGTCACAGGCGCGGATTATGACGCATTCGCGGTGACCTGCCGCTCGGTCAGTTAACGTATGCCGGCAGCCAGCAGGGATTACATTCCAAGCTGGCACGTTCCCGTGTGCGCATTGATAGATTTGACAGACATCGTTAACGGTTTATTATGTAAAGAAAAGGCGTACAAAACACGGACACAAGAGAACAGCGAGTAAACAACACGAACGGCGTTCGTGTTATCCACTCACTCTTCTCTTGTGTCCGTGTTTTGCACGCATTTTCTACGCATATTGAATCCATATCAACTCGCTCAGCTTTCTGTCCCTTTAATCGTAATCATTTCTCTGTATTAAAGTAACATAAGATCATTCGATTACAGGGAGACATCTTCGTAGTTCTGTTCTAGTGCGGCCTGTGCTGAACTGATTCGACTGTTTCGCACGTTTCTGTTCCTTGTCGCAATGAAAATCCTACATTAATACTGAGCTGTTTGTTGTCAATTCTCTCTCTTTAAAATGACTGCTTCATTCAGTAACGATCGACAGCTCTTGCTGCTTGAGGTCGCTACCTAATGCAAATTCGGAATATTATATTTCACTTTCAGGCAGCTCTGATATCGTGCGTTGTACCTTATCGTTAAAGTGATACACGGGGTTCTCGACGTGGCAGGTCCATGCAGATGTCGCGCTGTGCTCGTAAGTGTAGAGGCGCGCGCATTGGCCCTAAACTTGCGCGCTCCGTACGACTTTGTTTTCGTCTTCTAATTGTGGAGCATCGCGTAGCCGGGCAATTCCGAGAGATTACTTTCCCATCCCGACCATCTCGAGGGACCGTGTCGATCGGCGATGTTTATTTCTGCGGTTCTCCTACGAACAGCGCCGGGGATTTTCCTCCAAGGCCGCCTACCTTCGCGGGATAAATTTAGCGGCGGAGAGAGTCGGCTGTCCGGCCACCCCCTTGTGGTCAGGATGGCGTGCCGTCCGGCACCTACGCTCTCTCGCACATCTTCCTCTGTCGTACGGCGCAGCATCGCCGCATCGCGTTCGGAGAGTCTGCCTTTATCGTCGGTGACGCGCCGCGCGGAAGGGCACGTTCCCGGGTGGATGTTCCGGAGCCCCGTGGCAAACAATGGCTGTGCGATAGATAAGGCATCCATAGAGTCTCACGTCTCCCTGCACTGCGATTGCATACACCGCGAGTGTTCGGTTCCGCGTCCAGAGCTTGGTTGCATTTTATCATTTTCGCTCCCTCTCCCGCCGTGGCGTTGAAGAGGACCCTGCGAGGAATCCGCGAGCTTCGACCCGTCGCCGCGACGCGAAATCGGTGCTGGCGCATGTGCTGCAGCGGGCGGGCTCCGTCGATACTGCGCCACTGGCCGGCCAACCGCGGCTCACCTGGCGGCGGCCCGAGAAGCTCGCGTCATCGCGGTCATCGCCGATGCCGCGACAGAAACCGCGCGGAGAAACGGGGCTGTTTTGACCTTTTTGTCGAACGGCGGCGCCTCTCCGGGATGTTGATCGATGGCGGCGCTCCAGCGGGAGCCCCACCGCGGTGTCTTTGCGTAGCTCCTTGAACGCAAACGGATGTTTTTCCAAAGGGCAACGCACACAGTCTGTGACGGCCGCGACGATGCGTGGCTGACCGGACTTTTAATAGGGTTGAAAAAAAAAGGAAAGAGACGGCGACTCGCGTCGGGTTTTTCCCCGTTTGCGCGCGCTCGTACTCTGGAATGCTCGGCTGTGGCCACTGACGGTCAGCGCTCCTTTGCGTAACTTCGCGACAACAGGGTGCCGCAATCGCGCCAAGCGATGACGCTTTCTCGAGCTGCTTGAATACGCGTGCAGGCTTGTCGGCAGAGCAGCGCACATGGGAGCGGCTGAGCTCCTCGCGTCGTCGCCGTGCGGACGTGACGTCGTGCTTCCGTCGTTTGTTCCTCGTCTTCAGGGGGATGCGGGAAGGTCCCCCCGATCAGCGACCTCGCCGTCCTTCCTCCATTGACGGGAGGGAGGAGGGAAAGGCTTTCCGCTGCCGAGTGTCCGCGATCACGTGGCTCTCCCCGGGGCGGTGATGGGGCATTCCATCGATCCGCCATCCGCGGATCCGCCGCGCAGGTGGGGAGCCCGGCTCGTGTGTGTCTGTGTGTGTGTGTGTGTGTGTGTGTACAGGAGCGTCGCTGGGGCAACGGCGCTCGCGGCCGACGCGCCGAGCCCAGCGCACGCGGACTCGCTCCGCGGCCGCCCGCCGGCGATCAGCCCTGCCCAGGTGAGAGCATCATCCATGGCGGCAGCCGCAGCTGCGCGCGCGTTCCACACGGCGCCGGGATGCTCGGTTTCGCGGCACCCTGGCAGCATCCCAGCGTTTTTCTTACCTTACTGCCGTGCATGCTGGCCGTCCGCAGTACGGGCTGATTCTCTCTCTTCGCGGCTGCGAGCCGCTTTCATCGATACCGTTCGTTGCGAGACGGGCAGGCGCCAGCTACGCCGACCTAGCGGATAGGCGCGTGATGTCGTGCGACGAGAAAATTGGGCACGCAGTTTCACCCATCTTTCCAAAACTTTGAAGCCCCCGTTGAGCTTTTCTTCGTCGCCACTCGGCGTAGGAGCGGTGGCGAGACTGTCGGAGCAGGGAGAGAGCGCCTCCGAACGGAGCCCGAATCACGAGCTTGCCTCCGCGCACAGCGGGGCATCCGGCTGGGGACGCGCCTTGCCCCAGCGGCTTTCGACAGCGCGCGCCTTCTCCGGAAAACACGCGGGGGGATGTTGTCCGGCGCTTTTTCCTCCCGCCGCTCTGCGTCCGCCAAGCGCGGGGGGATGCTCCTGGCACGGCCCTCCGCCGGCGTGGTTCCAGCGCACGCATCCGGCTGTGCGGCCGCTGCGTGCCAGCCAGCGGCCGGAAGCAGAACGGGCCTCTCTGCTGTCGCGCCCTCCTGCCCGACGGATCGGCGTAGCGCGCTGACCACCACTGTACGGAGAAAATAGAGGGCGAACTATCGGGAACAGCTGCGTGCGGCCGTAGTCGATTTTTTTCTTTCTTTTTTTTTTTTTTAAGCGAGTGGCTCTCTCCTTCGAAACGGTATAAACAGGTGCTTCAACTGCCGATGCAGTCACTGGCTTCACACGTTCGGATTCAGAATATGGCGCAGGAAGCAAAGGGTTGAGATCGAGTCTTGTGATATCCTAAGGCCAGGCGTGCATGCGTCCAGGAATAACTCGCTTCAGGGAAGCTCGAGGAGTGATGTCACCTCTCCCGTTTCCCAAACTGATCGTGACGTCATTCGCGGCAGACGACAACGGGTCTCCCGCAAAAGCTCACCGCGACGGCGTGATACTCAGTTGCCCATCGAATAAGCTTCGTTGTTTTTATTTTGGAACTCGAAAAAGCATCTTACTGAGATGAAGCTTCGGCTAAAACCAGTGCACAGTCCTCGCAGTGCGGGTTGTAAGTGGCGCTTGAGCACTTGGTGCTAACTTGATTAGCTTGTGGACCTCGCTTGCAAGTTGCGATGGTAGGCGGCACACATGACGGTACAACACTCTGGTTCGTGCCATCTTCCTTGCTCTGTTGTGTCGCTTCTTCGTCTTTTTTTTTTTTTTTTTTTGAAGTATGCAAGGTATCGCGGGAGCTGTGCCGGAAAACGACATGGAAAAAATATAGAATAAAATAACCGTTATCGCCTTGCTTGCACCTGAACGCAATGTGGTTCTACTAGAAAAACAAGATTCACTATATATATATATATATATATATATATATATATATATATATATATATATATTAAGGTGGCAGAAATCATTGGCTCTACCCCGGTGGAATATTATGGCGGGTAACATTGTGTGCGCGCAATTTCAACGCTGGGCGTCGTTCATGCAGCATCTGCGGAAAGCCGACTACGCGTGATGGCACCGTCTTTTGCAAAGCACTGCTGTCTCGTACATGGACTTTGCTTGCTGTGTGCGTTCAGTTGCTGCTTGCATACGTTGCACCTTGGCGTGGCCCGTTACTATAGTCTGTCTCACTCGCACTCCTCCTTCTCTCTCTCTCTCTCTCTCTCTTTGTGCTTCACGAATGCGTTCCCTGAAAGTAGTGTGTGCACCGACAACACCGTCGCCGAGCGGTGGTTTTAAGCGTCGGGCGAAGGGCTTTTCATACTCTGCAACGCTATCGCATTTTCTGACCACGCAAAACGTTCGTCCCAAAAAGAAAAGCATCGTCAGATGACGCGACCTTGTGATGAGCCACCACTGGTTTCATCCGCGTGACCTTGGCGAATGATACAGAAAAGCTTTGGCCACAGTGCTGTTTCTTGTAGTGTAGTATACGTTCCTATGAAGGCGTACACCAGGGTTGGTGGTTTGTACAAGTCCGCTAGTTCAACTGTCAACATCATCAGCGCGCGTTTATTGAACATATACCACTGTTGTATATACACCAATCAGTGGGCTTTGATACCCCCTCACCTCACTTGGAACCCTGTGGTCACTACCTGTAGATGGAGCTTTATTTTAAGGGAAAGGTGATCTTGGAGTCCTTATGGGTGGGGCCCCACATCCAGGTCTCCACCGCCGGACTTGATCCAAAAGCGCGAGTTCTGCCCTCACTGCTCCGTAATACGGATGGGAGATTTGCATAAATAGTAGCCTAGGTCACTTGGTGTTTGCACTACCCTCGAGAGGCGGGGTACAAGTTTGACCTGCCACGATTCTCGCATTCGGCGTCGTGTCGGAACGATGCCGCCGAAACCAGACATCGAACCCACAACTGCAGGTGTGCGGGGGCTCCGGCTAGCCCTGCAGACCGCGCCTGACCCGCGGGCCGGGCTACGATAGTCGATAGTCCGCCGCCTTCATAACTGGGCACCGAGGCGGGCCTGGACTTCTACGTGTTTTTGTCAGGAAATCCGAGTAGACGTTATTGCGACGTGTAGCATGTAGCGTCTTCGTCAGCCCGCCTTCCACTTCTCTCTCACTCTTTATAAAGTAGAGGGGGAGGGGGGGTCTCTAGGGGAGCCCTTAAGGACCCTCGGTAAGGTTCTTTCCTGTGGCTGCTTTAGCCGCATCGCAGTTGTCGACAGCTTTTACGCATGGCACATTCAGGGATGAGAGAGCTTGCACAGTTTTGATACAATTCCGTTTTCCTGCTCCGAGCTGCTCCAAAAGCATGAAAATTGGGAAAATTGCTCCAGACTGCTCCAAAACAGCCTCGAAAGCAAGTATTTTGGTGCTCACGTCAGTTTCAATGGGGAAAGCGGAATCGCGCAACGTGCATCGCGTGATTAAATCTCGGGTGTCCGAGATTTGCTGCAGACGCTTCGATTTTCGTGTCGGCGTACGTTGACACGAAAATCAAGACATGTGCAACCAAGACATGTGGAAGCTATTATTTGCATGAAATTGGATTATCTTCCATTATTAGTGTGTCTGCAATTTTGATGCAATGTGCTTTTTTTTTTTTAAATTTTGAGAAGTGTGCCGACCCCTGGCTGTGAAAAAGATACTTGACTGCCTGGGCTGCTCCAAATTTGACTTTTTTAGCTCTTAAGGCATCACATTACATGTTATGAGCTGCTCCAGATCAAGCTTCTCCTGCTCCAAAATGAACATTTCGCTGCTCCAAAAACTGCTCCCACGTCTGTTTCTGCTGTCTCACCCCTGCACATTCCCCGACCTATGTAGGGCCGCAGAGGGCTCGTTGCGATTTAGCGACAAGCTCGGGCGGGTTTTCGACGTCGGCCTGGACCGGGCTCGGATGCTGTCCGCGTACGTGTAGCTATACACGCGGCCTCTCGTTCGGGAGAGCAGCCCGCTAAATTACCGCGGTGGTGACTGGCGTTGCTTCCGCGTATAGATGCATTGACCTTTCATATAGGTTTGAAATATCGCGAAATAGGAGTAAATTCACGTTTCGATACTCGACCAGCGGCGCCTTCATATCATCGGCTTTGGCGGTGGTCTTCATAAAATGAACCACTGTGTGTCAGTCGAATGTTCCGGCCGCGCTGTGCCCGGCACTTCGAAGTCGCGAACATGCGCGTTGTCAAGTGTCACATGGAGCATCCCGCATAGGAAAGTAGCGGGCGCAGTTCTTTCACGAAAGGAAACGCAGGCGAGACGGAGAACGATTATATTTGTATGGGAGCAAAGATAGGCTCCTAAGGGTTTAAACCTTTCTTCAACCACGAGTCGCTTGGACAAGACCGGTCTTTTGAGCTGAAAGCTTACTTGCGTTCTCTCTTTCCCTCTTTGACAGTGCAGACGTTGCAGTAACCATTAAAGGTAAAAAATCAGGTGAAATAAACGAAACAAAAGGTAGGCTTCTTTGCTCGTCGCATTTCTGAGCTGCGACGTGCAGTGTCAAGATAATTGTAAGAAAAGAAACTGGGTATCGCCGGTATCGCTTATCTGCGAGCTCTATATTTAGTCACAGCTGGCGTCGGTTACCTCCGTTCGTCTTGTTATTTCGTTGCATTGTTTACCAAGAATGCGACCCCCTTTTTCAATCGCTCCAGAGATGTCAGGTTCAGCGGCGCTGTCGCTTTATCTTATCGTTGTTTGTTTTTCCTGTCCTCGTCGTTGGTCAACCCTTTCTCGCATTGCTGACGTCACGCGAAACTCCCGCCATGCGACCTCGAGAGCTGTGCGATACCGCGTTATTGTATGCGCTCCGCGATGGCGGCCGTGTTGCTTCACCGTGGTGGTGGACGCCGAATTTGGTTTCCACCGCTTGACTTATTTAAGCAAATCTGACGCGATTGTGCACCCGCGACATCGCGACCGACCGGGAATCGAGCCTGCGACCACGTGTTGCAATAGCGCCATGGTTACCGAGTCATCTGCGATTTCGTGTTTGTTGTTCATGGGGCATGTAAACATCGAATTTTCATCTCATTTGAAAATCCACTATTTACAGTAATTCGGTTGTCACTGTCGTTGCCCCGTTACCAGTCTGTTGCGACAACTTGCGAAAGTCCGTGCTCTTTTTCTTTTTGTCGAGAAGTGTTCTTATGCATGTAGTTAGGCAGTTGATCGAATGGTCAACGAACGCTTCACCGTGAAGGTGAAAATTCACCTTCACGGTGAATTTTCAGCAAAGCGTTCAACTGGCCCTTACATCGTAATTCATTGGAGGTTTGCATTTATAGGCGCGCGTTCAGTTCACGAAGTGTCGGGCGCGACATCGTACGATGCCAAGGCGACGGGACCGAGTCGTTGTCTTACAAATTTCGTGCACGTCATTTGAGACTCGCATGCATTACCGACGCTGCCTCCCATCGACGCACCTCGCGCTGCTTCCGCGGCGCAATTGTAGCTCTAAATTACGACCGTTTGCGTGTCCAGACTGCAAGTGATATAGTGTCGCTTACATTCACGCATAGTCGGACTATTTCTGAATATGCATGTTCGTAGAATGGCCGGTATGAAACCTTAAATAATCGCACAAAAAGAGAAAAGAATAAGACTGTTGAGTCAGTGTATCTCGATACAAAGCGCGGCCGCACCATGAACCGTGCAACGTATTCCTTTACGCTTCCGTCACACTTACTCAGGCCGGTTGACCGTTATCACCTTACCGTGCGCGCCGAAGTTTCATGTGGGGCACCCACAGCAGGATTCGTAGTGTGCTTGTGTACGTGAGGAAAGGGACGGAGGGGGAGCGGATTTTGAACAATTGTAAACAGACAATCCAGAACCATGTAATACAACGGTGACGTGACAAAAACCCATGCGTTTGTGTCATCAGGGCTCGTAGCATTGAGAACTGATTATTGTAATTCATTGTTTCAGTGTCCTCTCCTATCTTCGTAAGAATGGGAGAGACAGGGGCTGTTCCACAGGTGTGACATAACGCTTTTATTTCTCGGATAGCTCCAAATCCTTCCTTTTGGTGTGCTGCGTGCTGTCGAACGTGACCAGCTTCCGAACTCGCAGCAGCCCTTCGTTGCGCACGGCCCCTGAACTGTGCTGTCGGCGTTTGGAGCGAGAGGCAGCTAAATTCGAGGGCGACTGAGCGATTTTGTTTCACCCCTCGACATTCGAACGCCCGCAGGTTCGACTCCCGGTGGTGGCGTTGTGTTTCAGTAAAGCAAGGAGGACGCTGAGTGTAGTCTAAATTAGACCGGCGTGCTTTTGTAGCCTTGTGACGATGGCGCGTATCGGTTAACCAGAACGGCACATAGGTGAGCGGACGGAAACGGCTGCAGGTAACCAGCTTTCCGCTCGCCGCACAAGAGGGAAGATTGGCCAAGCGATGAGGCCGCGTTCTAATAGACCGGAGGCTTTGTCTCGTTAAGGCGTGTTTAAGGAAGCTGTGCCGAGAAAAAGAAAGTAAGTGCGCGAGGAAGGAAAGCCACATTTCCGGTCAGCTGTAAACAGGTGTTAAAAAAAGATCCAGCGATACGCGGGGAGCTCCCAAAGCACGGGGAAACCCCGACCATTGCGCGGATCTCTTGGAGGTCGCGGACCGGAGGCGCATGGAGCAGCACTTCGCGGTGCGCCCGTCCTTTATCCAAATCGGCGCATCGGAAGTGACCAATGGGGAACGTGCCGCGTTTACCTATAATAAGGAGTTTTAGCAGCGGCGGCTCACCGTACGGTAAGTACGATAAGTACGGTCGGCACGTAGAAAATTTAGCTCGTGAGAACTTCACCAGCAAGTTTTATCATCTGATGACGTTTCCGTACTCACCGAACAACTAGTGCAGCTCTTTCCGACTTAAAATAGCCACGTGCCGACCATGACGGTACGGCATTACCGTCACTACCGTACGGTAAGCCGGCCTCTAGAAGTGCAGTGACCTAGAATTAGTTCACTCTACTAGAAGGCTCGTTTTTTTGTTTTTGACAATTGAAAATTTCTGCGATTTCTATGAAAATATAGATCCTGGAGAATGCGGTCGCTCTAGGAGCGGCCATTATGGGCTAATGCTGCACAATATCTGTGTACCCAGTAGATCTGGCCTCCGCGCCTGCATACTTTGGGCTCAGCGTATGTCCTTCTAGCTTGGGGAAGTCGTCCTAAACGAAGCTTTCTTCTACATGTAATGACGATTGACCGTCTGACTCGTATACGGTAGTCTTCTTTTATCACCAGGCTTACCATGCTTAACTAGATGACACTGACGTAGCTTTTTCTGGAAACCGAATTCACACTTTTTCTTTAATGTTGCTTCGCTGCTGAAAATTTGTTGTTCTAGCGCAAGTGGTCGTTACGATTCAGGGCTCAAAATTTCCATTGTTGCAGAACTATAACGACCACGATAGCATCCGGCCTGCCCTGATTGCATGCTTGCGGCTATAGTGTAAGCTCGCCATCTAAACAAACCCGCAGTCCCGGTGCTAGCCGCGCCGGCGGGTGATCACTGAAGTCAATATGTCGGTGCGAGTGTGAAAGAGCCTGAACAATTCAGGCCTGAGAAGCTGTAGGGTCGTTTATTAGAGGCCAGTGCCCTAGCACGGACAGGTAAGGAGAATAACAAAACGCCTAATCCTACGAGGAGGCTCCACAAAAGCGTATACCGCGCTCACCTCTTCTCATCTGCAGCCATGTGCGCATGCTGACTTCAAGGAACGTCGCGCAAAACGGAAAGCCTACTGCGCATGATACTCCGCCACCTGTCGTATCACTTCTCCGCGTTATGAAACTTTCTTTTTCCTTTTTCGTGCACAATTTATGACGAGAACATCACGTGGTATTTATCTGTTTCGCTTCTCCATGATGCGATTGGAAAATATAGAGGTGATCCGTCAGTAGGAAACCGGAGCGGAGAACAGAAAGTTGCTAATATCGGTGGTCGATTTCGCTGTAATCTTTCGTTAATCTATTCGTCGTGGACTGTCAGCTTCTAATAAAACTATAAAGTCCGGTCGAGTAGGGAAAGCCAAGCTGCCGCGGAACTTTGGTGCTGGAATAGCGTCTACAGCACGCCTCCCTAATCGGAACAACGCGACACACACCGCACAGCCGGTGCGTGTCCTCTTCCACCTTCATGCGGCAGATCTCCGCAGCAATGCGGCGGCGCCCAGGGAGGCCGCCCATCTCGGCCGAGTGGGGAGGTGCGGCTCGGGACGGTCTTGACGGCGGGGAGAGTGTCCGATCAATAGCAAGAAGGGAGCGCAGCCATGGCGACGGGAAGACAACACGGGAACACCTCCCTCCTTCCTCCCCTTCTGCGCCGCCGGAACCGGACGGCCGGCTGCGGATGTCGGCCGATGCTGGACTCCGCCATTGCGGCCGTTCTGCCGCGGCCACATCGCCTCTTGGTACCCAAACATTAATAACACCCCCCAGTAGGTGCCGTGGGTGTGCCCGGGTACCCGGCACCTCATTCGCGTTTTCCTTATGCGGTTTTCTTATTCCCATGTCCTCATCGAGCATCACTGATATTTGGCATCGCTTTCCCGCGGTAGATATTGGAAAATCTTTAGTGGCGTAGTTCATGGCCGGCCGAGCGAGAGGCGCGTTGGCGGTCCAAGAAACGGCGGCGTTCGCCCGAGCGGCTCAAGCGTGCGCTCTGACCTTGGTCGGGCAGCCGTGTCCGCTCGGTCTGATGAGGGCCCGCCATCGATCCCTGGCGGAATACCGTTTCGCGGGGCCATCCAGAGGCTGTTCGGAGCCCTTCGCCTCGTCCATTGGCGGCAGGAAGCATCCTGCGCACTTGCTCCGTTGCGCATGCATAGCAGCACGTTCAGTGGAAGACCTTTATGTCTCAGCGCAGATTTCCCCTTGTCAGTGGACTGTGGGAAGGAGGTGGGAGGGGCTGTTTGGTCTTTTCTAGCCCTTCTTAGTTCTACGTTTATGCGGATAGCACCACTGTTTAAACCTCACTTGCCCATTTGCGTCGACGGTAATGAAGTCCCTCTCAGCTCACGCGGGATTAGCTGGCTCGGTGACTTACGGGCGGCACAGTCGGAAAATTGATAATTGCAGTGCCACCGAGCCACTGCAGGCGTCTAGGTTTCACGAAAGTCCTCTGATTAGTTTTAGTGTACTCGAGATTTTACCCGTCACGAACGAAGTTCATCGCGGATGACCGTAGAACGCTCATTCAGTGAGATTTCTGAAGGCGTTGAAGGGGAAAAAAAAAATAATTGGAATACATGTTGTGTAATAGAACGTCGCTACCACTGGGTAGCTTGTACGCAGTGAGTTGCGGCAGCCGTTTTTGGAATTTCGTCTGTATGGGAAAGAAGTCGAGGGAGCTCCTTCACTCGCATCTGTTCGGTGGTTCGTATCGGCGCGGCAAAAAATTAATCGTGGTCTTGTTTACAATCGCCCGGTTTCTTAGCCTCCTCCGTGATCCGCCACTGGGTGTCTGTGCCGATCTAGTGGTTATCGGAGTGATCATCTCGACCTTGACGTCCACTAAATGGCCTTACGACTTTTTATGTTTTCATGAAAGCAGCGAAGAGTACAGGTATAAACATCGTATTCGCTCGTTGCTCAGGTTTCTTTTTTTATTATTATTATTTGACCCTCGCGGTGTAGCGCTTGCTTGATCACCGTCAAGGAGAACGCCCTGACAGTGACGTCGCGGTGCGTCGTAGCCATCGCCGCGGCGTTCCTCGCAAACCGCACTTTTGTTCAGTCCGTGGAAGGCGAGGCGCGGCGGTTTCGTCACTGCCGTCGCCGCCGCCGGTTCCTCGTCGACGAGAATGGGGTGCGATTCGTGCGCGGGGGGCGTCTACTGCGGAGGACGACGCCGCACCCGCGAGTGTGCCGTTTCTTTCGACGTCGTTCTCGTGGCTATTCCCGTCTTTCCTCGTGCGCTGCGCATCGGGAGAACGGCGCGCTGACTACTCGCGCTCGTTCTGCTTTGCGCGCGCGCGCGAGCACTTTTCCTCCGCGCGCCTGCGGTGCACCGCGCACGCAGCATCCTCTCTGACGCTTCTGAGCCAGATAGGCGTAGTAGCTCTCGAAGCAGAGCCGCTTCGGGTGGTTTCGCGCGCTGATGTTAACACGGCATTGAACTGTACAAGGGCTCGCTCGATATTAAATCCGCACAAGAGCCCCCCACCAGGGCTTTATCCAGAATTTCGATATCCATGGGCCGGTGGCGGCCGGGGGACCCACCTGAAGGGGTGTTGGGGAGGAGGTGCTGTATAAACGCCTGGCCTCACATCTTCCGCAGGCGCGTGCGCATTATCCACTAATGTCCGTACGTACTTGCATGTGCGTCTGCCAGGAAATGTGGTGGGTTTTACGACAGCTGTTCCTCGCATCAAGCGTGATGCCTTTTCCGCCTTACCTTCGCTACCGGCGAGGCTGCAGAGCGGCAGCCGCACTTGTAAAATGTACCCGCGCTGGATATGCTTGAATCGAAGTTGAATGCGACATTCGCGCTTACTGCGGGTATATTGATTGGCACATGATCATGAACGCACGTGCATTCCTCCAAGGTGCCTCATCATCATGTATGGACTGTGCACACAGGCCAGACATGTAACACGTTTGTGATTGCCTCTTCGCTCACAAGGAGCAGACATTGCCACAGTAGCTCCTCTTTGTCGCATACCTTATGCTGCTTCCTAACCAACTTATACTTTGTAATAGCCGGCAACGCGTCGATCGGGCGAGATCCCAAGCTTGGTGGCCGCATTGCAAGCTCGAGTGCGAGTTATGCAACAGTGCTTAGTACAGCGTAAGTTGCTCCCCGCTAAACGCTAAAATTTAGCGGATTCAGACTTCGCATGCGTAGCACGCTATTTCAGCTTAGCGCTCGCTGGCTATTTTTAGAATTTAGTGGAGAATAGAGAGTTTTAGTGCAGCTTAAGTTGCGCCCCGCTAAACGCTAAAATTTAGCGGGGTCAGACTGCGCATGCGTACGCACGCTATTCCAGCTTTGCTTTTAGCGATCGCTCGCTATTTTCCGAATTTAGCGGAGACGCAAAACGCTCGCCAAGTTTGTTTAGCGCGGAGAGCATGGCGGCCCCCTACAACTTACCGCTGCCCGTTTCGCATCTATCGTGTCGTCTTGCTGCATTGTGGGACTAGCTGATTCACAATAAATCGTGTTGCTGGTTTTCGCTTTGAGTATTCCTGCGACAACCGACGGTACGACAACGATATTTTCGCTGTGGATTCTAGTTTGACCACATTACACATGCACAACGAAAACGAAGCTCTGCCTCGTCAGACTACGGCAACACTTATGCAATTATTATTGCACGATGTTATTTTTAATAATTCTTTTTGCGCTTGCGTTGTTCTTAAGTTACTAACAACGGCCGATACGCCTCAGAGTTAGAGCACCTTTGACGCTTTCACTATTCGCATTTAGATGGCGCAGCGAAGGTTTGCGTTTTGCGGCGCGTCGTACCGTCTCGCGCTATACTAAAGAGCTATGGAATACTATCGAATAGCATTCCGCAAAAATTTAGCGTGCGTGACTCGCAAACGCTAGCGCAAAGATTTTCCGCAATACTAAATCTCTCTAATCTCTCTACTCAAAACGCTCGCTAAGTTTGTTTAGCGTGGAGAACATGGCGGCCCCCTTCAAGTGACGGCTGCCAGCTTCGCAGAAATCGTCTCGTCTTGCTGCCTTGTGGTACTGGCAGATTAACAATAATAGTGCTGCTTGTTTTCACTTCGGGTTGAGAGCGTTGTTTTCGATGTCGATTCATGGTTTCCCACACTGCATATGCATAGCAAAAGCATCACTGGAAGCGCTTGTCAGATAGCGGTGAGCCGCAGATTTTAGGCCGCGTCTCTGATGCTCCTGTCATTAGTGCCTCGATTTAGTGTCGCTGTGCATGCGTGTCCATCAGAACTGGTGATGACATCGTCGTCGCATGTGGTCGCGCAAGAGAAAACACTTCTAAGAGAAACACAGTATACGCTCTTCCAAAGGCGTGGCATGGATGTAAACGGTTAGTTTTTGTTTTGAACTGCTCACTTTGCTGCTTTCACTACTTGCATATAGATGGCAAAGCGAAGTTTTGCTCCTCGCGGCGGATCGGTGTGTTTACGCAATACTAAAACGGCGTCAAATAGCGCTCCACAAAAATTTAGCGTGTGTAACCCGCTAACGCAAGCATTTTCCGCAAGTTTACTAGCAAATCAAGGAACAGGCGCGGCGTGGCTGTTTTATTGTGGTATCAGCGGATAGTGGCCAGGTTGGCATTTCGCAGTCAGGTTTCGCCACATGGGGACGCGAACTACGCGAATAGTTGCGTACAAGCATGGATGCCATTTGTGGTCGAGTTTGCCCTCTACGGACAACCCATCTTCCCAGCTGTTGGGCGCCGCTACAGTTGTTCACAGCCTTCTTGGCGATAGCTTTGCCTAACAATCGCGTCTTGCATGCAGAGCGCCAGTGATGAACGGGCAACCCGCGATTGATCCGCGGGGCGATTTCGACCAACTCTTCCCTCCTTCCCGCTTCCCGAGAAAGCTCGCGGGGCTGCCTCTTCCCTCTTTCCCGCTACCCGAGAAAAACTCGCGGGGCTGCTGCATGCGGGCTTTGCTTCGCGAGCGCCGCCGTCGGCCAACGGCTGGGCCGCTGTGTTTATCCGTTGCTATAGCCACGCGATGTCGAGGGCCGTCAGAGATGATACCTGCGCTCTATGCTCCCTACCCCCTCCCGAATTTCGATCCGTGGGCAGCTTATCGTTGCGCGCGGTGCTCCCAGCAACTCTCCGTCATCGGTGCGACAATAACTCCATGGTCGGCAGCCCCGGGCGGCAGCCTCCTGTCCACTGCGCCAGCGGGCGAAGCGCGAGAGTCGCGTCCCGACCTGTGAGGATCCTCGTCAAGCGCGTTTCTGAAACAGCCACTGCACAGAGATATGTGCGTGCCTTCGCAATGTTTCGTTTTCGGAACCCCTAAACCGGAGGGTGATTTTGTGGTGCAAGTGGTGAGAGCTGATGCATGGGGCGGTGGGGTATGTCCGGTCGAAGAGTGTGTCTTTCATTGCCTGCTGCTGTCATGGCTCCGTTTTTCAGAAGTCCTTGTGAAAGCTTTGGCATGAATGCCCACCCGTTTGTGGTTCCAACTGTATAATGTTTGCATTTCGTACAGAGACATGTGTTGTGTTCAGGGGGAGGTGCGAAGTCTGTCTTCTGGAGCCAAAATGTGACAGATGTCAGTGTTAAAAAAAAGTTTTTCACTGCTTAGTATCAGTGAGAGTTTGCATTTCAGTACTTGACAGACACTTTGGTGTTTAGCATTGCTGCCTCTTCCCTTTGTTTCCCTTGTGATGAGTCATGTATTACATTTTATGTAAACTTCAGTCCCCCCTCGATGCACATGTCACCAACAGCAAAATACAGTGAATTCAAATATGTGCATAAGGCACATATACAAATCTTGTTTGCATGTACAGTTAACTTCAATGCACAATTGTTTAGAGGCTGGGATTGCAGCAGCTTCAGTCTGTGTACTGTCCTCCAATGTATACATCTGTGTGCTTTGTACTGGGAAACTGAAAATTCTCTTATAATAATGCCAAAATATCACTGATTCCGCCAGTTGTCTAATTTTCATGGCGTCAGTAAGTTGCAGCATCGCTACACTTAGTACTGCAGCCATCACACCATTTTTGTGTGGGTGTTATTTTTTAACTACTTCTCTTGCCTGCTTTCTTTTCACATGAATAAACCTTCTCATATTTCCTTTCCTTTCTATTTTGCTTGCTTGAGTCTTTTTACTGTTGCCACTTGCACATTTTACTTTTCTGCTATGATACTGCTAAAAGTATTGAGTGGTATGTTTATCCAGCCTTCTTTTAGAATCTTTACACTTTGTGCCTTCTCTGTACATTTACTGCAGGCTTATCACGAGGTGCTTATTTTTCAAGACACCCTAGAGTGCCTTCCTGGATTGCTGTGGATGACAGATGCCTGGCGGCTGCTGAACTTCTCGATGAGACATGAATGGAGAGCCTGGGAAGCTGTCTCCTGTGCATCCAATCAAAGATGATGGTGCAGGAGACACTGAGAAAGGTACGGTGATCATTACATTTTTATATTAAAAACCGTATTCTTTGTTGGGCTACCTAAATGCAAAAAAACTCCATCCCTCCATCTGTCTGTCTGGCTGTCACACGATCCAACCGCCCAGCCGATCCAAACTGGCCATGAAAACCAACCACAAAACTTGCACTAGTGGATGAGGTCATACACATCAACATGATACAGTGCAAAGGAAGAAACCTCAGGCCTATTTGAGGCAACGGTTGTGTAGTGTTCATTTAACTAAGAATACACATTGGAGTGTTCATTTAACTGCAGTGTTCATTTAACTAAGAATACACATTGGACTGGTTTTTATGTTAGTAAATGAAAAATTTACACGTTATAAATAGTGCGAAGAGAAGCTACTGCTTGTTGAGCGAGCCGGAAATGGCGAAACAGCCACTTTCCCATTTCTCTCTCCTGCCCTTCCTTGGCTGCTGGCCTTCGTGTGTGCTTGCCATCTTTTCCTACCTCGATGGTGCTCGCCTCCATGGAGAGAGAGTTATCATGCAGTCATCACCTTCACTTCCTGTCTTTAAGAATCACTTCCGTGTTGTGAAAGAAAGGGCAGTGTCCATTTGGCAGCGCCGATGGGGGAAATTAAAGAAACGAGTGTAGGCCTGTGCAATGCACTGTACCTGTACATGGCCGCCTATTTTGCTTGCGGCACTCTTGCAGCGCGGAGGCGCCGCTGCCCCACTGGTGGCTCGAGTGCACTGCGAATGCGGGAAATTTGAACTGAATTCAGAAAAACTTCCATTGCATCCTTTAGGGGAGTAGTGAGAGTAGAGGGAAAGAACGCGAGTGGCGGGGAAGGGGGGTATAAGAGAAGGTGTTATGTATCAGGGGCAGCAGAAGACTATCATCTTGCGACGTCATTTTCAGTGAAGCAAGCAGATATGCGGCCCTTTTTTGTATTCGATTCATAAATAAAGTACTCGAAATTTTTAATATTTGATTTGATTTGACTGCTTGGAAAGATAGAATATGCAGTCCAGTAGTGATCTTGCCAAAGATGGCTGATCTTTTGCATTTACACTATGTGCTGAGATTGACAATGTCTGTATGGGCAAGAATCTGCAGTGCATAAGGCATGATGGCAGCCAACATCTACTAGCAAAATATACATCTTCAACTACGTGCTAGGCAGTGCTTTTGGCACTCATGTAGCCATGCTGCTGTTCTGCACACTTTTTTAGCAGGCTACAAAAGTGTGCTGTCCTGCCAGTTGCAGCCTCCTTGTGCAGGACCCCTTTGGCATGTATTGCAGCAGCCTGGCCGTGTGGAACAACAAATATTCTTTCATGATAGCATTTAGTATTTGTTATCTCTTGTCTTATACTCTGAAATTTTATCAATACAGTTAGTTACATTCTGACTAGCTGGTCTAGACAGTGTGCTGCTGATTGTAATATGTTTTGCATCAATAGTTAATTATAGTGTATTTTCTTGACATAATTGTGTGAAGTAAAATATTGCTGAAGGCACATTTGTGTTTTGATATTTGCACACGTCCACCGTTAATTCAACATAAGCTTTATAAGTGCTATACAATAGTTCTTAGCCTGGTCAGCTTATAATGTGTGTGTGTGTGTGTGTGAGAGAGAGAGAGAGAGAAGGAAAGGGGGAGAGAGAGGGAGGGAGAAGAATTTCTAACTTCCAAAGTAGTTGTGTTTTTTCTCGCACAGAGTCAAGCCCTGATGACCAGCATCCCCCTGGACAAGCAGCAGCAGCAGCAGCTCTAGGTAGGCCTAGCAGCCTTCCTTCGAAACTTGGCAAAAGCGGAACCGAACCTTCAACGAACGAAAACCAAGACATTCACCAAGATGGAGACCTGCAAAGAGACACTATAGCAGGCAAACGAAAACATTCTTCGGTAAGGGACAAAGCTGCCAAATAGCCTCTGCCTAGTGAATATGTTGCAATGCTGTATATGGACTGATAAATTTCTGGAGCTAATCATTGCGATGCACTGCACTCTGGAGAAATCGGGGAAGTATACAATAATATTGCAAGGTTTTCTGTCACAGCCTCATACTGTTTACTTGGAATAAGAGAGTTGCTCCCAAACTGTGACTGCAGTTATGGCTGCTGGATTAAAAAAATAAACTCGCAAAAGTGTTAGGAGACGTAAAGAATAGCACCTCAATCGGTTCCACTTTGGCGAATTCGTGCTGTGTTTTTCTAATTGCTATTGTAGTCATTGTTTAGTTGATAATGTGCCAATGATGTCATTAACTTCCATCCCTGTATCTGCCTAACTGCATCACCACATTCGTGGCACATTATTGGCAGAGGACAAATGCTCTGCTAAAATTGGTTACCACAGATGCATCCACAGAGTGAACATTTTTAGTTGTCACGCGTTGGGGGATACACTTGATTCTGGAAGGCCTTGAGAAACCAAGTAGGACAATTGACACTGTAGCATTTTAGGGTACTCAGTGACAACACTGAAATCTTGAAGACAGAATGGTCATTCTTACAGTATTTTGGCACAAGAAATAACTAATTAGTGGCAATTGAAGAGAATAAAGTTATAATACAAATCGTGCATGTTCTGTTGCGCCTTGGACAGAGCCAAATGATGTCCTGAAAGTTTCTTTCAAAAGAAGCTCTGCAAAAGATATTTGCTAGGGAGGATAGTGTGTTCTTGTTAGGGAAGAAAATGAGTGTTCTGAAAAGCTTGGGCGTCAATTCTTGAAATAGCCATTATGCAAACCAGCTTTTGATCTATTGTAGAACTTTTCAGCAAACAAAACAAGATACAGGGATGGAATAATCTCTCGTTTTTGTTAGATTGATTTTGCGGCGATACCTTAGTAGGGGGGGGGGGGGGGGGCATTTTGGCCATCATAATTCAAAAATTTCTTCTCAAACGTTTTATACTTTCAGAGGCAGTGTTGAAGTGCAGGTCCCATGGTTTTGTGTACCATTTTTCAGGTCCAGAAATGTTTCAGTGTACTCTAGCTCTTAGGGCAACAGATCCATTAGGCTGTGGTATTATTTTCTCCTCCAGTTTAAATTTGATTGACCGCATGCTATGTTTTAAGTGAATCTGAAATTCCTTGACAAACACACTACATATCTGGAAGGGAACTCAGTCAGTAGTGGCAACATGTATGTAGTTTCAAACTATAGAGCACAAATACACGCAGCGGAGAATGTGTACACAGGAACTGTGCTTCTGCTTTGCTGTTGCAATCGAAAGAATAATAATTTGCTGGCATACATCTGTATTTAAATCTGTTTTATGATGGCTGCATTAACTGATACCAACTGAACATAGATGAGAGTATTTTTACTTTTGTCTGAGTGGTAAGGACAAGGCATAGAAGGACATGGTGGTGCACTTTGTGGAAATAGGAATTTAAGTTTTCTCTGGATCTAGACATGTGATTACAGCTCTAGTAAACAGTTCCGCTTGCAGACACCTATCCAAGATGTATAAACTTTTTTAAATGTCACGCTGCCGATGTGCTTAAAAAGGTGAATAATCTGGTGAGGCTGCTACTGTGCATAATGGAATTGCAGAGGTGGTTTTTATTTCTTCATTAAGTTCAATAACATCATGCCTACTTTTATTTTAGCCTTAGAATAGGCATATTGCCCCTGAATTGACTAGTGTGGTCGGGTATCATTAGAATTAAGGTATGAATAGATTTACGTTTCAACATTTATGTTTGGTAGAGGTGGTTTTTCAAACACTTATATATTAAAACATCACTTCAATAATGTACACTAAAGCTTTTTGGGTGGCAACCAGAAAATGCAATGGCGAGCACAGTGCTGCCCAACACAGAGAATTTTCATATCAAATGCCAGGCAAAATGTCTCTGTCATGGTGGAGGTGAACGTTCAGTACTGACCTCCTTGAGAACTGTGCTTTGGTGCAGGCGCAGTGCAGCTTTGCACTGGAGCTTGCACTGCAATCTACAGTTATCACCAAGTAACTTTATCCGGGCCAGGAGGTGCAAAGGCATCTTGAGTGTCCTAAAATACCCTGGTGCCATCTATCAGGGGGAGGCCACGAAAGTGACCGGACATGTTGAATGATAACAAAGGTTTGCTTGTATCAACCTTCGCTGACCCCCATTTCATCCACCCTAGCTCTGTACATGGCCATTCATGTTCCAAGGAGCATGTGTGTTCACGCATTCTGGTACCACAGTGCCTAGTTGGGTCATGCTAAACACATATGTCTCATGATGAGTGATGCATTTGCTGAGGTGAAACAGCAAAAACTGTTTCCTCAGCCCACTAGGCTTTATGTTATATCGCTGCATTTGATGCATGAGATATTGGTGGTGCTGTGAAGTGAATTTTATGACTATCTTCTTGAGGTTGGGGTGACATGCTGTTTTCCTTTCCATTCGTGACTGCATTTGCCCTTAGGGGGTCATATTCTGAGCCATGTTATCAACCACACAAGGAACTTAATGGCCAACTGCAATGAGATTGCACTTTATTTAAATCGGCTGCAGATAAGTAGAAACACTGATTAAGCAGTCTTGACAATGCTACAAGGCTGATAATTGTCATAATTTTCCCCTTAGTTATCTTAATAGGTCCTACTAGGTCACATGACAAATTTCAGTTACACACTGGAGGTTGTTAGGTGCCCAATAGTGAGCATTCTACTGAAAGAATTTTTCAAATTGGTCCATTATTAGCTGAGATAAAAATGTTTCAAGCAGCATGAAACCATGATTTTAAGAGGCAAGTGTCACTGCCTTTGCCACTTGCTGATATTGCGGTGCCAAGCGCGCGCTGTTATGCTTGCAGAAGCTCATCCCCTTTGTGGGGGCAGCCATTTTGACTGGTTTGGGCAGGTCATTATACAATTGTCGTGTACAACTACAAGCGACGTCATGTGCGAACCGTAGGGTGCGTGATAATCCTCTCCATATTAGAGTGGGATGCCTTCAAGAAGAACAGTAAAACCACATTCAGTTTGAAATTTCAGCTCTTTCCATAGCGTGCAGCGACATAATTCTCGGCAGATACGACCGTGAGTGCGCAACAGATGCAATGCACTTGCCAGCTCAAAATGGCCAGGCTTGTTGACAGGCCCTTTTTACGCCCATTTACGCCCAGTGCATTTACGCCCAGCCTATTTACGCCCAGTGCAGGGCAAAGGCCTCTCCCACAGATCTCCAATTCTCCTTGTCCTGTGCTAGCTGTGCCCATCTTATACCCACAGACTTCCTGATCTCATCTGCCCACCTAACTTTGTGCTGCCTCCTGCCATGCTTGTATTCTCTAAGGATCCATTTGGTTACCCTTAATGACCAATGTTTGTCTAGTCTTTGCATTACGTGGTCTGTCCACATACATTTCATCTTCTTAATTTCAGTCAAAGACTATGTGGTACATTGGCTTTGACTAATGCTTTGTTGCTGTTGACAGCATCTGTGATTTCATGGGAGAGTAAAATGTTACCTTTCTTAATTCCTCTTGATCTGTCTTGTTTGACACCATGGAGATGTCAGATATGATAACTTGCAAATATGATGACTTGCTGTTCAAAGACTGTCCAAAGGCTGAAGGTGTTTTACGCTTTCATTTCAGGTGGAAGGACCTCACATATGCCCCGTGTGTGATGATGTCCTAGGCTCATCTCACGCCTTAACTGTCCACATTCGCCAGCACAACCCGACTGATCATTCGCACACCTGTCGGCTCTGTGGCAAGACACTGAGCTCAGCCAGCTCTCTGGATCGACACATGTTGGTGCACTCCGGCGAGCGGCCTTTCAAGTGCACTGTGTGTCACATGGCATTCACTACCAACGGCAATATGCACCGACATATGCGCACACATGCAGGGCCCGAGGAGTCTGAGGGACCCTCCCGACGAGGTCTTAAGCGTCCGCCTGAGGTAGATACACCCCCACTGTCTCCTGTCCCTGAACAGGTGTCCTGTCCAGTTTGTGGGAAGGCCTTCCTGTGCAAGGCTGGTCTGGCCAGCCACATGGCCACCCACCCACATGCCCCCATCCAGTGCACCCAGTGCTGCCAGGTGACAGCCAGCTATGCAGCCTACCTGGACCACCGCTGTGGACCTCGGGATGTGGCACCCCAAGGCCCTGGCTTCCACGACCTCACCTTTGTGGACTTTTCCACGGGCAAGTTCTCGCTTATTGCTAAGTCACTGTGTGAGAGCCAGGCCCGACGACCGAGCAGTGCCTTCCACACGTTTGAGTGCGACAAATGCAAACGCGCATTTCCATGTAGCAGTGCCTTGCGCCTGCATGCCCAGGCCCATGAGCCCACGGGTACCTTTTGCCCTAGCTGTAGTTGTAACTTCACTAGCCCTCGTTTTTTAGAGGCACATCAGCTCAAGCATAGACGAGCTGAACAGTGTGCTGCTCCTGCTTGTAGCAAAGAGGATTTTTTGGCCTTACTAGAGCTCCAGACACGATCCTCAAGTGCTGCTCTAGAGGAGACTGTTCCTCACAGCAAAGAAGAGCATTTTGAAAGTTATGCGTATTTCAATGGTGGTGCATCTAGGCCTGAGAAAGAAGCAGGCCATGATTTTGCTGACATTCAGTCCATAATATCTGTTACCTCAAAGGCTCCATTGGCAGCAACTTCTCCGGGCCAGAGTGGTGCCTCTCCACGACCTGGGTCACCTTTGGAGGCTGACTCTGCCAGCCCTGATGGTGGCAAACCCGACGAGGGAATACGAGAGGAATCTAATGCTGAGGAGGAAGGCCAGCCACAGTTCGGTTGTAAGCTGTGCCACTTGTCATTTTCAACTCTTGGATTGTTGCGCAAGCATAGCCAGCTTCATTCTCATGGATCAACACCTTATGCTTGCAATGTTTGCTCTTACACAAGTATGGACAAGAGCACTCTTATCCGACACCTGCGAACACATAATGGAGAGCGGCCATTTCAGTGTGCAATTTGTAAGTATGCTTTCACTACCAAGGCAAACTGTGAAAGGCATGTACGAAAGAGGCACAAAAAATTGACTAAAGGTGAAGTGCGAGGAGCCATGCAATACAACCCCCATATGGCCGAACGAAGTACAAATTCTGAAGCTCTGGCTCCTGAAGTGGGCAGCCTGGAAACAGTCTGCAAGTATTGCAGTGTGGACTTCAAGTTTAATAGAGTGTTGCGTCACCACCTGCGCTCGCTGCACAATAGCTGCAGCAGAAAACCATTTTGTTGTAAGATCTGCAAACTGGGATTTTCTACAAAGAACAATTGTATTCGACATGCCCTTAAGCAGCACCCTGAAATGCGTGATCGCCTGGCACAAGTTGTTGCTGCTAAGCCATTGGCCCTCAGCGATTCTTCTGAGGATCTCACAACAGGCAGCATTGAAGACAGTTGCCAGAAGACATCACTCACTGATGTAGCAGCTCCCCTCAGCCAGCCTCCCGCACCTGAAGAACCACCCCCTGAGGAGCCATCACGAGACCTATGTCTGGATCTGTCATCACCAAGCCCTTCTGAAGCCAAGACTTCATCTGAAGTTCCAGAACCACTCAATTTAACTCTCAAGCCAGTTCGCAATTTGGCCGCAGGTGAAAATGAAACAAGCAACATTGACGATCAAGTTATTGCTGCGAAAAGCTTAGTGTCTCTGTCTGAGCTTCCCCCTCCACAAGAAGAGCCATTGGACCTGGCAGTTCGTGCTATAGATCTGAGCAGGACAAATGTGAACAGTCCTGAGACGCTTCGAGTGATTCATTCTGCTAGTCCCTGTGCCACACTACAACCACTTCTGCCACCGCCATTACCACAGACTTCAAGTCAGCACCTTCAGCCCTGCTCAAAACAATTGCCTCCTAAGACTCCTCCGCTGGGTCGTCCACCTGTCAATGGATTGCCTTCAGCGCGAAACCCAACTATACTAGAGTCGTCAAGTGCAGGTGACGAAATCTACAAAATGACATTTAAAATGGTCAATGAAAAGCTTTCACCAAAGAACCAGAGATCTTTTAGTTGTGTGCATTGTGCTGCAGGATTTACACTGAAGTCTAACATGGAGCGGCACATCAAAAGAAAGCACCCAGAACATGCAAGACCAACACGAAGTCGTAACTTCATTCCCACTATGAGCAGTCCTGGCTCATCGAAACCGTTTTCATCCACCCTATCTGATGAAACACGTACTGCTCTCAGGGTTGTTTTAAATAGCAAAGCCAACAAAGCAGCTGATGCTACCGAGACTGTGCCCCCTGTTACGAGCCAAGAGCAGCAAACGAAAGTGGAGTCAAAAGATGACCACAGGTGTGTAGAAGACTTGTCCAGTCGAAGTGTTGAAAATGGCAGTGACGAAGGCTCAGCAGATTTAGCTAGCGTGTCATCTGTAATCCACACTGCCAACTCGCAGGTATTTCAACGGTACCTGCTGGATGAGAAAGGTTTGCCTGAGGAAACACAGGAGCCAGGCACTGGTGAGTGCAGTGAGAGTGATGGTGGAGAGCATCGTGAGCGAAAGAGAAGCTCGTACACTGACTCACCCAACAGTGTTGAATGTCCCCACTGCTTTCGGAAATTCCCATGGACAAGCTCACTGAAACGGCATATTCTGACACACACTGGTCAGAAACCATACAAGTGTAATGAGTGCCCTATCCACTTCACCACTAAGTCCAACTGTGAAAGACACTATGTGCGTAAACATGGGCGCCATGACGATCTTTTGACACGTTGTGTGCCTGAGCGCCCATTCAAGTGCACAAAGTGCCCAAGCAGCACATTTTCAACACGGGGCAATCTGCGCAAACACCTTTACATCAAGCATTGGTCTCGGAACGGCACTGACAAGAGTGCTCACATGCCACAAATTGAAGACTCACTGGATGCCATGGATGATGCTGGAGAAGGTAGCTCAGATAACTGCAGTGAAAACAACCATGAATACCCTGATCGACTGCGCTGTCCTTGTTGTGATGCTGTCTTCAGTACAGCTGCTGAAGTTGAACATCATGTGGGCCAGCTCATTGAGGTGCCATATCGCTGCCACCTGTGTGGTCGAGCCTTTGTGCAGCGATCCGACTGCCTGGCTCATTTGAAGTCTGAGCACAGAGGCTTACAGCTGCCAGCAAATATGGAGAATGAGGTTGTGGAGGCCCACATAAAGAATGACAGGCTGGAATCCAATGATGACTACTCCCTGCGTTGTATTGCTTGTGTCTTCTGTCTCCTTAGGTATGAGTCTATTGATGGGCTGAAGAGACATGTGCTTAGCTGCCATGCAGGGATTGACATTGCTTGTGACATCTGCCACCAGAAACTCCCTTCAAAGAACAGTGTGGTCCGACATAAGCGCAAGCACCATGATTTGCCTTTATCTGAACTCGGTGATAGCTCAGAGGAAGAAGGCAAGTCCAAGTCTAATCACAAACACTCCTCAAAGAAGCTACTGCTTTCGAAGCAGAAAAGCAAGGCTGATGAGACATCAGAGGACTGTAACGTGGAAACCAAAAGGCCTCGTGAATGCGGCAATGGTGATCTCATCCAGAACCTCTTAGGAATCCAGGACTCTAAGATCATCGATGAGATGCTGATGAATCCTGCTGATTCAGCTGCAAGGCTCTTGGGGGTAAAACAAGTCTGATCCTGTACATGAGATTCTTGCCTACAAAATAATTATAGGGAAGAATGTATGTTGATTTCAGTTTGCTCTGCAAAGCAATATGTTAACCAAACCGTTCAGCTGTTTCATAGGCTTGACGTTTTTGGACAAACTGTAAATCTGTATAGACATGTAGCGCAGTTGTTTATGAAAGTAATTTTGACTGCTCAAAGCACAGATTGTTTTTATTGCGTTCCCATTTGTTTGGGTCAGGTGTTGACATGCTGTTGCTAAGCATCATTACATAGTAGCACTGACTGCATGTGTATTTTGCTGTATAAGTTATTGCACCATGATGAGTGTTTCAGACTGCAGTGAAGTGAATGCTGTTTTAATTTTGTCTATAATTTTATCTGTAAATTTTGAGGCGAAGTTTTACAAGCCTGACTCGCATTACGTTATGCACCTGTTGCACGATGTGTATATAATTGCACCTGTGATTTTAGAATGGAGTTATAAGAGCAATATAGGTGAATATGCGTGGCTTTTTGCTCTGAAGCAAAGAGCAAACACAATCAAGAATCATTCCACACTGCATAGTAGTGAAACACTAGTACAATAAGAAATCAACGGCTCCGTTTTAGCTGCACGATATATATTTTGCCATGCATGCCTTCAATTTGGCACTACTGGTGATGCCACTGGGTCTAGACTTGGCCATATCATTCAGTACATGGGACCATTTGACACATTGCCAGCACTATCAAAGTTACTTTGACTGAGAGATAGACATATCACATACATTCCTTATTAATGCAGTCAAAGCTCAGGGCCACCTGTGTGCCACTTCAGGGTGGTTTCCAAGACCTTGCAGTGCTTATCCCAAAGCGCCTGATATTGTAGAAAGTTAGGTATAGGGCCCACATTCCATATTTTGGGGCAAGCATTGTGTATTTTTTATGTGTGTAATTTATACGCACCTCCATATACAGACGTGCACACCCATACAGTGCTGTAGGGTTGTATATGACACACTGCTGCCTTCTTTGCTTTCCGCTATGCAGACTCACACGCTATACTCTTTGTGCCTTTTTGCTGCTGTGTTCTGAGTAGTTGGTGCATTCAGCAGAGTTCCTTTGCCTGTGCCCACAGTTATATGCTGTGCTTCGCACCCAAGTGCACTTGCTTTCTACTGTTGCTGTTTATACATAAACTAGCACCGTCCATGTATGAATGGAAAAAACATGTGCTACCAACTTGAGCTCTCTCGTATTAATGCTTGTTCTGAATCGTGCTGTCGCATGCCTTTTAAGCACAGCAAAGGTAAAACAGCACACACAAGCAGAAGATAAATACCTTCGACCTCAGGAGATATGTTGTCTGTCCAAATCTGCTTGCTGTCGAAGCATTGTACTCGTATAGAGAGCTTGTTTTATGGTGCTCTGTTTTTCTGCCACTATTCAGTTTGGCTGTCATGGAGCATTGCAATGTTTAGAATTGTGGCGTGTTTGTAATCTCTGGAGAATGAAAGGTCTGCTTTTAGTAAATGCGTCAACAATTGTGTGAAACATTTCTTCATGTGATGAACAAATCTTTTAAGGGTTTTTTAGTATGAACAAATCATGTGGCATCAGCACCACTTGAGCTATGATTTGTGTTGGTTCATTTGTATTTTTCATTGGTAACTGATGTTAAAGTGTGAAATGCTTTCTAACAATCATTCTCAATGACCTCCCTGTGAGCATGCAGAGAAATCTACCGTGAATCCAGAGGAAGCCCGAGATCTAAGTGAATGTACCAAGGTTTCGTAGAAAGGTACCTGCCACTCATATTGGAAGATTTACTGCTCTTACAGGCAAACTGGCTGTACAGTGAATTAGTAACTTAATCGTCATTGCCACCGATTGCCTTCTTACTTTTCCAAGCACTTCCAGCATCTATGGCTGCCATGTGTCATCAATCCTGCCTGTCATAAACAATTGCCTAAATTCTGAAAAACTCAAATTTGATACAGTGTAGGTCCCACTAATCTGACCCATTTGCCCTGAACTGTTGAGAAACAGTTCAGGATTTATTGCACCAAATATGATATGGCTTGTATCAAAAGGCATGTAGAACATTTGGCATAATACCTGCTGCATATATTCAGAGATGTTATGAAACAGTTTGCCTTTAATTAAACTGCAACAGATGGAAAGCCAGGGATGCAACACGAAACCTTAGCCTATACCACTGAGGGCTTAAGCATCTTGCTACAGGCTCTCGGGCAATTTCATGCCATGTCTTGACTTGGTCGCACAATGCAGGTTCCTCAAACCCAGAGCATGGTTTTTCTCTCATGCTTTTTTTGCTGTAGAAAGGTGAAAATGAGTACTGAAAGTTGTACCCAAGTCACTTTCACTGCTGAATTGTAGTTCGAGTGGAAAAAAGTCAAGCCAGTGTCAAAAACTTACAAGATGCAGATCTCGAAAAACCATATGCTGCTCAGCCAAATTAACAGAACATTTTATTAGTTGTACTTAGTGCTCCTGTTTGCCAGCATGATTGTCTAAAGCTAAATGGAATTTAATTGTTTTAATACTTAACTGTTTAAATGAGCTTTAGCAGAAATGGCAAACCATTAGGTTTTAACATCAATAGTGCTTTGGAGAATCACTCATAGTTCTACTTCGATGGTATTCCTGCTGTCTGTTCACATAAATGCTTTCACATAAATGCTATTCATGTGCAGCATCTGCTCTGGACTGTGCTTCTGGTTAGCAGTGAACTGGGACTGTAGCCTGTATGATTAATTCGTGTCCAAGTACAACTACATATGAAAGCATTCCATGCTTTAAGTGTGTCCTCAGTGAGAGGCTACACCATCATTTTTTTCTTTTCAGTATGGCATTCATTGTACTAAAAAAGACTGCACTTTGTTATTGATCTTTCTCTTAAGGTGCTCAGTACTTAACTCCCTCATCACTCCTGTGTTATTGCAAATTACAGGATGGCTTGAGAAGCCCTGAATTTTAGAATGTTCTGTAGGAATGAGCTAAAATGTTAGGTAGGACTGTACTTAGCTAGTTTTTAAATGTTTACGTATCCCTGTGCCACTTCAGTTTACTGAGAAGGTAGAATGATGGTGTGCCTCATTAAGTGGGCTTTCCTCTTTCCTTTGCTGATCAGAGAATGCGTGTGTTTGTAGGCATATGTGCATTGTCCTGCACACTGTTGTGCATTTTATTGCCTTGCTTTTGTGCCTATGGGCTTCATTGTGCAGTTGTAGACTGCTGAACTAGTCGCACCTTGGCAGTTTGCTGTTCATTAGACATTGTCAGCATCTGCCACTGTTAATGGCTTCACCGTCTCTTTGTTGTCAGCATATACATATTGCCTAATTAAGCAAAGCACATGCTTTAAATAATTTTTAGACATGTATAACTGGTGCTAGCCGCGCTGGCAGCGATTGATTTTATCAACATGTGTAAGTCTGTTTGTTTTGAAATAAAAGTGTTCTTACAGTTCACAGTTTACACATTTAATCTATGCCTGAGCTATTGCAAGGCCAAGGTGCTCAACGTGTGTAAGCTTGGCTGCTTGGGCCATGCATGGTGAAAACAAGATGCTTTTCCTACCTGTAAAGGTGTGTGGCTATTTGGTTGCACTTGTTGAACAAAATTTTGCCTGAACACTGGCATCATTTAAATTGACAGCGACACAGCAGCCTGAAGCACGGCATAAAACATATGCACCGTTGTTGTATACATACACATGTGCATGCACAGTGGGGGGAGGGGGGTTGCAGCAGTGATACCTAACTCACACTAATGGAGGACAAGCCTGTGTACACGCATGGTTGAATATAAATGTATAAGATGGGAACCCTGCCTAGTGCGCGTGTGTATGCAAAAAGTTTAATGTGCCTGAATGCCACATCTGATCAAAACACCCTAGCAATGTTTCTTACACGATTCTAGGCTGTAACCTGGGGCTGCTGTCACTATCAAAATATTGTGGGTCCAGCACATTATACAAGATGATCATATATTTTCTTGACATACGTAAGCTTTTACAAGGGCACTAAAATGAACAGTAAGTAGTGAGGTCGTTTGTACAATGCAGGGTGTTTGAACAGAAAGACTTTCAAATGGAGTTGAATACAGGGAGAGGGGGTGGAAGCTTCCAGTAAAAAAAAAAAAAAAAAGGGTAGGTGAAGGCTTCCAGTATCAAACATTTTTATATTCCTGAAATATCAAATACAAAGCATGCACATGGTCTGCATATGCCTGCACATGGTCTGCACGTGCAAAGCATGCACATGGTGCACATGCATGCACCCCGAGGGATTCTACTACCTGTAATGATTACAGGTAGTAATGTAATTACAGGTAGTAGAATCCCTCGGGGTCGCAAGTGTGCCGCCTTGCTGTTAATTGAGAGGCTACGGGGTCGCCTCGTGACTCGCCGCAGCCGACCACGTGGAAGACTTCGTAGCCATTCCGTGTACAGAATACGCCTTTGTAGCCGCACTCTCTCCCCTTCCTGTACCTTTAAAAGGAGGGTGCTCTGCAACAGCTTTTTACTCTGATGAAGGCCGGTCCACCGGCCGCAACGTCAGTAAACTTATATTCTTTTTGCTAATCGTGTGAATCTCTTCTTTTTGAAAATATTTATTCGGGCTCACGGATATCTTCTTTCTGAACTATATATATATATATATATATATATATATATATATATATATATATATATATATATATATATATATATATATATATGCCCCCTCCGGGAAAATGAAAACTACGGGGGCCGAGTATGTTAGTGTAAAGACCAGTCGTTCATGTTCGTTATACATTTTTGTACCCTACTTCCCAAATATTGGGGTATACCAGGTGAACGAGACGACCAGGAGAGCACCGAGACGTGGGCGGCTACATACATACATACATACATACATACATACATACATACATACATACATACATACATACATACATACATACATACATACATACATACATACATACATACATACGGTCAAGTTTGCCTAGAAATGGTTTGCATTTAGAAAGATGAGCTGACGTCATTTCAAAGAGGTGCCTACAAAGCGGGCCTCCATTTCGCCGTCAAGGAGGAGAAAAAAGGACTAGGAGGCGGCGTCACGTGATTCCGCTAGCATCGGTTACACCGCACAACCTCCTCTGACGCCTTGTTCGAGGCAGTCATGCGCACGTTACCAGTAAAAAGTAACTGCGTTACAGTTACTGTTAAAAGGTAACGTCGTTACTTTTCCGTTACCGTACAAGATTAATACACCTCAAACGAAATTATGCAGTTCTTTCAACGGAAACATATGAAGGCGTGCGGTTAGTTGAAGTTACTCGTAGCAAAATGCCAAATAAAAGGAATGGAGTGGGGCTCACTCAAAATCTCAACACCAGCAATCGTTGTGTAAGCCTCATTTTCTGTAAGAGCTTTTTTATTGATTGTCGGGAATTTATTTACAAAATACGTTGGGACAGCTCGGTGCCACAAAGGACTGTTGCACGCTCGTAAGTGAAATGGGAGCTCATCCTGAGACGCAAAAAAGGGTAGGTCCCTTCGAGCCATTGCTGCCGGCACTTTGCGGAGTGCTTTTTGGAAGTACCGCCGCTTTGAGAACTTAACGTGTGCGAGGCATCGCAAAGCGCCTGTTTCTAGGTGGTTTCCGCGCTGGTGGTCATGAAGAAATGGCTGGCTACGGAAAAATAAATTAAGGGTGCTGCACCAGCCTCTGAACAACAGTGACTTTCGTCACTTAGGCCGCCCATACTGCCGTCTCGCGCACCTTTCTATGCATGGGGGCGGGGAGAAGAACCCTTCACCGCCCTTTTTTGTCGCCAACCGGCGGCGCTTTGCTTGCCTTCATAGAAAAAAATGCCTGGAAACACGTCAGCCCATTAAAAAAAAAACAATAAGAAGAAAAGGAGAGCCATGAGATGTCCATATCATGCACATGCAGCATTGCGATACAAGCGTTACGTTGTAAAAGTACTCCACTAGTGAGAGACAAATATATTTTGCAAACTTATCTAGATACAGAGGTACAGATAGTCATAAATATTTAATACTGGTGTCACACGGGCGCTTCGAAGGCCTTCGAACCGACGGTCCATCCATCGACTCAGAGGTCAAGTTTGAGCTGCTACACAGGGGTGATTCCACGTAAGATCGAACAACGCATGGCTGGTCACCCTCTTAAATTTCTTTCAAAATTTTATATATTGCTGCCCGATGAGTGGAAAGAAGAGATCCGCAGTTGGTTTTGCTAGCAAAAAATTTTTCGAAGCGCCGGGAGTGAGTAATGACGAAGAGGTGGAGTGCCGCGCTTACCTGCTCTTCTGTTTTGGCCAAATTTGGTTATTACTTACACAAACTATACTAAGATTAGGAGGCTGAAATTTATTTAAGTAATTATATGCATGCTTCTGCTTGTGTTAAATTATTTTTTCTTTTTATGGGAAGCGTAGATATTTTTATAAAAATCCTCAAAATCAGCCCAGGAAGCATTTTTCCGTCTAATTTGTGGGCTTATATCTCAAAAAAGGCTTGTGGCAGAGCGGCGAAAATTCCGTATTACGTTCTAAGCATACCCATTTGTCAAACTGCAAAAGATTACATTTATATGACTTTTCAATAAAGAGATAAGGGCGGTCTAACTTCAAAAAAACACCGAACAATGAAAATTTCTGACGACAATTAAAAAAAAACCCATTTTTGATATTTTTAAAACTTTGTACACTTATTCTCCTTCACATTGGCTTTCACAATCACCCAAAACATATTGCATAATTTTGTTCCACTAGGACTTACAGGTCGTCGAATTAGACCCTTACGGAAGGCTCAGCGAACCATGCACGTCTGATTATTCTGACATTTATGATCGCGTACGGCTTTTCAATTTTGCATGATAATGTGCCTGGTCATTTATGTCTGAAGGCTGCATATTAGCTGTGAGGGACACAATAATGAATGATTAGGGGTCAGTTTTGTACGCGTGGGGTTCTTTGATGCGCTGCGGTATCGGAGCGCGGACAGATATTTTCCACCTTTACTTCAGCAAAAAGGCAGTAAGAACTCGATGCGTAGCTTAGATCCCCCCCCTCCCCAATAAAAAAAAGAAAGAAAAGAAGAAAGGATAAAACTGCAATAAACAAAGAGCGCTTTCCAAATAATCAAAATGAAAAGCTTGTGAAGGTCAAAAAGAACCACTTCATTAAACCATGTTTCTGGGCTGAAATCGTTTATTCCATTGATTAGACTGTTCAGGCTTCTTCATTCATGTACACTTATCTCCTTCCAAGCAGACCCGGCTATTCGTACAAGCCAGGAGATGCTTCCGTTGACGTGGATAGCCGCCAGGCATGCCAAGACCATGGAACGCGGGTACTCTCATCCACCCTTCCTTCTTTAACTCGCGGAAGGCAACAACTTCTTTTTCTTCAAGGTGTATTAGATGCACACCTTTCAGTTTCTCTGATAAAACGGTTACAAGGTCTCTGGCTGTCCGAATTGCCCTTTCAGGGTTGCTGAGCATTGCCTGATGCTTGACGAGACCTCCGACTCCATCGCATGCGTTTTTCCCGTGCCCATTTGCTGAGAATACCCATTGGGTACTGGTACAACAGCTCTTTCAGAACTCGAAAAGCTGATATCTATTTTTGAAATGACTGGCGGCTCCACCACTCACATGTCACGTTGGAGTAAACCGGCAGGTTGTCTTCCACCCATTCTTTCGCTAGAGCCAAGCAGGCGTAAGCGGAGAAGTGGCTCAAGTCGTCACTAACAACAGCGAAACTCCTCGTAGATTTTCTCGTTGTGACCACGCATGTAAAGACGGATACTTGCTGCTTGTGCCAGTGGTATGCCTGAACTTCATCAGGAAGCACGACAGTCCAGTTTTCGGCAAAATCAAAGTGGAATACAATGCTTCCACGCTGCGTGCATTGCTTTTCCTCGTATATAGCTCCACTTTGTGTCTTCTTGATGTGGTTGTGCATGATCCACCTTACCACCAATACTCGAAGATGATTAAAGAAAATGTCAGCACCCAAAACTTTTTTCACAAGGTTGCCTGCCTCCCGCATTGCTAGTAATATTTCTTCGTCTTCTGGGATATAAAGTTCCTCCAGTGTCAGGGACCTGCCTTTTGGACACTGATTGCATTGGCCACTCCGATGGTGACGGAATGCAAACGAACGCTCAGTGAAGCTCATCAGCATCGATTCTGTGGCCAGTAATGTTCTCAACAGCGGCAAGGCAAAGCTTATAGTTGGCGCAAATGGCACAAATACACACATCATGCTGGGGATAACATTTTACCCGGCGCGGTCGCAAGGTGTAGAATCTCATCTGAGATAGGTGCGCGCATCCGGTTACCAACTGTTTTGGCTTTTGTTTCCTTTGGCGTTCTATGCCTTGCTTTGATTGAGTGATTGATTTGTGGGGTTTAACGTCCCAAAACCAGCTCTGATTATGAGAGACGCCGTAGTGGAGGTCTCCGGAAATTTTGACCACCTGGGGTTCTTTAACGTGCACTGACATCGCACAGCACACGGGCCTCAACATTTCGCCTCCATCGAAATGCAGCCGCCGCGGCCGGGATTCGATCCCGCGACCCTCGGATCAGCAGCCGAGTGCCATAACCACTAGACCACCGTGGCGGGTATACCTTGCTTTGCCACTGGAGCGCCAAGTTCATGCGTTCTACTGATCGCAAGTGACGGTGCACAGTTTCTCTGGTGGCAGCGGCTGTCAACCGCGTGCGTGAAGCAAGCGCTCATAGCTCCCTGATAGTGTTTTGATCTTGCTTCCATCTCCGCCTTGTTATCAGCGCCTAAGCGCGGTGCGAACAAAAGGCAGAATGGATAGCAAATCTCCAGTCCACACGCGTTGAAGTTACCCAAGAAGTGTTCGGAACACTTTTGGTCTGAGGAGGCGAAAAGGAGCTCTGTGCCTCTCTTAGAGCATCTGGGGGGCGCGCGCAACTGCTTGCTAGCCCCTCGCTCATGGCTGCTCGGGTGACCAAATCGCTTCGAAATTGACACCATCATTGCCACCAACACCTTTTTTCGGTGCTGCTGGCCTCTTAAGGACCAGAAATTCAATTGTGTCTTTATTCTATACACTCAGCGGGCAAGAAGCCGGATCAACAACAATTGCCTATCATTGCGTAAGGGTCTAATTCGACGGCCTGTAACTCCTAGTGGAACAAAATTATGCAATACGTTTTTGGTGATTGTGAAAGCCAATGTGAAGGAGAATAAGTGTACATAGTTTAAAGAATATCAAAAATGGTTTTTTTTAAATGTCGTCAGAAATTTCCATTGTTCCGAGTGTTTTTTTTTTTTTAAGTTAGCCCGCCCTTATCTCTTTATTGAAAAGTTATATAAATGTAATCTTTTGGAGTTTGACAAACGGGTATGCTTAGAACGTAATGCGGAATTTTCGCCGCTCTGCCACAAGCCTTTTTTGAGATATAAGCCCACAAATTAGACGGAAAAATGCTTGCTGGGCTGATTTTGAGGATTTTTATAAAAATATCTACGCTCCCCAAAAAAAGTAAAAATAATTTAACACAAGCAGAAGCATGCATGCATATAATTACTTAAATAAATTTCAGCCTCCTAATCTTAGTATAGTTTGTGCAATTAATAACCAAATTTGGCCAAAACAGAAGAGCAGGTAAGCGCGGCACTCCACCTCTTCGTCATTACTCACTCCCGGCGCTTCGAAAAAATTTTTGCTAGCAAAACCAACTGCGGATCTCTTCTTTCCACTCATCGGGCAGCAATATATAAAATTTTGAAAGAAATTTAGGAGGGTGACCAGCTATGCGTTGTTCGATCTTACGTGGAATCACCCACGGGAGGTTTCGATGGCCGTCGAGTCGATAGTCCACCGAGTCAACGGAGCACCCTACAAATCCTTCGAGACTTCAAAGGCCGTTGAACGACGGAAGCGGAAGCGGCGCGAACTACGAGGCTTGGCTTACCGGCAGCTCCTGCGCGCGTTAGATTCTGAGGCCATGGCCCTATTTATGTCGTTGTATCATAAGTAGAATTCTACACCTGTGAAAAATATTGGAAACGTGCCGAGAGGCCAACGCTCTCATTTTATTGCATTAGTTCTTGAACGAATACGACGAATACGACGAATACGCCGTCAATGGTATAAAAGCAGACGCCATGCAGCTGGTGGATGGATGGATGGATGGATGGATGGATGGATATTAGGAGCGTCCCCTTATAACGGGGCGGTAGCCGGGCCACCAAGCTATAGCTTTATTTCTTTTTCCTCTACAAACATTTCTTTTCCCGAATCACACATATTTTCACAACTAATTTTTCTCCTCGCCTACCTATTTTATCTATTATCGTTCCACTGTGATGTAACAATGTTACCCGAACTACCTTGCGCTTCTGTTTGCTCCATACGATGGATTGGTGGATATTAGGAGCGTCCCCTTTATAACGGGGCGGTAGCCGGGCCACCAAGCTCTAGCTTTATTTCTGTTTCCTCTACAAACAATTCTTTTCCCGAATCACACATATTTTCACAACTAATTTTTCTCCTCGTCTATTTATTTTATCTATTATCGTTCCGCTGTGATGTAACAATCTTACCCGAACTACCTTGAGCTTTTGTTTGCTCCATACTTTTGCGCCACCAATGCTCTAAGCGCCTTTTACTTATCTCTATCGCCGGCATGTTCAGCTTTCCCCTGTTACTGAAACCCATGGCCTCCTGTAGGGCAGTGTCCACAGCTACACCTGGGTGGAAATCTGTACATTCAATCAAAATATGATCTGTCGTTTCCCTAGCTTTTCCACAGCACGTACATGTGTCCCCTTTATTGAATTTCGCTCTGTAACTTCGGGTTCTCAGGCAACCGGACCTTGCCTCAAACAGTAAAGCGCTTCCCTTTGAATTATCGTAAAATTTTTCTCTCTTGATTTCGTCTTTCCCTTTTTGGTAGTTGTTCAATGCCGGTTTCTTCTCCATTCTTGCTATCCAATCCGAGTTCTCCGCCGCTCTTACCATGCTCTTAACGCTCTTTTTCGTCCCATCCGTTTCGTTACTGGATGTATACTTACTGGTAAGCCTCCTAGTTCTCTTCCTCAATGTGACCTGTGTCACACGGGCACATTGGAAGGCCTTCGAGTCGATGACCTTCGAAAAGCCCACAACTCTATCGACTCAAAATACATTCTGGCGCTGCTACACGGCAGTTTTGAACGGCCGTTGAGTCGCCGAATGTTTTCGCAACAACATGGCGGCAAACAAGGCGCCCGTAGGCGCCCGCTGCGTGTAGCGCCATCTGGTGCCTATGAATCAAACTACTTTTGAGGCTCACGCTAGGGACTTAGGCTTAGCAGTGCCAAAAGCGGCATGTTTTCTGAATAACGACTGCAAAACGTCGCACATACTTTGTCTCTTTTTGTACATGGGATTCAGAGAAAGCTCAATTTAAAGTTTGTTTCTTGCTGTCGGTGCAAATAGCAAGCCACTAGTGCGAATTAGAATTGAAGCGGGCGCCTTGGTTGCCGCCATGTTGTTGCGAAAACACTCGGCGACTCAACGGCCGTTCAAAACTGCCGTTTAGCAGCGCCAGAATGTATTTTGAGTCGATAGAGTTGTGGGCTTTTCGAAGGTCATCGACTCGAAGGCCTTCCAATGTGCCCGTGTGACACAGGTATAAGAGAAACATCGTGATAGTCTTGTATCGCGATACTGCCGAGCCCTGCTTTTAAAAGTGTTGCTGCAGGATATTTTTTTAAAGGAAGTAAAATTAACGGCCCTTACAGTTACACTTACAGTGTAAAAAGTAACAGTGTTACATTTACAAGTTCCTCTAATTAAAAGTAACTAGTCGCAGTTATAAGTTACTGAAAAATGTAACTAGTTACCGGTAACGCGTTACTAGTAACTAGCTACTGCCCAAGACTGGTTCGAGGTGCTGCTCGAGGTTGTTTGGACGCGGCAACTTTTGCCTTTTAGCGGCACTTGACCTTATATTGATATACCGCTTGCCTATCACGTGGCTAGGGCTCCTTTTCCATGATTCGCTCACTTAAATTTGTTATGGCTATAGGCTTCAAGATGGTTAACTTTTCTTCCTTTCTGTATGTGCCCCGTTTCCCAGCGTACAACGGTTCTGTTTATTTATTTATTTATTTATTTATTTATTTATTTATTTATTTATTTATTCGGTACCTGCATCGCCATTTCCAGGCATTACAGCAGGGGGTTATATACATCACTAAATCAACAGTCATTGATTTCTGCGCACAAAGCGCGGTAAAAGTCATCATTACTTTGTAATTCAACAATGTTTGACGGAAGAGAATTCCACTCGCTCGTGCATGGTCCTGCAAAAAAATGAATAACGCAAAGTGTTACCTTTAAAAGGAAATTCGCGAACTTTCAAGGCATGGTCCCTTCTATGCGAAATATATGATGGCAATGAGATGTGTTTGTTTCTGTCTATGCCTGTTTTTGAATAATAGACACTGTGAAAGAATTTTAGTCTCAGGGCCTTTCTTCTGTCTTTTAGACCCTGCCAGTGAAGTGCGCGCTTACTTTCAGTGATACTGAGGCTGCTGTCGTAATTTCCTAAGACAAATCGTACAGCCGTATACCCTGGATTTTTTCTAGCAGGGTAAGGCTAGGAATGACGCTAGGAATGACGAATTGGTTGTTGCACAAGCCTAATTAATCTTTCAATCTTGCTCAAGTTAATATTTCTCCTTAGTGCCCCTTTAAAGAAAGGTGGTTGAACGTGAAGCTTTCTCCCATTTAAACTGAATCCAAGTCCAAAGCCAACGAGCAGGCAGTGAACACAAGAAATGCTGAGCGACCCGATACGATGCATATGCGATTCGATTGCTTCTTCACGATTGCATTTTTTTAACGTTGAAGTTGAATGAATACATATTGCGTAGCCGTTATTTTAGAACATGTAGCAGTTGATTACATGCACGGACGGCTTTACACTTGCTTCGTGGGGCTTATAGCGCATGAAAAGACAACGACGAAGGAAGACGTGACACACAGGCGCTAACTTGCAACAATCTTTGCATAAAGGACCCACACATGTATATATACTGTGGGGCCTGGTCCCACTCAACGCCATGTTTAGCGTGGAATGTCGCCGCATCCCCCTTTCCCGGCTGGACGGAGCGGGGGCCCACCCGCTTCGCCCATGTGGTTTTAACATAGGCTGCCATTGGGCAGCGAGAAATTCCCAGAATGTTTGCGCGTTCTGGCGTTTCTGGTTTTGGAGATGCCTCGGGAGAACACGCTGGGACTTGGAGAAGTGCGCACGTACTTTTGTGACCCTCCGGCCGACCAGGCCATCGGTCGGATGGCGTGCTTCTGCGAGCCCCAGCGACCACGGCGGCGACCTGCGACCGACGCCCATGTCTGTATGTTTTCTTCTTCTATTTTCCTTTTCTGAGGGCTCGCGGTCGCGGGTGCGCTAGCCGGGGTTATGGCTCTCCTTCCTTGCATGGTTCTTTTTGTGTGTTATTCTGTGTTCGCGTGTTGTTCAGTGTTATTGTCCTTTCTTTGTGTTCGTGTGCGTTCGCGTGTTGTTATTCGTTATTGTTAACTTTCGTTTATATTTAATTCGATCTTTAGATTCGGCCATGTATTATTTGCTTTAACGTGTATTAAATTACCATGCACGGAGAGTGACGCCTAATGTTCTCCTCTTTAGCCGCGTGCGACGGTTCGCGCTGGCCCGCCTCGAGTCGGGCCGCGGGCCGAAGCGCGCGGCAGCGCGGCGATGGCATGGCTGAGATAGCGGCGCTGTTCGGTTGCACATGGCCGACTTGCACCGAGGGAGGCAAAGATGGCGGAAAGGCCGCTGAGGCGAACAAAGAAAGTAGAAGCAGAGTCTTCTTCCATGAATAGCCCATCGGGCACCTGTGTCTTCGCGCACGCAGAAGGGGAGAGCGTTTCAGCTTCCCCGCGGCGGGAGAGAAGGAGGCCATTGTGGCGATAATCAGCCGGCCGGTCGGGGGGAAAGGATGAAAGAGAGGGTCCCATCCTCACTGGGCTCTCCTCCGGAATCTGGTTTTTCTTGTTTGTTGTTATTTTTCTTTTTCGTTTGGCCCGAAGAGCGACGTAGTTGACGGTAGAGTGACCCGTGTACATAGTGTAAATAGTTTCGCGGTTTTGTTTTTCGCCTCCGGGAGGCGAGGCGCCTGAATGTGTTGGTACTGCACATGGCGCGCGCGCGGCATCGTTGTCTGGTATTGCGACGAGCGCGGGTTTTGGGCCCGAAGCGGCTTGTGTAGCCGTGGCCCTGGAGAGAAAGGGGTTCACTCTGCGCGGTCTGTACGAGCTTGGCCACAGTATCATGCCACCTTCGCGGTTAGCGCCGTGTTTACGTGCGTCGGCAGTGGCACCCCCCCGACAGCAGAGGAGAGCGATTGCGCGCCCCTGCAATAATTCTCGCCAGTCGTTAGAGCGGAAGGCTTTAGTTGAAGTTACTGTGCTCTGCGATTTGGCACGGTGCAGTGTGAATGCTCAGCTGTCGCCGTCCCTTCCGCGTCTGTTCATTCCGTAGGCAACACGTTGTGGATCTCCCGTTTCGTTTCGTGTCACGGATGGGCAGTGTGCGTTCGTGGAAGGATTATCCGCTAGTGTAAGGTCATGCGGCAGCGCACTAGTGAAGACCACGTTTACATTGGTTACTGCCCGACTGATTCCAGACGGAGAGATAACCTGACAGAGACGTCTTTCTCTTTTTCTCTCTCTACCCTCTCGCTAGCTTCTCTTCGCTGTCTCTAGGTTTTGTCTTAAGTGTTCCTTTCTGTTTACGTACCGTTTCTTTCTTTTTCGGTTTTGTTTTCGCTACTTTCAGAATGATTTCTAGCCCCGTGTTGTTTTACTGTTCTTTGGATTACTTTGGGTTCTTGGACTGCGCGACTGTTCTTTTTGTTTGTTTGTTTGTTTTTGTTGTTTTTCTGCCGCGCTGATTTGGCGGCCGAAGTCTGCGTGTCTGGAGCGGGGCGGCGTCGACGGCGAGGCTGCGGACGGAGCCGTGGTCGCGGCACTTGGTGCAGCCAGGAAGTCGACAGGGTCGACGGCGCGTGAGACCTGCCGCGGCCGGCGTCCAGGGTCCGGGTGAAGATGCCGTGGCGCGCGCTGGCTTCATCGGACATTTGAAGGACTTTGCTCGGTTGTATTGCCGCGTTTGTTTCCTTTTTTTTGTTTTGGTTTTGGGGGTAGTTAGCGGATTTCGTTGTGTATTGGCGCTGTCGGTATTGTTTATTTTTAGGGGGGCTTTTAAGGAGGAAGGGATGTGGGGCCTGGTCCCGCTCAACGCCATGTTTAGCGTGGAATGTCGCCGCATCCCCCTTTCCCGGCTGGACGGAGCGGGGGCCCACCCGCTTCGCCCATGTGGTTTTAACATAGGCTGCCATTGGGCAGCGAGAAATTCCCAGAATGTTTGCGCGTTCTGGCGTTTCTGGTTTTGGAGATGCCTCGGGAGAACACGCTGGGACTTGGAGAAGTGCGCACGTACTTTTGTGACCCTCCGGCCGACCAGGCCATCGGTCGGATGGCGTGCTTCTGCGAGCCCCAGCGACCACGGCGGCGACCTGCGACCGACGCCCATGTCTGTATGTTTTCTTCTTCTATTTTCCTTTTCTGAGGGCTCGCGGTCGCGGGTGCGCTAGCCGGGGTTATGGCTCTCCTTCCTTGCATGGTTCTTTTTGTGTGTTATTCTGTGTTCGCGTGTTGTTCAGTGTTATTGTCCTTTCTTTGTGTTCGTGTGCGTTCGCGTGTTGTTATTCGTTATTGTTAACTTTCGTTTATATTTAATTCGATCTTTAGATTCGGCCATGTATTATTTGCTTTAACGTGTATTAAATTACCATGCACGGAGAGTGACGCCTAATGTTCTCCTCTTTAGCCGCGTGCGACGGTTCGCGCTGGCCCGCCTCGAGTCGGGCCGCGGGCCGAAGCGCGCGGCAGCGCGGCGATGGCATGGCTGAGATAGCTAGCGCGCGAACGCGACGACCTCATTCTCTGCTCGTTGAGTGCTCGAACCCACGACAGGGGGTTGCTAGCGGCGATGCCGCTGCTAGCAGTAGTAATTAGTAGAAGTAAACCCCTACAATACATATACAACTTTTTCGCATGCATCATCATACATGCACTGTTTGCGAAATCTTACACGCCATTACGAATTGTAAGCTAACTTCTTGCGGGAGACGCCAAACGCAACTGGAATGTCAAATCACGGGTTTTAGAACTTAGAGACTCCGGAACCGGGGCGGCAGGGGGGGGGGGGAAGCGGTCGCCCCCCTAACAGTTTTCCAAAGGGGGCAGGGCCCCTCCACACTTTCCGACCGTTTACGCTGAAATCATATTTTTGACATACATTTTCAAGCTGGTGGTTGTGTGGTCCAGTGCTTTCCAAAACACTGAACCACACAACCACGTGTGGGTTGCGCGGTGTGCCGCAGGTTTTCAGCACTTCCGAAATTTCCAAACATTTTGAAATGTATACCAATGTGAAATAAGCGAGGATGCAAATATGTAAAATTTAAAACGGCTAAAATCAACTAAAGCAATAATTGGTTTCATTAAAGCTATACTAATTAATAATATATAATATGCAATTTAAATAAATTAGAATCTACAAATACTGAGAACAAATAAATAATCAACCCAACATACAAAGACGACAATGTTTGCCCCCCCACTCCCAAAAACGTTCCGGAGTTCCTGTTCTTAGTTTCTATCTTCGGTCCACTTTCATTCTGTGGGGAGGGCAGCCCTAGATGGAGGAGGGAATCCGCATCGTATCGTGCATGGCTCACATTCTTAGTGATTTATTTTTAGCAGAATTTGACAAGAACATGATGATTCGGCTTCTAGATCTTAAGAATCTTAAAGCGTTTAGATACGTCGATAACTTTTTAGTTCTTCTTGACTGCAGTTCTGACTGCTTCGATTCTTTAACCATTAACGCCCTTTCTTTTATACGCGAAGGTTTAGCCCCTCTACAAGTAACGCAGGAACTGCCGGTTGACGGAATTGTAATCGTTCCTTTTCTTTTTCTTTTTCTTTTTTTTTTGACATCAAGTTTTTATTTTGCAACGAGCATGTACGCTGGAAGTACGAACCTCGCGCGAACAAGCCACTGCTCCCCTATCAGTCGGCGCACTCTACGTTGGTTAAGAGGGGAATCGCGAGGGTATGCTCGTCAAACGCATTATGTAAATCATGTCCTGAGCAAGATGACCTAAAGGTTTAGCGATCAGATCCTCTGTCTTGGATTGGCAGGTTGAGCAGACCCTCCACGTTGTTGAGGGTCTGCTCAAGTCAGCAGTTTTCAAAAAAGGCTTCTGCAGCCTCCTTTCTGCAGATTCAAGGAGTGTAGCTGTCATTCCGTATACCCACGGCTTATCACACAGTTTAAAGAAAATACGTCAACGTCTGAAGGTTAAGGTTATGTTTTCGGTGTCCACAAAATTATAACGTCTGTGCAGACTAACCAGGCCAGGCCTGTCTGAGAAGCCCATGTGCAATAAGAAACACCAGGACACGTTTGTTGTATGTGCAGGAGCAGTTGTGTATAACCTTCCTTTAAAGTGTGGTAAACATTACAGAGCGGAAGGTGCCTCAACGAGCGTTTGAAGGAACACCGATATTACGCAGAGGAAAAATGGGGTGGGTTCCTTAACGCTCGCTGCAGGAATTGCAAGAGCTCTGTTTCTGGTTCTGACGATGCTGACCACTCTACGTGTGCCCCAGCATATACTGTGGCTGCTTCATCGTGGGAAGAGCACGAGATAGATTAACTTGCGAAATTATCGAATCGGAAATGACTGATAGGATAACTGTGTTTCAAAACGTTCAATTGCCCTAACCCGCAAAGAATGAGCTTACCTGCCTAATCGTGTGTAAGATTTTACAAACAGCACATGTATGGTCCTTTGCTCGTAATGAAGTGTGTTGCGAGTTAACGCCTGTGTGTGTCACGTTTTCCTTCGTCCTTGTCTGTTCATGCGCCACACGATGTCATACCAACAAGCCCAACAAGCCCGCGCGCTAATGAAAACAGCTGTATAGTTCTTTAATCATCGCCATGCGGCCGTGCACCAGCCCGGAAAAGGTGTAGGTCAAGTAAAAATAACGACAGCTCCACTAACGTGAAACATGGGAAAGTGCGATGCATTCGGTGATGCGCCGGCGTTTCCCACAGGAAAACGCCAATCTCTGCTAATGGGCTTGCTTGACTGTGGCCACGATGATGTTGGGCACCGACAAACTGGGCTACACAATCCCCCCCCCCCCGCCCCCCACACACACACTTCCTGCACTGCCTCCAGGATCGGCCCACATAATTTTTGCAACCGAATTTAACAAATTTGTGTTAATTAATGCAGTTAATACTGATTATTCCTGTATTTTAAATTAGTTTAAATAACAGTACTTTATTCTGAGCCCATTTTGACTAATTATACATTTCTCTTTGACCATAATTTGATTTACCGTGACGGGCGACATGAGATGCCCAAAGGCCGAGCGTACTACTGTTGTGCACCTAAATGTGTGTCGTCGCGGTGGAAAGGCCGCGACCACTGATCTCCACTAACCCAGTGGAGATCAGTGGCCGCAGCGCATCGTTTCCCGAGAGAAGAGTATACGCGCTACGATGGACGAAGTGGATAACAAACTTGCTCATCGGCAACAAAGTGACAGACACAATATGATGGTTTGTTCCGAACACCTCACTCACGACGATTTCTTGCTCCAGGTTGAGTAGAGCATCATTTACGTGTGTATGTTATTTTAATATCATACGGGCTTCTCTAACTGCAGATGCTTTCGTTTAGGCAAGAGGGTTTTTGTACATGCTATATATATATATATATCGGATGTGGTGCGAAATTTGGCTACTCTCGCTTTCTGCGCCAGCCATCACGTTGTTAATGCTAAAATTAAGCCGCAGGAATAGTCTCGCCGACTTACTTTTTCGACGCATGCAACGTATACCAGCAAAGCGGGGCGTGTCATTCACGCACGTATACGTACTTTATGCTTACTTTTGTTCAATGCATGCGGACAACGTTGCGTTCGCACTCAACGTTGCACGTTGGCATTTCATCTCTTCGCAAAAAATATAGAAGCAACCGCAAACAGCGCTCCTTCTAGGTTTTGGGGCATTCGGCCGGCACCGTACCGCTATTACATCACTTTCCAATGCTGTGCGCGCAACTGAATTCCGTGGGAACAAAGCCGCCCCCCCCCCCCCCCCCGAAAGAAAAAACGCCCCCCATCTCGCTGAGAGGCCTACTACAAACACTTCAGCCCTTGGCTAGCTTTGAGGTTTCCTGATTTTAAAAACATATCTGAAGCAGCTCGCCGAAGAGGCTGGACGTTCGCACGCGAAGCGCGACCATATTTACACCGTCTCATCAATGAAATCCTTTAGAGCGATCGAATATGATGTGATCGACAGCACGCACCTATTAACCATCGGCAGAACACCGCGATTTAATGCAGCAATCCAGAGCCTTCAGCACAGCGCTAAGCTCCAGCGCCTTCGCGACCCTCGTAGCCATCTTTGTTTATTTGAGCAGTGTTGCGAGATGAAACAGCGTTTTCTAGAGTTGTCGATAGCTAGAGTTACTGTATATGGCTCATATAACTCTAGCTATAGCAAAACAGCAGCGCCACAGCTCTGCAGCTTCGCCTATCCGCGGTGCTGATGCCTGCCACGCGGAGTCTTGACAAGGCTGCGGAATGACGTCGCCACTCCGATCGTCGTAATAAAAGCTCCGCGTCACCGGCGTAGCGACAGGGTGACCCGCGTCTCCGTGCCGAGCACATCGATGGTGATGATGATGATCGTGGTTCGGTTAAGGAAAGGACGCTAATTTCTGTAGCCCATGTCGGGAGCATACCTAAGCGTCCGTGGGGGTAGGGGAAGGAGAGTGAAAGAGATGGAAAGGAGAGAGAAGCCGTATAGTGGAGGGCTCCGGAAATTTTGACCACCTGGGGCTCTTCAACGTGCACTGACAACGCACAGTACACGAGCCTGTGACATTTTCACCTCCATCAAAAATGCGACCGCTGCGGCAGGGATCGAACCCGCCTTTTTTGGGTGGCAGCCGAGCACCATAACCACTACACCGCCGCGGCGGACACATCGTCGTGAAGATGGATCGATCGAAGAAGTGCGTCACTAGAGAAGGAAGCGCGGCGCGAGAGCTGCCGCGCCGCTACACGAGGGACCTGTGAGACAGCTTCAGACCGACCCCGAGTATCGTGCCGGCGGGTGAAGCGGCGGAGAGGCGTATAGGCGATGCTCAGATCCGGAGTTGCGAGCCCGTGAATACGAGCAAAACCGTTTGTATATCGGTCACTCCGCGCGAAATGTCCCAGCTGTGGCGCTCGGCTTAACTCACCTTCTTTAAAAAAATTCTAATTCCAATTACTTCAGCAGCACTTTCCCGAAATACCTTTTTGAGCAATAAGTTTTGAAGCCCATGATGGCCATTTGAATTCCACGAAACGGCGGAAAACAAGGTGCCAGAGGGGAAAAAAAAATCGTCGAAATCGACGTGCGCCAATTCTCTTCAATTAGCTTTGTGTGTGTGTTCTCAGAGCATTAGTCTTTACTTACAGAAATCTTTCATAAATTATATTTATGTTCTTCACTGCTTAGGATCGAGGCGTAAATTGCAGCGTTTTCGCTATTTTTTTTTACAAAAAATGGTTTTTGCACGAAAAGATGCCAATATATTTTATAAAACTGTCCATAAAAGCCACTATATTTTAAGAGATTATTTTTGCCTCTGTGATGCGCACAGGCTCTAAATAAATGCCTGAATTTGAGGGAAAAAAAAAAAACGTTCGGTTTCGCCTATCTTTAGGCGTCGATTGCGCCTGTATGGTAGTAAAAAAAAATCGCGTATAGCTGCGAAGCGTAAAAAATTTCGAAACAGCAAGTTTCATCAATTTAATTTGCGTTTTCATTGAGCAATAATTTTGAACTAAAGTACACCATTGGCTTCTTTTTTTTTTTTTCTTCGTGGTTCGACTTCACTTAACAGCACGTTGGCAGAAAATACAAACGCGGATGGTGCGGATAGTTTTTTGTGTGGTGAAGGACAAAAGTCACCACAACAAAGAGTTTGTAAAAATTGAAATCCTGGAGGTACACAACAGTGAGCACTTCCGTGCTATACTGTAAGTTCACGTACTTACATATGCTACCTCCTACGCGTGAAGTGGCACAACGAGCCTCATATCACATCCACCCTTTCACCGCTTCAAAGTCATGTGCTCAGCTACCATGCAAAAAGCAAGAACAAACGAATCACTGGCGTCGGAAGTAAAATAAATACAGGCGGCTGAAGAAAACGATAGTTAACCGCGATCAGGCTGTGATGACAATTGCCTTTTTTTTTTTTTCGTTCTACGCAGGTATTAGTCGTGTGAGCTGCGATTGAGTAGACGCAGGAGATCACATTATATAAACAGTGCATGTTACCACACTCACAGATCCCACTGTAACAGCCAGCGTGAAGCCGCTAAGACCCTGATGTGAAGGAACGCTTCCGTGAGGCTCGCGGACGACGCACGGATAGCACGAATCCGCAGCGCGTCGTCACATGATGCGCTGTCCATCAAGGCAAAGACGTTTTTTTTTTAATTTTTATTGTATGGATCCACTATGAACGGCCACACTGACGCGCCACTTGCTCGTTTCCTCTTCAACCGACTTATTGTCAGAGTAGCGTGCTAGTGGTTTCTTAGAATCTGATGTGGTTAGAAGTCTTCCCGTGTTATTATCGTCTTTCTTAGAAAAACGTATGCTGAAGTAGGAACAAAAGATACAAGAAACTATAAGCTGCGCACGAGCTACCTTTTATTTTACGCGGCAAGGTAAGTTGGTTTGTATTTCCCGCCAACGTGCTATTAGAAGAAAGCGAAGCGCCGAGAAAAAAAAAAAAAAGAAAGAGGAAATCGTGGGACTCATCAAGTTCGAAAATATTTTCCTCAACCAACACGCAAATTACGCAGATGGAACTTGCTGTTTCGAAAGTTATTATTCAACCACCTGTGGCATGCCCGGATTCCCCGGGCGGGTAGGCGACGCATGCGACTGCCTCATCGTTATCCGTGCGATGTCAAGAATGATTACTTTTGTTCGTTACACGTTCAGGCCCTGGCCTGGAGGGCCACCACTGGTTGTTACTGTAGCTGCATGCCCGAGTTAGACGAAACCGAGATCCTGTACAGACATAAGAATGAAGAGACGCGTTTATTGGTCGAGGCCTGGCATATCAGTAATAGTGGAAGTGCGTGCGTGAGTCAGCCGTCGATTAGCTTAAACAGAGAGGAGACAGACTGCCTTACCAGTTGTCTATCGCGTAGACCGGCACGTGTAACCGTTTGACAGGTGGCGCTATTCCGAGCATGCGCAGATAAGCTGTGTGTCGTCTTTCTTTTTCGCCTCTGTGCTCTGCTTCAGTTGTTAGTCGGCGTTCGTGTTGTTCACTTCTCCCCTTGTGTCCGTGTCTTGCACACCTCTCCTTTTGACTATGGACCCTTACCAACTCGCTCAACTTTCTGTCCTTTTGGCATGAGTAGGATATCCCATATGGCGCATGCGTACTCTAATTTTGATCTTTCCAATGTTTTGTAGAATAAGTCACGATGGGGCAGAAGAAAAGTTTCGACGCAGATAACTAAGCATGCGGTTAGCGTTGTTAGTCACATATATGCTACGTGCATATTTCAGGATAGATTAGATGATATGTAAACACCAAGATAGTATTTATAGTTGTCAACAGATAGTAATGGAATGTAATTGAGGGAGTAAGTACGCGGAGTAGTATGACGTGTAACTCGCATGCTCTTACGTTCAGTTATATTAAGTGTCATGAACCACTTCTTACACCATTCGAATATGCGATCGCGTTGAAGGTTAAGGTGATCGGTGTGACTATAGCAATTTTCTGATAGAGGACGCAGTCGTCTGCGAATAGACGAGCGTCTGAGAAAGAAGCACAAGAAGGAAGATCATTAATATAAATTAGGAAAAGCAGTGGGCCTAAAACGGACCCTTGTGATACACCAGATGTTACAGCGGAATTAGGCGAAGAAAAATTGTTAGCTGTTACATCTGCGGTTAGAGAGAAATTGCTTAATCCATGCAAGTACATTGGGGTCAATGTTAAGCTGATTAAGTTTGAAAATGAGCAGATCATGTGAGACGAAGTAAAATGCTTTAGCGAAGTCTAAGTATATGCAGTGTCAAAGTCAAGGTCTGCGTTAATAAACAAGTCGTTAGTAAAGCACAAAAAATGCGTTTCGCATGAAACTGCTTTACGGAAACCATGCACTAAAGAAAGAATTAGACTCAAGGAATTCAATGAGGTACGAGTATATTACATGTTCTAAGATTTTTACTGCGATGGATGTTAATGATATCGGACGGTAATTACTAGGAGAATGTACATCACCAAATTTATGTACGGGGACCACCTTCCCAGCCTTCCAGTCAGATGGCAGTGTGGGTGTCTGTAATGACTGTTCAAAAAGTTATGAACGCATTTAATATATCAAGCATAACATGTTACTGATATCATGACCAATCAGTCACGTTAATTATACGATTTTGCCTTTGCCTCTGGCGGCGGCTTCCGGATTCACTTTTTGTGGCTCTCTCCGTGCACGTTTACTGGCTGCGAGTGTGTGTTTTCCTGCCTGTGATTGCTTGATCCTGCGGTATTAAAGGGAAAAAGGTTGACGTTGAAGGCGTAGACGAGCATGGACATCATTTTTTTCTGCAGACGAGTTTAAAATGTCAAATTACGTGTCCACATGGCTACAGGCCGGCCAGTTGATAAGCGTTTCATTATTGACAACTATTCCCACACAGTTTTGAGCCCGTAGAGCGCTAAAAGCGTTAGCATGTAGTGTCATCTATCAATAATCGACATGGTCCTTCTTTCAATCAACAATCGTTGCCTCTTTAATATAAATAACAAATCCTTAGTTTTGAGATACAAAAACTAGAACAGTATGATGCGCACCATAGTAGGGCGCATTGAAGATTTTTTTTCTTTTTTGGTCCACTTGTGGCGCCTTAGATCTAAGTTCACTCATATCTAAGTTCACCGTCTTAAAATAATCCAGGGTGTCTGCAAGAGGAAATCAAACCAGCGTCTTGGAGCTTAGCGGCTCAACCTTTTAGCAGCGAAGTTATAATGGCAAGGTACATGTCGTATATCTTTATACACGCACTGGGAAATGACGTACTCTAAATTTCCAAGGTCCGAGAAATCCTGATTGATTGATTGATTTATGGGGTTTAACGTCCCAAAACCAGCTCTGATTATGAAAGACGCCGTAGTGGAGGGCTCCGGAAATTTCGACCACCTGGGGTTCTTTAACGTGCACGGACATCGCACAGCACACGGGCCTCAACATTTCGCCTCCATCGAAATGTAGCCGCCGCGGCCGGGGTTCGATACCGCGACCTTCGTGTCAGCAGCCGAGTACCATAACGACTTGACCACCGTGGCGGGGCGTCTGAGAAATCTTCAGTATAGTCGCTACCAGACATTGCACAAAGGCAAACTTCATACTTTGGTTTGCCGATCAGGTCTCGTCATTTGCGGTGATCGCTTTGCCGCGTTATCGCCAGCACCCTACTGTTGGCACAGATGGCCTCTGTATATGCATGCCAATCACTCGATTCTGCGTCGCTTTAATCTACCGCGCGTGGAAAGCTGAGCATATTGATGTAATCTTTGAAGACGCGTGGAAAGAACAGCATTGGAGAATGCATCGCTACAAATTGCGACTATTGTTGACAGAGCCCACCACTTGCCTGAAGGTGAAGTGATCATGACGTGCCCTGTTACGAAATGCATGCTGCAACCGCGTGGGCTCACTATACACTTTCACGGGGGCCTGTCGTTGTTTACGTCGGCGCACATATATATTTCACAGCGTGTGAAGACGCTGTCGAAAGGAAAACAAAAGAAAAATAAATTTCAGAAGCTTATTGCTGCTGGAATTTGCTCTAGCTAAACTTGTGCAGCGAAAAGGAAGCCTGACATCGGCGCAGAAACGATCGGGAGAACCAGATAGCCAAAAGAAAAAAAAACAAAAACAAAACATGGCGCCGGCACCCACCTGCGGGCGCCCGCCAGCGCACATGCACAGGGTCTCCTGGAAAACTTCAATTTATGAGACGCGAGTTTTCGAATTTTTGCTGCTGTTGCGTACATTATGCAGCCCCGCTTATTTTGAAGGCCACCTTCCAATGAAACGCATGAGGCTTTCGCTTTAGTAATTTTGATATATTAGGCGAGGTTTGACACCTCCAGAACCGCGATTATTTAGGACACCGGCACATTATGACCGTCACAACTTCCACGAAGAGCGATCGGTGCGCAAAGTCGCATTTCGGGCAATAGTTTTAGCTGACTTCAAGCAAGAGCGGCAACAACATGACGACGAACACGCTCAAGCATAACTCCGCCAGCCCGCCGCGCATCTCACCCCACAGGCGCTCGCGAAATCTGTCCCTGCATTGTTGCCACGACACTTAAAGAAATTGTAGTAGAATCTTACGTGAAAAATCAGCAGAAATCAGTCGATCATTAATTACCGTTCTTAACCTAAGTGTTTTTTAAACCATAAGTTCAGCGCATATATAAGGGTGTAGAATAAGCCGCCTATGATCGTCGTCAGTGCCTGAGAGAAAGCCGTGCAGAAGTGCGATTCAAGGCGCCGATGATGCGTTCACAGGGGTTACATGACTAGCATACCTAAAAGATGTGTTGTTTCAGTTATGCCCCAGAAAGAAAACATAATGCCCTTATATCTTGCGCAAATAAAGTTTACTGTGCGCGAACAGGCATTCCCAAAATGGCATTTGCGACATTATCCTAAAGAAGGGCAGTGCGCAACAATATGCCACATTGAATGCGCTTATGTTGCTTCCCGTGCAAGCAGTCCTTTCTCCTTATCAGTGGCCTGGAAATGAGTGATCCGGTGCACTCTAAAGAAGTCATCGGGCACTTCGCTATAATGTTCCTCCGATTTCTATGGGAAACAACCCTAGCTATAGCAGGGATTTCTGTGGCACGCCTATTTACTGTAAAGACAAGTAAAAGACAAGAAGCTTGCCACAGGCAGAGTGACATTGGTAGTGGCAACAAAACCGGAAAGGGGCGGGGGGGGGGGGGGCGGCAGAGTGCTCGCTTTCACCTTCTCAGCGTTTTTTTCCAAATTTGCTCAAAGCGCATAATAGCCTGCTGCAGTATTTACTGTAGTGACAGATAGCCGTACGATTGATAAGCTTGAAACACAGGAAATCGTTCATTTATGAGCCAGTAACTCGCCTTTATTCTTCGTCGTTCATCAGGTGGTACCACACTAAGATAAACTCCGTGATGAAAAATCACCAGATTTTGCGTCTGCTTCAGCAAAGAGACAAAAAAATCAGTAGATTGAGACGCCTTATCACTGAATCAGCAGAAAATCATCAGTAGATCTACTGATAAACCAGCAGCCGTGGCAGCACTGTGTCCCCGCCCGGTGGCGCCGCGGCGGCCTCTTACTTTACTCTTACTATTGGCCTCGAGGGCCACCACTGGAAAGACCGGCGCTGCTGTCGTTGTGACGTAGTAAACGACATCACGTGACGCCTTCGCCGCCGCCGGCGAAGCGCGCTGGCCTTCTGAAGTTCTTCACCAAGCCGGTTACTTCTTGCTTTTGCGCATGGAAAACTGCTCGGCGCCACAGCACATGACACATTCGACCGAGCTACGTGTAATTTTCACACGTATATACCCAAGACGAAGCGTCTTGGCTGAAAAAGCTGAGAATGGGGAAACCGTCAACTGCTCATACACTTCGAGTGTGTGGGAAGCATTCCGCGAAGTCAATTTTGTGCACGGCGTTGGAGCTAAAATGTTCACTGAGTACGGAATGAACTTCCTCTGACTGTAGGCATTCGAATTTGCGACGCGTATTTGCTGCTGTAGAGGAAACGTGTCTTGTTTACGGAGCAGCGCCATCGCAAAAAATGACAGGCTGCTTTGACTGTCATCAGTCAAGATACTGCGCGCAGATATACATGTGCGCACATGGCGGAACCGTATGCATGGATTTAAGATATAATTTACTGACGATAAATAAGCTCGTGATGAATCATTGCCCCGCGATAATACTGGCAAAAGTGTCAAACCGGGCGTCCATTCTGCATGTCCATTCCCTTATGAATGGACATGCAGTATCCAGACTAGAGCACTGCACGGGCCCGGGCCGGCCCGAAAGCCCGGGCCCGGCCCGGCCCGCGGGCCGGGTCGGGCCGGGTAAGTAATTGTTAAATCGGGCTCGGGCCCATGAGCTTCGGGCCCGGGCCGGGCCCGGGCCCGGGTCAGGCCCGAATCAGGCCCGGTTCTCATACGTGTCGGTAATGGCGCGTGTATGCTTTTTGGTTTTGTTGTTTCTTGGGATTTAACGTCCCGAACCTAGTCAGGCTATGTGAGACGCCGTAGTGGAAGTCTCAGGGCAATTTAGACCACCTGAAGTGCATTAGCGTGCACTGAAAGGCAGCACTGCGAGAAGTGCGAAGCAACGGTACTCTGCCCAGATTAGTGCATATACATGGGTATCATGGGAAACATTTCGAGCATGCAGCTACGCTCCCATGCCCGCCTCGCCTGCTTCCGCCTTCGTGACATTGTAGACTGGTCAACGCGACTCGTTAGTCATTAAGACTTCAGGAGCTGTTTTTCCTGCAGTTTAAGCGCAAGAAGAGAAGTGACTCCTGTCACAGGGTCGCCGATCCACGCAGATGTCGCTGATTTTTGTGCTAGCAAGGCAGTTGCAAATATTTATGATTTGGCAATTAGAGAGTCAGAACTAGCATTTAATTCGGATTCTCATCACATTGAGTGTGCATTTGCTGATTCTCACGGCCACCTTTGTCTTCGTCACACTTCGTCAGTAATTCATAAGTTTCGTCATTCGTCGGAGCACAAGTGTTCTCGTGGCGCTCAAAAACGTGGACGCGCTCCCGAAACAGAAGTGAGCAAGCACCTAAGGAAGGTGACAATCAATATGATTTACTGCAGTGCACTTTGTAACAGGCGTGTGTATTGGCACCCTTTACCGCACAAATATCTAAGGGCTCCAGAGACACCCCCTGTGGACGAGTTTTCATCCCTTCAAGCTTCCATCTGCCTTCGAACTTCTGCCGCTATTAGATTTTAGCGGTTAAGTAACACACATCAAAACGGGAGACATGAACCCCTCCTCTAGTAAAAAAAAAACGTATGGCAGCTCCGCTGCTGTGAAACCTCGGGACGTGCGTAGCACGGGCACCCAGCGATTCCCGTTCGTAAAGTTCCCACTGCTCCGTGGACCAAAAGCGTCAATGATCTCAATGCTTGTGGTAAGCAAGTAGGGTTTCCCCGGCACGAGTAGAATTTGTTAGCCAGAATCGCTAAGTTGGTGTGCGACATGTGCGCTACTTTTTCGTTTACTTTTATCGGTATCACCTTCGCGTGTTAAGTGTACCACGATCCAAAATCGTGGCGCGGCTAGCTCGGTGCGTGCGCTAACATAAGTTGATTATAGTGGGTAATACAGGTTTTGCGGACGCTATATACTGTAGCGAAACGTCGGGGCCGTTAATGTTAGACGCATCGGAAGGTCAGGAAGACGAAGAGGCGTGGGAGCCACTCCGCGCAGGCAAGCGATGAGGAGTCGACACAGTGAATTGGGAGAGCACTCATTGGGGGTTTATTTAGCTAAGACATCTTGAAGTTGGAAAACACACAGGGCAAAAATTATACAACATAGAAAATGGTATCATACCCCGTCGGCCTGCCGAACTGGTCGCCGGTGGTTTCGAGCGTCATGGTCCCCTAGTCCGCTCTCAAAAAATGCCAGTGTCGCCGCTTAAATAGCACCCCTCAACATCCACGGCAACGCGGACCAATCAGGCAGGCCGCAGTTAACGATGCTCAACGCGAGCCCTCGTGATCGCGTGCATCCGGCTTTGCTACAAAACTAATACAAACAACACATTCCAGAAACTGGCCGCGACGCACACACGTGGTCTTCGTTCTCTGTACTACGTCGTCAAGAAGACTCCCTGCGGTGCGCCGGCTCGTTTGCTTGAGCACCCTTCTAAGAAAGCAGTCGAAAAAGAAAAAAAGAACAAGAAAACATTCTACGCGACGCGGTCTTCGCGACAATACAAAGGCATAGACTAAGTATTCTGTGCCGCACTTGAGATGCTTGACACCCTACATGTTGAAACAAAAGCAGAAGGGCCCAAGTTCATTCATATGATGGAACACATAACTTATTTTATTGACGGAGCAGTTGACACCTTCTGAAATGAAGCCTTTAGTGAAGCAATAGAATATTGACGCGAGGGGATGTGCCCACTACGATTACTTCTTGCCGGCAGCGAGCTACCCACTATGGCCACCCCTCCTACAGTCCGAAGACGAAGAGCGGAGATCGTGCGAGCGTTCTGATCGAGTTGGACGCCATCATTAAAGCAGGACGTGCTACTTTTGCTGAGCCTTGTCAATCACCTTCGTGACATTTTACTGGTGGAGGTGCTGGGTATATGCAACCACTGCCGGAGACGCCGCGCACCCCTGAGTCGACTCCGGTGAGTAGCCCGGGAGACATTACCCCTGTGCACGTACGCACCAGCCGTCGTCTTCAAGGGCTGCAGCCGGAATACGGTCTGTTGCCTACTCCTAGCCGCACTATGAACGTGGACCCGCAGTCATCTGCCGCGGCTGTTGCAGCAGCGCACCAGGTCATTGTCAACCAGCCGCAGACACCAATTGTGTTCCACGGAGACCCTTCTGAAGACGTGGAAGACTGGCTTGACCATTTTGACCGGGTCGCCGAATGCAACGGCTGGAATGCAGAGCGTAAGCTGAGGTACGTGTACTTCGCGCTCCAAGGCTCCGCGAAGACGTGGTTCCATAATCACGAAGCGGCGCTGACCTCGTGGCACGAATTTCGTCGGCAGCTCACCGCCACATTTTCGAGCGCGGACAGGAAGGAGAGAGCGGAGCTGGCTATACAGTCAAGGTTTCAAGCCCCGAATGAGAGTGTCACCACGTATACCGAAGACATGGCTCGACTATTCAGACGTGCTGATGCCTCAATGGCCGAAGACCAGAAGGTCAGACATCTGATGCGGGGGGTGAAGCAAGAAATATTTGCTGGCCTTATTAGAAATCCACCCGCAACTCTTACGGACTTCCTCGCTGAAGCAACAACGATGGAAAGGGCTCTTCGACAGCGTGCCCGACAGTACAACCGCAACGTCATGGAATTTTCGAGCGGCCCATTTCAGATGACTATGGGAAACAACACCGACGACTTGCGCGAATTCATCAGGGCTGTGATACGTGAGGAGCTCCAGAAAATTCAGGGCACCGACGCGGCGACAACGCGAATTTCTGTAGCGGAGATGGTGCGCGACGAGGTCCGTCAAGCGATTCAACCTCCGTGCTACGATGTACCCCAGCACTACGAGGTACCCCAGCATTACGACGCACCACAGTGTTACGAGGTACCGCAACAGCAGGAGCCGATTCGAGTGACTTATGCGGAAGCCGCGCGAAGACCAGCGCTGTACGCCGCCTCGAACGTCGTGCGTCCCTTCGTCCGAACAGAACCACCGTTCAGGCGTCGCAGTCCCCCCTACGTCGAGGCGTCGAGGCCCAGGAAATCCGACATTTGGCGGGCTCCAGACTTCAGGCCCCTCTGCTACCATTGCGGGGAAGCTGGACACATCTACAGAATGTGCCCGTACCGACGCGTGGGTCTTCGGGGATTCGCTCCAAACGCACCTCGCCCACGACCTGGTGAGCGACCTTCCGAAATAGAAAACTTCATCGCCAGTCGTGACAATTCATTCGATCAGCGTAGGCATGAACCCCGTTCCGCATCACCCGCTCGATACCGATCACCAAGTCCCGTGTTTCCTCGAGACACCCGTAGACATCGTTCGCCCAGCCCTGCAAACCCGGGGAACTAACTTCAGCGTCCTCCGGAGGTGGGGCCGCTGACACTGACGCCATCGAATATCCTCCATTACGACGACAGCGACGAGAACACGCCGACGTCCATACACACGCGGGTGATGAAAGGCGAGTGGTAACGTCGGACATACTGGTTTCCGTGGACGACGAAGAAGTCACAGCTTTGATTGATACTGGCGCGGACAGCTCGGTCATGAGCCGAGGTCTTGCGACGAAGTTAAAGAAAGTGTACTCGCAGTGGACTGGATCGCAGGTTCGTACAGCAGGAGGACACCTGCTCACCCCCGTGGGAAGATGCACTGCTAGAGTAAATATTCGGGGGTATACCTACATCGGCGTCTTCATTATTCTGCCCAGTTGTTCACGAGACCTGATACTCGGCATGGACTTTCTGCAGGCGAATGGAGCAATAATTGACTCGGAGAAACCGAGGGTGACGTTTTCTACTGCGAAAGCCATAGCGAGCGACGCTGGCGCCGAGGAGAGCACGGAGAATGCCTTGCGCATTGTTGCTGACAGCGTTGCGATACCGCCAAGAAGCAGCGTACTCACTCTCGTAACGTGCGACACACTCGATGGTTGTGAGGGCGTCGCCGAGGCAAACATTTCGTTGCTGCTTGAGCGGAACCTTTGCATCGCGCGGGGCGTCGTTCAGATTCGGAACAGACGCTCATTAGTGCTGCTGACAAATTTTAGCAACGAGTATCAGCACGTACCCCAAGGCACAGCAGTCGCTTTTCTCCATGAACTTGCTGCTTTTGCTGATGTCAGCTCCTTAGAAACCGCTGAACCAAACGTACCGAAAGGCGTCAGCCTGACCGATCGCGTACAGATAAACCCCGGTTTACTGGAACAACAGAAGAAGCAGCTCCTAGACCTCATCAACGACTTTTCCGACTGCTTCTCTGCGGAGTCTAAAGTTCGGCGCACCCCTATAGCGAAACATCGAATCCTTACCGAGGAGGCCGCACGCCCCGTTCGCCAGCATCCATACCGCGTTTCGGCTACGGAGAGAGAGGTCATCAAGCGCCAGGTCCAAGACATGATCAAGGATGACGTGATTCAACCGTCTGCAAGTCCATGGGCGTCACCCGTTGTTTTAGTTAAGAAAAAAGACAATACACTGCGCTTCTGTGTAGACTACAGAAAGCTTAACAGTATAACGAAGCGTGACGTTTATCCACTGCCAAGAATCGACGACGCTCTAGACCGCCTACGCCACGCCCAATTTTTTACGTCATTGGATCTCAAGTCAGGGTACTGGCAGATTGAAGTTGATGAGCGCGACCGCGAAAAGACGGCATTTGTGACCCCTGATGGACTGTATGAATTCAAGGTCCTTCCTTTCGGCCTGTGTTCCGCACCTGCCACATTTCAACGTATGATGGACACTGTTCTCTCTGGGTTGAAATGGCAGACCTGCTTGGTGTACTTAGACGACGTTGTGGTCTTTTCAAGAACGTTTGAAGAACATCTCGAACGGCTCAAGAACGTCCTCGTCGCAATCAGCCGAGCAAATCTCACTATTAAGCCTGAAAAATGTCATTTCGGTTTTCAGGAGCTAAAGTTTCTCGGACACGTAGTCAGTCCCCAGGGCGTTCGGCCAGACCCTGACAAGGTAGCTGCCGTCGCAGAGTTTCCACGTCCCGCGGACAAGAAGGCCGTACAGCGGTTCTTGGGTCTCTGTGCTTATTATCGCCGCTTTGTCCAGGGCTTTTCAAAGCTTGCCGAACCATTAACACGATTAACGCGTCAAGATACACCTTTCGTGTGGACCAAAGACCAACAGGAAGCCTTTGAAGAATTGCGAAACCGAATGCAGACAGCTCCTGTACTCGCACATTTCGACGACGAGGCTGACACAGAAATCCACACTGACGCGAGTAACGTGGGGCTTGGTGCTGTGCTCATTCAGTGGCAAGACGGTGCCGAACGCGTCGTAGCCTATGCGAGCCGCACCCTGACAAAGGCGGAGGGCAACTATTCCACGACCGAAAAGGAGTGTCTGGCAGTCATTTGGGCCATTGGCAAGTTCCGACCCTACCTCTACGGCAGGCGTTTTCGCGTAGTCAGTGACCACCACTCACTTTGCTGGCTCGCGAACCTTAGGGACCCTTCTGGCCGCCTCGCTCGCTGGAGCCTCCGTCTTCAGGAGTACGACGTCACAGTTGTGTACCGCTCCGGCCAGAAGCACGGTGATGCTGACTGTCTCTCACGTGCGCCCCTACCGGTGAAGACCAGCGACTTACAAGAAGATTTCGCGTTTCTCGGCATAGTCGACTTTGTAGAGATGGCTGATCTCCAAGGCGACGCTGTTATTCCACCGCCGATGTCGCGCCGCCTCGCTTCTTACTGCCTCCGGAACAATGTCTTATATAAGAAGAATTTCGACAACAGCCAAGAAACGTTCCTCCTTGTGGTCCCAGCTTCACTGCGCCAAGAAGTGTTGCAGGCATGCCACGACGACCCATGCGCGGGACACTTGGGCTTCGCCAGGACGTTAGCCCGCATACGACAGAAATATTACTGGCCCCAACTATACGCGTCTGTACAACGGTACGTGCGCAGCTGCCGCGACTGTCAGCGACGCAAGGTCCCACCTGTAAAGCCAGCTGGTCTTCTGCAGCCCCTGGACCCTCCCGCAGCGCCGTTTCAGCAGTTGGGAATGGACCTTTTGGGACCGTTCCCCACTTCGTCAGCAGGGAACAAATGGATAGTTGTTGCAACGGACTACCTGACACGGTATGCAGAAACAAAAGCGATACCGCGGGGAACCGCTGCAGAAGTTGCCACATTTTTTATCCATGAAATCGTCCTTCGTCATGGGGCCCCTTCTGTTTTAATAACCGATAGAGGAACGGCATTTAGTGCTGGAGATTGTCACGCTGACTCATACTGATCATCGCAAAACTACGGCCTATCACCCACAAACGAACGGCCTAACAGAGCGCCTCAACAAAACCATAGCCGATATGCTCTCGATGTACGTTGACGTAGAACACAAGTCGTGGGACCAGATTCTACCATTCGTCACGTTCGCATATAACACCGCTGTGCAGGAAGCCACCAGATTCACGCCATTTGAACTCGTTTACGGACGCTGCGTTTCGACCCCATTGGACGCCATGCTACCGGTCGACACTGGAACTCCAAGAAGCGACAATGCTGACGACGTTATCCAGAAAGCAGAAGAAGCTCGCCAGCTTGCTCGCACCCGAATCCGCAGCAAGCAGAGTGCCGACGCGCAGCGATACAACAGTGGTCACAGGACCATCCAGTATGAACCAGGCGCCTGCGTCTGGGTGTGGACACCAGTCCGTCAACCGGGGCTCTCGGAAAAGTTATTGCGACGGTACTTTGGTCCGTAAAAGATAACGCGACGCCTAAGCGACGTGACCTATGAGGTTGTCCCTCAGACTACGTCTACCAGCTCGAGCCGACGTCGGCCGCGACCGGAGGTCGTTCACGTTGTACGGATGAAGCCGTACTATGCCCGTGGTTAGGCGGTCCACTACCTGCTTTCATCGCGCCCACATCTTTTTTGCTGCTGCCTCACGCCAGTCGGCGACCGGGAAGGTCGCTTTTCAAGCGGGGAGTAATGACGCGAGGGGATGTGCCCACTACGATTACTTCTTGCCGGCAGCGAGCTACCCACTATGGCCACCCCTCCTACAGTCCGAAGACGAAGAAGAGCGGAGATCGTGCCAGCGTTCTGATCGAGTTGGACGCCATCATTAAAGCAGGACGTGCTACTTTTGCTGAGCCTTGTCGATCCGCGCGAGATCCGCGTGAAATGTCCTTCCACGTGGGCGCTACCCCTCTCAGAAGTTTGCTTTTCCTCTACTCTCCGCCTTTTCCTGCCCATCGTAGTCACCCTTTTTCCTTTCTGGCACACGTCGCCTCCACCGTCACAGCCGCCAGCTGCAAGACTACAACCACGACTGCGAGCCACAGACAGTCAGACTTCGCTCCCCTGTTTGCACCGAGGTCCCTGGTCCTCGGCGGCAACCAACTCTCCCGATTGCAGTCATCTCATGGGATCACGCTCCGGACACCAGACCCGCCGCGTTCGACGTGGAGCGCTTAAGAAGCCAGCGGCTAGTTCAGTTGGGCGCTTTAATAAGCAGTTATTTCGGAAGCCCTTAGTCCGGTCTTGATTTAAAGTATAACACTTTCAAAGACCGAGGACGGTCAAACAAAGGCGACGAGATAGGCATCTAAAGCGAATAGCGAGGACGGTATGTCGCTCGCTAACGTGTGTGGCTTGCTTTGACAGATCTATAGCACTGCGGTGGCGGTGGTTCGGCGAACAAAGGTGCGGGAGGGGACTCCCTTCTTTGTAGCATGAAAATGTAGCGTACGTTGGAGACAGTTGCCTACCCAGGAGCCGAAACGACAGGTTTAATAACGCTACTCAGCCTGGCGAATCCTCCCAGGAGTAGTTAGAGCGCATTTTTTTTCTCCCTCTCGTTGCATTGCGCAATAAACGAAGTTTGCAGGATAAGTTCCGCGCTATTTACTCAATAGTCCCAGCAATTATAGTAAAGCCAATTATAAATGTCCGCCGTTTTTCCATTTTATGTTGGCGTTGTATGAAGTAGTCGTTCTTTGAAAAGAAATAAGAACATTGCACCGTTAGCACTGCGTGCATGAGACAGCCAGCTATGCCTCCTCATATAACTCCCTGCAATTCTTTCGCTAAAGTGTTACAGGTGTAATTAACCGAAGGTAAACACAGTACCAGTGCAAATCGTGACACTGTCATATGTTTTCACAACACTCTCCGGAAAGTATCTTGAGTGCGGCTGGTATCTTCACTATAGGAGAAGATTGGACCTTGTTTATGCTCAAAGAATGGCCCCGCCACGGTGGTCTAGTGGTTATGGCACTCGGCTGCTGATCCGAAGGTCGCGGGATCGAATCCCGGCCGCGGCGGCTGCATTTCGATGGAGGCGAAATGTCGAGGCCCGTGTGCTGTGCGATGTCAGTGCACGTTAAAGAACCCCAGGTGGTCGAAATTTCCGCAGCCCTCCACTACGGCGTCTCCCATAATCAGAAATGGTTTTGGGACGTTAAACCCCACAAAACAACATGCTCAAAGAATAATTGGGTGAATTGGGCCTAAACCTTTCGGGCCCGGGCCGGGTACGGGCCGTATTTAAAAACACCGGGCCGGGCTCGGGCGGGCCGGAGCTCGGCGTTTTCGGGCCGGAAAAAGCCGGCCCGTGCAGTGCTCTAATCCAGACCTCACATATATCGCCCGCTTAATCACGCGCCCAAAAATGGGCGAAGGGATGAGAAGGTAAGCAACGTGAATCGAAATGTCACTGATCGCCCGTGCACCGTCCACGCAAGTGCACGAGATGTAGCGCCTATATTCGCACTTGAATAAGTAACTGTACGCGGGATGTCTTAGGTATTCCCAGTGATAGCTAACTAAATTTCCCGAGCGCCTTTTACGCGAGCGGCCTCGTCACTTTTGTCGTGCATAGCACCGCGGGCGCGTACACGTTTCTGACAAGCATGAACGATGCGGCGATGCCTCTTGTGAACTCGCAAAATACTTTGGCGACCTGCAGAACAGGTTCTTTTGCAGATAAGATACACACAGAGAACTCTTGCAACACGAAAAAACCGTGCCTGAACGAGCTGCGACATTGTAGACGTCGTACGCTGCGCGGCCGGTATCACGTGATGTCGTTTTGTACGTCAGTAAAGTAAAGCAAAGTAAAGTAAAGTAAAGTCAGAGTTCCTAATCCCTTTTGACACAGGGCAGACGTTGAAAACGCCACAGGAAAAATATATATACATAGTTCTTCGTTCCAGTATTTCGTTCATGCAAAAAGAAAAACAGTTTTCAGAAGTACACAAGCGCACTGACACGGAGAGGTTCCGACAGATGGCGCCACAGTATGTCCTCGCCGCATCGTGTCTAAATATATTTAGAGAAAAAATCTATTGTACAGAAATTGGTCGAGGCAAAAATTAAAGGTGAAAGCGAACGCTGGGTTTCAGAAATTCATGACAAAAAGAAGGGCGCGCCTAGGATATTTTGGAACCACATAAAAGCGCTAGGTAAAAAGTCTGCCACATTGCAACAGCATATTGTTGATGAAAGAGGAAATCAATTGGAAGGGTACGAAGCGTTGGGTTACATCCAGAAGGTAACAGCCGGTTCGTTTAAAAAGATCGTCCAAGAGATTCCTCCAGTGGATAAAACCATGACGGAGAGCGAAACTAAGGAAGAGCTAGAACTTGAGAATTTCAACTGGAAGAAGGCCGAAGGAAAAATTCCAAAGCGCACTGCTATGGGTTTAGATGGGGTCCCCGTTAACCTCATTAACGAATTAGGACAGAACACTAAAGAAGCACTATTGAATGCCGTAGAAAAATGCTTACAGGAGAGGCAAATACCGGACAGCTGGCGAAAAAGCAGAATGAACTTAATCTATAAAGGCAAGGGGGAAAAGAATAACATTCGCTCGTACAGACCGCTAACCATTACATCGGTACTATACAGGATGGCTATGGAAGCAGTAAAAGTAAAAATAGAAGCCTGGGCAGAAGGTAACAATATTTTGGGAGAACTTCAGAATGGATTTCGAGTAGACAGGCGTTTAGACGATAACCTATTTGTTCTTACACAGTGTATAGAAATATCTAAAATAGAAAGGTGGCCGTTGTATGTGGCTTTTCTAGACATCACTGGAGCGTATGACAATGTTAATCAGGAAATATTGTGGGAAATTTTGGAAGGAATGGGCATAGGCGACGATTGTGTATATATACAGCTTTTGAGGGAAATATATCGAGAAAATACAGTTTGCATAGAATGGGAAGGAATCAGTAGCAGAGAGAACGTTGATATTAGCAAGGGGCTGAGACAGGGATGTCCTTTGTCGCCGCTGTTATTCATGCTGTACATGGTTAGAATGGAAAAAGCGCTAGGAGATAGCAACATTGGTTTTAATCTGTCACACAAACAGGGCGGCGTGATGATTGAGCAGATGCTTCCGGGTTTATTTTATGCTGATGATAGTGTCTTATTCGTGGACAGTCGAGATGATATACAACGGCTGGTGAATATATGCGGGAAGGAAGGTGAGGCTCTAGGACTAGGATTTAGTGTAACAAAATGCGGATTGATGGTATTCAATGACCCCAACGACCAGGCGGTATCCATACAGGGCCAAGAAATACCGAGAGTAAGCGAATACAAGTACCTTGGCGTATGGGTAAATGAGGGTGATAGATACATGAAGGTACACGAAAAAGCCTTGGCAGCAAAGGGAAAGAGGAACGCAGCAATAATGAAGCACAGAGCGTTATGGGGACACAATAGGTACGAGGTGCTTAGGGGTCTGTGGAAAGGGGTAATGGTACCGGGGCTTACATTTGGGAACTCAGTGGTGTGCATGAGGCCAGAGATACAATCAGGAATGGATGTGAATCAAAGAACTGTGGGACGCCTCGCGTTAGGTGCTCACGGGAAAACGACAAACGAGGCTGTAAAGGGTGATATGGGATGGGCGAGTTTTGAGGCAAGGGAAGCGCAGAGCAAAATAAGGTTTGAAGAGAGGCTAAGGAATATGAAAGAGAGTAGGTGGGCAGTGAAGGTGTTCCGCTATTTATATAGAAAGAGCGTTGACACGCAGTGGAGAAAGAGAACTAGGAGGCTCACCAGTAAAATACCGCTCTAAGAGAACTGACAACAAAGAGCGTAAAAGGAAAAGTCAGAGAGGCGGAGAAGATTTACTGGAGGGCAGCGATGGAAAAAAAAAAACCGACTCTGAATAACTACCGAGAGGGCAAAAATGAAATAAAGAGGGAGGCATTTTATGATAATTCAAGAGGAAGCGCTTTATTGTTTGAAGCGAGATCGGGCTGCCTTAGAACGCGTAGTTATAAAGCGAAATTCAGTAAAGAAGAAGAAAAATGCACATGCTGCGAGGAAGATAGGGAAACGACGGAGCATGTTCTGATTGAATGCGGAAATATCCACCCAGGTGTACGTTTGGGCACCACCCTACAGGAAGCCTTGGGTTTTAGGGCGAACAACGGGAAGCTGAACATAGCCGCGATTGAAATAAGTAAGAGACGGTTAGAATACTGGTGGCAGAAAACTAGAGAGAACGGACAAAAATAATTATAGGGAAAAATATGGACTTTCTGCCATAAGGGGCAGGGAACTGGGCTATGAATTTCCGTTTTTTGCTATAGTATGATCGATTTGAGTGAAGTAAACTTAAAAGGCATGAGGAAATTTTAAAGAGAGAGAGAGAAAAAAAAAGTTCTTAAGTCTTCTTACGAGCCTGGTGGCCCACATGTCACCGCCCCGTTACAAAGGGGACGCTCACAGCATCCAGCATCCAGGCCAATGGACCTGTCCCTGTTTGTCAACAATGTGACGTCACGCAGAGCATGGCTATCGACATCGTGGCGGGCCAGTTTCGCAGTTGTTGGCAAAAACCTCCGGCGGCTCTAGCAGTTTGCTCGGGCTTTGCACGCGATGGTACTGTCCCTTCCGGAGGTTGCGAGCCGGCGGTTTGTCGAAAAGAAGCTGCAAGTTCGTGGTATGCAGTATCCATACCCCGACACCATTCGGCTCTGTGTGTACCTCGCGATCATGCCTGGCCCGTACAATGCAGAGGCCATGAAGCGTTACTGATCGCTTAAAGCGTACGGCTTAGCGAAAGGCCACGTGTATCTAGTGCTTGTCTCGAACTGGGGCACCAACGCTTTCCGTCGACTGCTGTCATTCGGAAATCCAGAGGGAAAAAAAAAAAAAAACGATGCCGCTGCCTTAATTTTGTCGCGCGTTTGGCACATCCTACAGCGCAAAAGCTAACCACCATGTCAAAGCTGCCAGGTAACGCGCACAAAAACCAGTACTCACACGGTCCATCCGTACGGCAGCTCGGAACCACGCCGAACGCTGCAACCTTTGCCAACCAGGCATAATGGGTGTTTTTCAAAGCAAACACCGTCACGGAGAACCACCGCCATGCCTGCAGCAGCGTCTACACTGGGCACTGTACCTGCATGGCCGGTTGAGTTGTAGCGCTCATTTGCATTTCCTTCTGTTCTTTCTGCTCAGGAACTAAACTTTTATACGGTCGAAAACAGGCGAGACTGGTACTGTCTATCGCATCCCAAAACGCAAACAAAATTTTTCTTTGGAGTGCTAGCCCCACGCAAGTTGGAGCGAAGTGAGCGCGAAATGAGAATATCTGCACGACGTTCGGAACCACCGCTTACTGGAGGAATGCTTCCGTTTCAAAGTGCGTTCAAAACGTTCACACTTGTTTCATCGTGTTTCAAGGCTAGTCCTCCTGAAAGCAAACACGTCAGCTACCCACTCCGGGAGCGTAGAAAATCGAGACGGGGCACCCGAGTTGATAAAAAAATATACATGTTCACAAATGCTGCGGAAGCACAAATAACAAAACGCCTAGAAGCTCTAGTTGCTGTCTTACGGCTGCTGTTTTACACAGCGCACAGCTTGCACCCACGCCTTCCGTCACTGTGTCGTTCGGACTTCGGAAATCGAGGAGGAAAAAAAAGAAAAAAAGAAAGAAGGACCCGATGCCGCTGCCTTTTATCGCGCGTTTGGCACATCCTCCGTCGCAAAAGCTAACCACCATGTCAAAGCGGCCAGGTGCACGCGCTCAAAACAAACGAGTACAAACTCGATCCACCCGTACGGCAGCATGGAACCACGCCGAACATTGTGCACAATGTTTTGCCAACCAGTCCGTTCGCACGTGCGCGCTAGGGTCACGTGGCTGACGTCACTGCCTTTTCGTGACGTACCCATGACAGACAGACGCTGAAGTTTATTCTGGTCCTGAGGAGAGACTGAAAACCGCTGAGAAGAATACGGCGTCTGCCGTCAGAGGACCTCCCTCCAGCCAATGGTGCCGCTCTGTCAACGTGACGACGCGGCAGACCGCCTCGGCGCTTCACTCTAGAGAGAAATAAGACCTTCAGAGGATACTTCGTAAACACAGGTCTCACAAGATCTGTGTTTGCGAACACACAAACACACACGAAGTAGAAGCAGTGTCAGTTGGCGGCCGCACCGGTTCCGGGTAAAGTCGAAAAGCGATCTAGGGACTTTAGTTCCGGGGGACGACGGCTCGGATGCGTGACAAATACGTTCACCGCGGGTTGGGTCCCTACGGTGTCCAACGAGCCAGAAACAGTGTTTTCGGGCGGTTGGCGCCATGATTTGCAGTGGCTTTGTGCACTAGCCGCTGTACACCAGCCACTGTAGTAACAGCGCCCACACATTCCAGCTCTGGCTAGCCTGCTGGTGTACGCGCCAGCGAACGCACCAGGCTGAGGGAATGATGCTATTTTCAGCAGCCCCTCTCGGGAGAGAGACAGAGATTCTTTGGACAGGAAATTCGGTTCGGTTCAACACTCAGCGTTGCGGGGGTCGGGAAAAAGAATGAAAGAGTGGAAAGGAGATAAAAATTGCAGAGGAGGGCTCCGGAAAATTTGACCACCTGGGGATCCTTAACTTGAGATTGCGCGGCCGCGGGTTCAAATCAAACCTCTGCATCTGCACCTTCCCTTCTAATCTTATCCTTTATCCCCCTTCCCCAAGTTAACCTTGCTCCGTGACGGGTTGCAGAAACAAACGACTCATTTCTTCGTTTTAACCACTACAACGTGTCGTGACTTCGCGTCCAGAGGTCCTAGGACCAGCCGCCAAGGGGTCATTGCTCTTGCATTTTTGGAATCCGTACATGGTGCAGTAAGGGGGGAGCGGGGATGCTGACAGTAGAGGTGTTTAGTGATCCTCACGGCGAAGGAAACTACACTTCCGCACGTGGTCTTTCGTCGCGCTCCATGGGAGCCATGGTCATAGCTAGCGGCCCCTAGAAGGGAAGAGACGGTGTGCTGGGCACGGCGCTGTTCTTTGATGTACAGTGCATCTGTGGAACAGGACTGGACGTCGTGCATTCTTTTTTTTTTTTTTTTTTTTTTGTCGGACAATGGCGGGCTGCGGGTGACACTCGGAAGCACGTCTCTCTTTCTGTCTGAATCAGCATCTTTCGGACGCTGTCTCATGAAAAGCGTTAGGATCGACGTGACTGCTTGATTGATCTAAAAGTAGAATCACTGTAAATGATTCAGGTGGCTGTTTCAATGTTGAAATGTTGCAATCGTACATGCGTTTTGTTTAATTTGATGCGTTTATAAGCTGAAGGTTGAATACCTAATAAAATGTGCCCTGTGCTGAAAGATATATGCTCTTCTGTTCTTTTAGGTCCGTGCTGTGTGCCAATGCGGCACTCCGACTAATCGTGATGGAGTGACGTTTTGCCGACGTGTACATCAGGAAAACACCGTTGAATAATATTGGACATCACGCCAAGAAAATAGTTTCACGAACCCATAAAGATTATGCATATTTTCTCACTAATCAGTGAACGTAAAAAGTGGGCTACGAAAGATTCAGCGTAAACTATGTCGTCACAGCCGAATGGGTGGTTGAACCCCTCCCATTCAAATTTAACGAATGGCGAACCGATCAAATGTTCATTTCCTTGTTAGACACCACCTAATGAATCGACACTGAAAAGGAGCTCAAAAAGCGCAAAGGCTGAAATCAGAGACTCTGCTGAAAAAAAAAAAAAAAAGATTGGCAGAGCTCGCAACAGAATCTTGCTTACGCTGCTACCACTGTGCTGCGTCATTTGCGCAGGCCTGGGAGTTTGTCTTTCTTTTTTCTACCTCGTTTTTTCCGGCTCCTAGGGACGCGGGTTCGTTCCCGGCTGCGGCGGTCGCATCTCTGATGTCATAATTTTTGGACTTCTACCACCTACCAAGGTGCCTGATAACCATATTATGCTCTTGGTAGGTAAAACCAAGTGACTTATTATTATTATTATTATTATTATTATTATTATTATTTTATTTGCTTGGCAGGAGATCTAAACATCAATACATTAAAATTATATATATATATATATATATATATATATATATATATATATATATATATATATATATATATATATATATATATATATATATATATAGACCTATTCCACCGGGCCTACGTCACGAAGATGCGGTGGCGCTGTCGTCGGGAGTTTTGGTTTCGCATGGTAGGCATCCGCCGGCGCGCCTACCGTAGCAGCCGCTGCGTTTTCGCTGGTGCGGGCGCTTCTCACCGCCGTGAAATGAAGAAAAGGTGTTCACCGATGACCTGCGCCGCGGGTTGGTTGCTCAGCAACGCACAAGATATGTGCGATAGGTTTTTATCGGTTTCCTGCTTATGTCGGTCGTAAGGAAAGGGACGAACCTGTAATGCCGGCTGTTTGGCGCATCTATTATGCGCCAAACATTTTCGTCACGACTAAGCATATGTGTAATTATTTAGCGTTAGTGCGGCTTGTTTCATTTGAGATAAATAGCATTGTCACAAGTTTGTAAAGTGTAATGCTCGACACCAAGTTTCCTGGCATAAACAAAGGGCGGACACAGAGCGAGCGATGACGCTTATACCGCAAAGCGCGCACGGCATTAGCTTAGCTCGATGTGCAGAAGTAATCGCGTTCGCCGTGTATTATTGAAGTGGGGAAGTTATAGATACGTCATACAAATTTCATTCACTCAAGTACGCGAAACAAATATATACGAGCTTAATTCACGTAGCCGTGAACGAAAGGCCGATTACAGCGATGCTTTTGCAAATCTTTTGCGGCTGCGATAGCATGCACACGAGAAGTGCCTTTGGCAATGCTGTAGTGGTTATGATGCGCTTTACATTCTTTTTTCGGTTGTCAGACTGCGCGATTGAACTACGCGCTTGAAATTTGCCACGTCGTGACAGGACTTCATGCCTTCACGATCAAAACTGAGCGTATGGGCAGAGCCGCAAGCCGCGGTTATGCGCATTGCTGGCGGTTATTTCAGAGCCTTGTCCTTGGCACGTTATTGCTTTTTTTGTGTGTGTGCGTTATCACAGCCGTATTTGTAGGTGATCGTCACGCTTGAGTACCTATTCCGTTACATTTGTTTCTTCGCAAGGATTTCGTGTAGGGATTAGAGGCTTTAGTCCGAAACAGTATTTTTAGCTGAGGCAGGTGGTTTAGCTGAGGCAGGTGGTTTAGCTGTTGCAGGTGGTTCATCCTTGCGCTAGTAACCGAATTAAAGCATACGCATGAAGCGATGCCGACATGATAGCTCGCGATCATTCGCATCATGTGGCAAGGTGCTTATCCTTTCAATCAATTTTTCACATGTTGTCATAGCTGGGCGTCGGCGCATTCTTTTCTACATTCATTGAATGCTTCCTACAGGGCTAACGCAGCTTCATCTCACGCGGCTGCCCCTCGCAAACTGTTGTAAACACGCCGTCGGCGCTCCGACGCCCCGTGCTCGGAGGCAGCTTTCGCACATGCTTCGCCGGCGGCGGTGGCGCGACGGTGCAGGGCCGCGGCAAGCGGTGGGCGGGGCCTCCGCGCCGCGACGTCGATACAAGCCATGGTTATATCGCCGGTGCCTACCACTGTTTACCAACATGGAATAGGTCTATACAGTGAGGCTCCGTCCATCCTGTCCGTCGAAAACTCCTAGCCCCCCCCCCCCCCCCCCGAAAAAAATTTCTGGCTACGCCACTGATACATTGAACTCTACGGCAGTTATTGTATCAAACTACCTTTCAATTTTATCTGCGTATGGCTTGCAAGCCACAATAAATCACCCTACTAGGGAAGAGCTGGTTCAAAATAGACTAAAATCCTCATGTTTGGACCACATAGCAATAAGGCCCCGTGCACACTGGCGGAAAAACGCTTCGGCGGCGACACGGCCACACTGCTCGCGCCGAACCTAAAGCCCCTCTACTCCGTAGGTAGAGGGGCTTTAGCCGAACCGCGGCGGCAGCGCCGCGGGATCCCGCCTCCTCCGAGCGAACGCGCGCGAGAGGCAAGCGAGCCACCGTACGGGTAGAGTGTACTAGAATATTCTAGTACACTCTAGTACGGGTACGAAACGAGCCTCCGGGCGGGTCCGTATGACTCCGCGATGGAGCGCGTACGTCACGGACGGGGACGCTCTGATTGGTCTCCTCCCCTGCGGCACGCGGCGCGCCGCGTAAAATCGTGCACAGACCGATCGTCTGGCTATAGTGCCTAGAATATAGACCTTTTCACAGGAGGCATGGAGCACTGCCATACTGGGCTGTGCACTGCAGTAAAAAAGACTTGTGTTGTCCGTTTCGTTCCGTTTGTCTTCGCGTGCATGAGCTGTTTGATAATGGAGACTTTCCAACTCGCCAAAATTGCTACTACAAACCATCCGCAGTGCCTTTTGGGGGGTCACGCATATGGTGCACAGCCCAGCGGGAGTTATGGCGGCGCCCAGGGAGCCTTCTGTGAAAAGGTGTATACAGTATATTCTAGGCACTATAGTCTGGCGGCAAGAGAATCCCTGCCGCGCGGCAGCCTCGGAGGCTCGCGTTTTGCCGCCCGCGGCGCGCCACGCGCGTTTTTCGTTTTTCCGCCAGTGTGCACGCGCCTTTACGGTATGAAGGTGCTATTAACGCCCTGAAGAGTGCAATTCATAAGGCCATGCTGTGGTTTAATAAAAATGGTGTAACAGTTAATGAAAACAAAACCAAGGTCATCTGCTTTCGAAGCCCTTTAAAAATTCAGAGTCAATGTGCCACTATTTCTTCATACTGAAAATTGTAACCAGTACAAATGTACTGCAGTAGAATATGTAGAGACATAAAAGTACCTGGGTATAAATTTTCATAGCGGAATGTCTTGGCAAAATCACATGGCTTTTCTGTGTGCCAAACTTAGAAGTGTTGCGTGTTTGCTTTTCAATATAAAAAGCTTGGTACCCCTACCAGTCAAGAAAATGATAGTTCACGCACTAGCATACAGTGTGCTGAGATATGGCATCACGATTTTCGCCTTTTGCACAGCGCGATGGGAAACAAGAATTAACAACTTACTTAGAAACATATACTAAAAAGCGTTGCTTACGGTATTAGGCTACATTCCCATAACATTTTTCGTGAATTAGGTTTTTGCATGTTCCGAGACTTGTTTAATAGAACTGTTATTCTGCGACATAGTTGGAACGATGACTTCAAAGTACCTTATGTTACTAGTCGATGATTGAGAGAAAAAAAAGCGTTTTTATGTACCCTACTCGTCCACTAGATATGGTGAAGCTAGAAGAAGTGTATGTATACCGAAAATTTTTAATGGATTATCTGAAGAGTTCTTTTCTGTCACTTCAAAAAAAAAAAAAGTGTTGAAGAAGTTAATCTCAGACTTATAAAATTGTTTGTTATGGCTTATTTGTGATTTATAATCATTCTTCGTCTCTTCTCCTTTTGTTTGTTATTACATGTGAACAAGAATTCCTTTCAAATTGTCTGTGCGTTAAAAAATCTTGCCTGAATATTATGTAACCACATCGCTGTAACCGACGTTGCCGGGCCTAGTCACTCAAGTCTTCAGAGACTTTGACAGGCCCGTTTCTGTGTACTACTTCTGGATGTGTGCAATAAAGTTTATTATTATTATTATTATTATTATTATTATTATTGAGCCCCATTTATATAACCTATAATATAAACCTTCTCTGATGGGGCGACGCTGTCGCCACCTACACGTAGGTGCGTGGTGGCGCTGCTGTAGCCACCCCCGTGACGTCAATCGAGCTGCTGTAGGGCCGAAGCAGGCTCAGGCACACTGAGCTGAGGTCTTTCATTCTCCTTTAAGATGTCTGACGGGAAGTTGTACGATGTTCTAGGTGTTTCAAGAAACGCTACTGAATATGAAATCAAAAAGGTAAGTACTTTACTCATGCTGCAGCTTTTAGCTGGCTCGAAAACTGTACTGCTATTCTTGTGATCGCGAACGCGGCGATGAGCAACTTAGCCCTACTCATGAATAAGCCTATCTATGCCTTACAATGATTTGTGTTCTCGGCGATGCTTTGTTTAATTGTGCATTGATACTATCGCCTAGGGAAGCGTAATGTGCGCATTTCAATTGGTTAAGGGCCGCGACCGAGGTTTGACGTTTTTTTCGAGACTTTGCGCATTATCTCCAATCGTAGTTGAACTGCCGAACAGGTAGCGTCTGAATGATGCGTTGCTGATACATTTGCAATGGTTCGTTCGCTAAATCCTCTTTTTCCTTTTTTTGCCAGCTTACTTTAATAACTTGTGTTGGTCGTAACACTTTACAGGCATACAGAAAATTGGCGAAGGAGTACCATCCTGACAAGAATCCACAGGAAGGAGAAAAGGTATTGGTGACACATTGTGTACGACGATGTGTTATTCTAGTAGGTTTGCCTTGAGAAATAATTTTATATCAGTTCGGCGGTTTTGCCTACACGCTTTGGAAAATAATCTTCTATTGCGCGTCTGTTCCGCCCTTGCCAGCAGCGCCAACCCTGCATGATTATCGTTAGGAGGATAATATATCTCCGCTAAACTTGTTCTTTATATTTGTAGTTCAAGGAGATCTCCTTCGCCTACGAGGTCCTGACGGATCCAAAGAAGCGAGAAATTTACAACACCTATGGCATCAATGGACTTAAGGAGGGCGTCCATGAAAGTAAGCGTGAAAAGCTTTTCGACCACATGCATTGCCCTTGCATTACTGACTTTTCGTCTGTTGTAAAGCGGTAGCCGAAAGCGTGGTGCATGGAATAAGATGTGACTTCACGTTGCTTTTTTTTTTGTGTGTGTGTGTGTGAAGAATTTTTGCAGGCCTCTACCGCATTTTGTTCTTTAATAACTTGTGTACACGCACATTTGCATGCTTGAGGCACTGAGAGCCTTGATATTAATACATCTACCATGGCCATATCTGTACGCTCATGCAAACCTGTTGGTATGCCGTGGCTATTTCATCTTTATAGTGTTTGCTCCTTTGTTGCTCTTCAAGACTTGTGGTGTGTGTGACACATGTCTTATGGGCGTGCAACAGGAAGGATTGTTTCACGCCCATTATTCAATGAGCTAATAAGGAGCACATCACTTTCATACCTTGCATATTGGTGCAGGTGACAGTGTTCTGCTTGACCCATGTTAAGTGGCTGTGCACATGCATCATGACTAATATTGGTGGAAGTAGCTTTTTCAGAATTAATCTATGTGCTATTTCATAAACTTTGTGCAACAGGTGAGTTACTGAACCTGCAAGGCAGCTTTGCTGGGCTGACAAATTCATGCACAGTGGTGGCACGGCCAGTTCTTGCAGAATTTAATGTGCAGTGCAGTGTTTTGAATGTTTTGCTGTAGTGGCTAGTTTGGCTTCAGCAAAGCCTGTGCTATGTTTTTGAAGCAGCTTCCAACAGTGCCATACAATAGGAAATATATCAAGTTCCTAAAAGAGCCACTGGGGGATCTGAAAGTGGGCTAGTTGTGTTAGGCAGATGTCTTCAGATGTCAAACATGTATCCATGTGCCAGTACACACTATGCGCTGCACCTAAATTATAGAACTGATGGGTTGCACTGCCATTGTGCATGAGTTTTTGCAGTGCAGTAAAGCAGTGATAGAAGTGCTGTGGCAATTGTGCCAAAGTGCACCAAGAGAGAAACGCTGATACATTCTGTACCAAAGAGCTGTTTTTCGGGTGTATTGCCCCATCGCTGTGCCAAGACTGACAGGAGTGGTCTTCACCGGTAAAATCTGCACCGATTAAATTGAAACTGCATTGTTCTAAGCCGCCAAGTAAAGCCAATTTGCAGCCGCTGCTACTAGCTTGAGCGCATGCATGCACCTTTCTAGGGTGGTGTGGTGCAGGCATGCTCTGTATTCCCAGTTATTGATTCATTGGGGCATGGCAATTGCCAAAATTCATAAACTGTGCCAGTGTTCTAGCTGTTGTGGTCCAGAAAACTAGCGAAAAGTATTTTTTAAAGTATTCTGCTAAGTGCGTACTATGGTAAGCCTAACACTTCTGGTGAATGAAATGCTTCGAAATGTCTGCTGTGCGAGACTATGGTAGTATGTGCTGTGTCTCAAACTTTACATTATATTGCTGTTCACCGTTAACCTTTTGCTCTAAGTGACGCACATAGTGTTTTTTTTTATTATTGACCTATTCATTGGTGGATGTTGCCCTTTATTAATAATTAGCTTGACAAGCTACAGTGCCAAAGGATGAGAATAAAGGAGGAACACACTATCTGAACAATTGGGAAGTAACTGCATTTCATGCATTATTGTGGGACCAGAGTGCTCAATTTCGCTTGCACTTGCTTCACGACATGGGGCGGTCTCCACACGTCGCAAGCATGTGCAGTGGGTTCACACGAAGTTAGCTCGATGGCATCAGCGCTGTTTGATCGACATGTCCGAGAGGTAGCATCTGTGCCGTTTCGCATTTAATATTCACACATAATGGTGCAGTTTGACAGTGGTGTGCTTGTTGCTATGCAGTGTGTACTACCAGTTCATGTTTGTTTGCATCTCTCCATGTGAACGTTGTTTCACTACCTGAAAACAAATCTGTACTTAATTCTAGCCACCTAATCGAAGTAGTGTGTAATGCTGTTACACTTTGCTGTTACCTCATTTTAATTGTTGCCTTATTTGCCGCTTACATTGCATCATGTATTACATGGCATGACATTAGGCTAAGGCTAACTGAGTAAGAATATCTGAGATGGCACGATACGACATGCACTCTAAAAAAAGCAACTGCTTCAGTGGTATTTTTATCTGACAATAATAATTTCCATCTGCCTTGTTCACATTTCCTTTTTTGAAAACTTTGAGCTTAGAACTTTTCCATCAAGAATTCCATGTCACGATAGCATGCATGATGTTAGTGACCTGAAATATTGGGCATGCTGCGTTAACGCAAGATGCTTGTGATAGATGATTATAGTTGTGGACTGAAAGGGCTCGCAAAACAGTCACTTTTTGAAAGCAAACAGACGTCTTATGTTTTCTAGCCTCTTGTGTTGAATAAATGAGCAAGCCACGTGGGGTGGTGGCGAAGTACTGTTCGTTGCTTTTGTTAAGGCAGCCACCATGTCGTAATATTGACTGGTAGTCGCATTTCTTATATCTTTTTAGCCAGCGAGTGTCGAGGCACTATTAAAAAACGAAGCAGTGCCATTTTTCCCCCGCGTTCAATGCACAAATTTATGCCTTCCGGCAGTGCAGTGGTACTGCCCCAAGTCTGTCTCCTTGCTACGAGCCGAAAAATTTCCTGCTCTTAAACAAATTTCTGCCCCAAACTCCTATTTCTTCTGCGACAAAAGCTGCTCCAAAACTACAAGAGCCAGTTTGATCACTGGTAAGGCTGCCTGGCAAAAACCTGGAGCTAGTCTGTCCAATGTATGCTATTGAAATTGCTGCTTGCATTCATAACCAAGGTGCATCACTAATGAAAGAAGCGCATGTGCTTTAGTATGCCTGTAATTTAATGTAACATTGCCTATGCGTAACGAAATGTGACTCATCGTATAAGAAAGCTTTGTAGACCTGACAATTTACCGGCAAAAGCATGTAATGGTTTGCTTGCAAGAAGCGGTCACATCGCACCGCTTATGCTTGAAATTTACCGCATGCATAGAGCAGCACAGGAACACTTAAAAAAAAAATTGATTTGAATTAACCTTAGTCTCCGAATGAGATGTGTGACAAGGGAAGGAAGACTGATATGAGTTGATTTCTGTGGTTGTTGCAAATTTTGCTTATGCCAGTAACTATGGTGAAGTTATATGATAGCATTGCAGACAAAAAATGTGACTGTGATGAGTGATAATCAGAGCACTACATGCACAGCTTTTGATTTTGAAGTATGAAATGGAGAATACCAAGTGCTGTGGATTTAACCTTATGGAATTGCAGCTGCTACGTTCTGCTTTGTGTAGAAGTCAAAATACTTCTTGTTTGCAGAAAAAAGAGCTCATCTTTAAGTAATTATTCAACACTACGAATGTGAGGTGTTCTGCATTTGCACCACCTGTGTGTTCTCATGTGCCACTGCAGAACTGAAAACATGTTTTGATGAGATGTTTAATTCATCAGGGGACCACGCTTTCAAATAAAAGAAATCCCATGCAGGTGGTGCGATAACAGAAAAACTTGCTGGCAGAAAGTGGAATTGGTGCATGCAGGATGGTATAAATTAGAAATCATTGGGTAAGGGGGCCTTTGTCCTGTAAGAAGCATAAAACAAGCTCATGATGTTATGACATTATTTTTCTTCTAATGCCCGCCCTGCCGCGGTGGTCTAGTGGCTATGGCACTCAGCTGCTGATCCGAAGGTTGTGGGATCAAATCCCGGCCGCGTCGGCTGCATTTCGATGGAGGCGAAATGTTGAGGCCCGTGTGCTGTGCGATGTCAGTGCACGTTAAAGAACCCTCGGTGGTCTAAATTTCCGGAGCCCTCCACTACGGCGTCTCTCATAATCGGAACTGGTTTTGGGACGTTAAATCCCACAAATCAATCACATTTTAAATTTACATGAAGTCTGCTTACGGCAGCGACGTACCTCAACAGTTTCTTGGAACAGATATGATGCTCCTGTGCTGGCTGCACTGTCGGTTCTTATCGGCGAGCAACAGTTAGTAAAAAAAAAAATATGCGCCGTATATGCCCACAGTGTACTGACTACAGTCAATTTTAAAATGTAAACATGTTGTATGCTTACTGAAGCTACTAAATAGCACAAATTTGTGCATTACATTTTCATTTCGCTTGTAAACAACACCAAGAGCACTGTGAGGCCCACGTGGTTGCCGTGGTAGGAAGGCCACAATGGGCAGCACAGTTCCGCAAGATGTAAGCTGCGTTTTGATTGGAAGCTGCATGACATGTCTCTTGGTGAGTGAAGTGCGAGAGGGGATGCCGACATCTATCGTCTGCTTTTATTTTAAATTTGTAAGTTGAATAACTTCCGTTTGGCTGAAAGTTATTTTTGCGTTTACCTCGGGACAACACAAAGAAACCATTTCGATGCAAAACTCTGCGATTGAAATATGGTTTCAGGGCCCTTTTAAATATGATGTGAAGGTTCATTCTGGCTACAAATGGAGACCATGGCAGTAAATTTGTACTGTGAGCTTTGGTGGTCAAATACTATTGTGAAAAAGAGTGGCCGTGCAAGCAAGGCAGCACCTTTGATGGCAACAGTGAACTTGGCTCGCAATGGCCCGTAACGTTTGTTGCAAGGCCACAGATCTTAGAGGCCATGAGCTGGAGAATGCGGTGTTTGCAAAGGCACCAGGGGCCTATATTGGCGCGCTTTATGGATTACATTATGAATAACAGAAATCAGTAAAAGCAATGAAGGAAACGGTATTTTCTACATCATTCTTGCATTACAAAATACTGGGAAAGGTCACAGGAGTGAAGAATTATTGGAGTAAAAAAAAAAGCTGAAATACCATGGCTTGAATAAGGTGATGAAGCATGCTAGAAGAAAGAGTAAGGAGCCATCTAGCCAAAAAGCTTGGGTTACATGATGAGCTAGTGTTCAGGTGAAACAGGGTCATCTTTGTGGCTGTTAAGGCTTGTTGATATGCCATAACAAGTAGATTTTGGATAGTTCACGTAAGAGAATAAAAAACCAGCACTCTGTCTTTCTACTTCATTTTTTTTTTTTTCCAATTTACTTAGGCAACAAGAAAAGTGGGATGTCAACCATTGGTGCGAGAGGAGGATTAAAATATATAAGTGAGCGGTGGGTGCATGACATTTGGAAACTGGATAAACACAAGCTAAAGGATTATGGAACTTTGTAAAAGCATTGTTATCAACTGCGGATCTGCAGACATTTATAGAAAATGGGAACATTTCTTTAAATGAGTGGCAGATTTACTTGGGTACAAAAAGAAACTGCGCATACTCAAGCAGATTCAGCAACAGTGAAGTCCGAGCTTAAAATATGACATGCGGAGCTTTGTCATGAAGGTTGCAAACCTTCACAGTGTGGCAGCACATTGTTATTAGACCTTGGGGGGACGGAAAACTGCTGCCATACATGTACAGAAAAACCCTCAAAGGGTTAAAAAAAATTCAGTCTAAGCAGTTTGTGGCTTCTGTGGCCACGTATTAGTACTTGACTACCGTATTTACACGATTGTAGGTCGACCCCCCCCCCTTTTTTTTTTTTTTTCAAATTTGACAATCCAATGTTGGTGGGTCGATGTAACATCGAAGTCGAACCGTGTCCCGCTAGTAACTGCAAGAGAAACGAGAAATTAGGGGTGCTGCTAGGTGGGGACAGCTTTGCGCCCTCGTTTCCACGGTTACGGCCGAAGCGTAGCGTGTTAATTTACCATTGCATACATTCTGGCGCAAGTAAAGGTGATGCCGACTTTGGTAGTTGATGTTCCCGATCTGGTGCCCTTTGGCCACCATACCTAGAGCGACTAACCTCCCACCGTTGTGTTCGGAAGTGTATTAACGTGATATGATTGTGGCTACGTTAGCGCCGTGCATTGAATCAAAGGACTCGCTAGTACTCATTTTGTTTGAGACGAACAAAACCCTTCTTGAATGCGAGTAACGTACTCACGAATAAATGGAAATCGCGAGCGGCCGCTTCCGTCTGCCACCATGTTTGTTTTGGTATCGCACAGCAGCCGCTGCCGGTGGCTTTGGTGGAATCGTCTTACAGCGAATGTGTTCTCATAATTGTGAATAAAGTTTCCCGCTCAACCCACAGCGCATGGTTATTGCGCATTTTTATACAAAAGCTGTTCTTTTTTAAAATCTACCGAGCGCACGGCTCTTATGGGAGCATCAATCATTGATGGAAGAGCCACCTTATAGGGGGTATTGGTAGTTAACGGAAGAGCTTCGCTTTGTGTGTACAATTTTCTAAGCGGCCGTGTCGCCGCGGGCTTCTGTGTTGTGCTGAATCGTGCCGTCTGTCATGAGTGCCCTGGGCCACAAGAACCATCGGCGCTCGTTCACCGCAGTGTTCAAACGGGTTGCTATTCTCCATGCCGAGGAGACTAACAACTGCGCAGCAGGACGCAAGTTTGGGATCAGTGAACATGTGGTGCGGCAGTGGCGGCTTCAGCGCGAGGAAATCTTCTCATGCGACTCCTAGCGCCGTGGTTTTCGCGGGCCAAAGTCTGGACACTATCCGGAGCTGGAGAAGAAGCTTGCGGCATACGTGACTGATTTACGCGATGAATCGCTGTTGGTCACCTGTGATATGAGCACGCAACAAGCCCGTGTCTATGCTTCTGAGGCAGGGACACCAAAGGCTCAGTTCAAAGCTAGCAGGGCTTGGGCATTGAAATTTATGAAGAGGGCAGGCTTTTCTCTGCGTTGACGCACCAGTGTGTGCCAAAAGTTGCCGGCTGCATACGAGGAAAACGTCCTCGCCTTCCATAGGCACTTTCTTAAAGGGGCCCTGCGACACAAATTGAGTAGGCCGTTTTTATCACTGATTCTAGAACTGTTGCACGCGGGGATGTCGCAGCGAGAGTAGAAACGCCGAAAGCAGAGTGGTTATAATTTTATTTCAGCGAACAAACCGCCCAAAAGCGCCTTCTGTTTGAACTGAGGCGACACATAACGGAGATTTTTGTTACAGGAAGTGACATAGAGTGACGAAATAGGAGGGGCCAGGCCGGGCGTTCTGATTGGCTTGACGCTCCAAGGTGCTTGTTACACACGTGTGGTGTCTGTTTGATCACGCTATTTAGTACCTAAATGTACTAAAATAGTTTTTATGCTTCGTAAGATAGAGAGAAAGTATCTGACATTACTTGCAAAACGACACCAGGTGTGTTGACGGCCGGACGCTATCTGCGCGCGCGCGCTCTGCTCCCGGCGTCTTCCGGTGTCGCTCTATAAGACGCGCGCTGCTATTGGACGCCTCCACTGACGTCAGCGGGAGAGCGAAATATGAAAGGAAATGTTGGTTTCATGCTGTCTGCTCGTGTTTTGAACTTCGAAGGCTAATAACTCCAGTTCTAGACCACCGATCACCGATTTGCATAATTCTTTTTGCGTTCATCTCAGCATTCGGTCCTACACACACTGCAGTACTGCAGACGGCAGTTGAAAAAGTGTCGCAGGGCCCCTTTAAACTACGTGACACCCAGCAGTATTTGCTTGGCCAGATCGGCACTGCCGACCAAACACCCATATACTTCGACATGACCGGCAATACGACAGTGAGCGTGAGGGGTGCACGCGATGTGAACCGTGCTTGATTTTCTTTCTTTTTTTTTGAGGGATGCAATTTTAGGGGGGTCGACCTACATTTGAGTCGACTTACAATCGTGTAAATACGGTGCATTCTCTATACATCTTAATGGAGAAAAGCCCAAATATGACAGCTTTGATGTGGGGTGCAAGCGCAATGACCTTTGAGAAAGCAACCCTGGACACACTATCCGAGCACAGCTTTTGTGAGATGCGTTAATTGACATACCTGTGGTTGCATACCAGTCTCACCACCTTGAAAACGCGAGGTATGTCGGCCATCTAGATTGCATTAGATTTTATGTAAATGCCTCTAGGAGTACTGCCACGAAAATTTTCAGTTGGCGTTCTTTTGCATGAAATGAAAGGCCAAGTCCTCCAGAGCCCAGAAAACGTACTGGTAAGCGTGAGCGCACCATGAAAATTTATTTACAGCATGCCTTTAAAAGCTGGTTTCGGCTCCTACTGTAGCCTGACGTCACGACACAGTATGTGCATAGTAATGAGCCTCTCATGACGTGCTCCGCAAAAAAATCGTGACGTTTTCGACCAGTGGTCTCTCGCGCGCAGCGCCTGTAGCAAGTGTGGGGTCAACGATGTACAAAATTTTGTATAGCGACTCTGCGACGACAGCGAATACTTCGGCACAGTGCAAGATGCAACGTACGCCACGCACGGTGGGTGTCGGCGTGGCTCCGGAGCCTGCGATAAGCTAAGGTGGCCTCCGAGACCTCCGCGGCATTTTAAGGGCAGAATGCCGGCACCATAGCGACTTGCCTTCCGATTATACGCGGGCACACATGACGATAGAGGGTAATTCGACCTCGCTCGCTCGCTTCACGGGCACTCTTAACTACGGCGACTGAACGGCGAAAGCAGATGACCGCGAGTGACGCGCGAGCGGCCATTTTGCATGTTTTTGTACGTGACATCATCACAACTTGCCATACTGCTGCGTGAAGTCACCAAAATTTGTACTGTAGCCTGACGTCACACTAGTGTCGATGTCAGTAGGCACGCCATGTGAAAATTGACTTTGATGTCAAATTAAAATATCTTATCAGCATTTCCTGAGCTTAACATTTGCTCAGTGCTGTCTACGCATATAGGAGAGTTGTATGGTGAAGTAAACTCGGCTTCGAAAATTGGTGTCAATACTCCTTTAAGTGCTATTGTTAGGCATTTCAGTAAACACACCACCCTAATAATGTTGGTCTTTGGTGCAGGTCCTTTTGGAACGGAGGACATTTTCTCGCACATCTTTGGTGGGAGCCCATTTGGAGGAATGTTTGGCATGGGCGGGCCAGGTCGGAGGCGGCGTCAACGGGGGGAAGACACAATCCACCCTTTGAAGTAAGTCATCCTGTATCAGAACATGCTGCCTTACTGTGTGCTAGTCCAGCAGTCTAGAATGGTACAGCCTATTCTTGACAAAATAAAAGTGAATGCTTCTTGTTTTATAAACCCATGCATGCAATGCATGCATGCATGCATTCACTCGTTTCAATAAGGAACGGGCCTGAGCTCTGCGGCGTCCTACATTGTACTGCGGGCGGGCATTCCTGGGAAGTGGATCTACCGCAAATGTACCTCTGATAGAAGACGGTAGAGTCGCTTTGCGTTCGCGAATCTCCGTGAGACCGCAGCCAATGGACTCTAGGATACGTGTACCAGCCCGCGAGGACGATAGGCACACTACCTGAGCCATTTTCTGTGCCTCGATCACCTCCGAGAGGGAGTTATGCATGCCCAGTTGTATGAGTTTTTCGGTGCTGGCACTGATAGGCAAGCCTAGAACTCTCTTTATACTTGTGCGCATTAGTGAGTCGATTTTTGCCTCTTCCCTTTTGGACCAGTGCACCGCCGAAGCGACGTAATTAGTGTGGCTCATGAGAAACTCATGGTAGAGCCGAAGGAGATTACTCTCGCTCAGCTGGCCCTTGCGGTTCGAGACCCTGAGTATGAGCCTAAGCATGTTCTCAGTCTTGGAGGTGATGCGAGCTATAATCTGCGAGTTGCCCCCCTTCGACTCCAGCAGCAGTCCGAGCACCCTGATGCAGTCTACCCTGGGGGTTTCTCTGCCCGTCCCGTGTGTATAGAGATATTGGAATCTGCTCTAGGGGAGGAGATTCCTCATCCCTTGTCGGGTTGGTCGATACAGTAACAACTCGGACTGACTAGAAAGCCCTCCGTGACGTTTACATGCGTCCTTTTTATTTTTTGAGGACTCTTGAATTCTAAATGGCATTTTCCAGGCCTTGAAAACTGGGATATCTGGCACTGCTTGAAGGCTCATTCTGTGCCTGTGGTGGATGGTGCCATAACAGATGCCTATTTATCAAATGATCCAATCTTCTGACCAAAGCCAATCCAGCCCTCCTGAGCCATTTGCCTTCTACATTATCTCTTGACAAACATTACTTGAAAGTGCTGAAGAATTTAGTGCAATTTAACTCTTTCGCTACGACACCTATGCAGATCGATCATCAGTGATTGATGCTTAAAACTGTCTATTTCATGTTCAGGCACTGCTTATTCAGAATCAGTTCGTTTTTTTCACTCTGGCAACACCATGATTACAAAGGGGTTCATGGCCGCCATGCTTGAGAAAAAGTGCCTCACTCAGGTTTATGCTAAATTAACATCAACTTCTTGTGATCAAACAATTCCCAACAGGTAAACTAACAAATTGTTGCAATTCCATAAAGCTTAGCTTAGGTGATAGTTACCTGAAAATAAGACTGCCTATTCAACAGCGAGCTTTGGTTCAGAGTTCAGGCAGCTTTATTCTACCACAGCTTTTTTCTGAAGGTCTGCTACATGTCTTTTTATTGACCTGGCCTTCTCGGCTAGTTTCCAGCCATTTCGGTTTCGATTCTCTATCTCCGAGAGAGGGCTGCATCTCATGTTACTGTAGGCTGCACCTTTATGCAAACATGCACCTTTACGGGCATCCCCCTTTAAATTTAATAAAACTCTGAAGCGCTAGAAGATGAATGCACATAGCTGAGAGCTTTTAAAAAACAAAAGAAAATTACAAAGTTCTTTGGCACAGCATTCGCAAAATTTATTATGTGGCTAGCCACTTATTCACTATGCATTGAATAAAGCATAGTGAATAAATTTTAGATTGCTTCAGTCCTCCACACCGTGTATTTAAGTGACTCTTCTCCACAGAACACAGGCTTTGCAGGACCATTTCACATCCTGTTTCCTTTTGGAAGAAAATTCTTGAGGGCCTGTAAGACCCCACTCACTGAAATGCAGTAGCTTCCGTGGTAGCTACCTCTTCAGGTGCCCCTTTTGGCTCCTCCTCCTCCTCATTAAACTTAGCAACAATTTTTTCTGCTCTGTTGTCAGAGGAAGTTGGAATATCACTGTGAATTTGCAGATTGTACTCGTCAAAGGCAAGTGCGATTTTCCTTCATGCACACTGCTCTAGTAGGCCCTCAGTGGTGTCTTCCCATCATTTCAGACAAATCCTGCATGTCAGAACTATGGCCATCTGAAGAAAGCTATGCACGCCCGAGGCAGCTTGCTATTGTAGCTGCCATCGGTTGCATCCTGGCATCAGCAATGAGGTTAATAGCACCAACAATGTCCACCTTGTACCCTTCGTGCTGGCTCATGCATACCAGCATCCTCTGCAAGAGACACTTGCAGAAGCAGGCTTTGAACGCTTGGATAACATCTTGATCGTGCGCTGTAGCGGCGCCATGGTATTAGCTGGTCGGAAATTCATCTGAATTGAGTTCGCTCCAGCTACAGTTTGATGTCTAGGGCAGTTACAGTAAAACCTCGTTTATCCGGATCTCGTTAACTCGGAAATTCGGTTAACTCGGACTCGCGGCGCGGTCCCGGCAAAACTGTATATACTTCAATGGCGTAAAATGCTCGTTAATTCGGAAGGATTTAGCCGCGCACCGGTTAACTCGGAGAACTCCGGAGATGGCTATCGAGGGACTCCATGCTTTTAGTCGCGCGATCTCGGCGGCTCAAGCACTGCTTGCCGTAACCGATGGTGGAACCCGCGGAACCGGAGTTTTGGAGAAACCGAAACCGAACGAACGACTGCAGCAGAATATGATCATGATGATAGTGAAATGAGGAAGTGGCTAGGTGGCGCTAGTCACCACCCGGCGGAAGCGCTTGGGCCGCCGGTGCATCCAGTGTCTATTAAAAGCGGAACACACACGGACGACGGGACGGCTTGCGCTGCCATTAGGGGGTGCCACCGCCACTGCCACCACAGTTGTTTGAGCTGCTTGCTACGCCTACGCAGCTGGTTTCTTTGTGTACGTAGCGTGCGAGCCAGAGAACACGCGAGCTCGTACACATTGCGTTCTCCGTCTGTGCTTGTGCCGTTGCCGCCGCTGTCGCGCTTCATGGTGATGGCGACCGCCACCGGAGTGAAGCGGACACAGCAGCCAGCAATGATGACAGTCCAGATGAGCCGACGCGACATCGCACCGTGCAGGAGGCCGCCGAAGCCCTCGCAGTCCTCGAGGAGTTCTGTGTCGGTTCTCATGACAGCGAGCGTGCGCACTACCACCTGATGGGGTTGAGGAAGATCGTTCTTTCACAAATTCCGACGACGAAGCAGACAAAAATAACGCAGTTTTTCAAGAAATAATGGTTTGTCTGTGCCGAGTACATTTTCCTTTTGTTTTCATGGTCCATTCGATAATCCGGAATTCGGTTAACTCGGACATTTTCGCCGGTCCCGTGAGATCCGGGTTAACGAGGTTTTACTGTACCAACTAAGAAAATTTCCTTTTCTCCCGCAAAAATTGCACATCCTCCTTGTGAAGCCATGTGCTAAACTACATCATCCTTGTGAAGCCACCTGCTGAAAAGAGGTTGCGTTATTCATGCTTTTGTGTTTGACTTGTAAGCAATGTCAAGCTTGCCGTTCCCTTAAACAGTGTTTTTTTTTTTTTTTTATTTCCCAATCACTAGCAGCTTCAGTGTGTTGCTGTCCAACATGTTTGTACCTACAAGAGCAGTGATCTTCCTTCCGTTGTGTTTGCTGCCTGTGCATTGCTCGCCTATAAAAGTGACAGAGCTAGACGGCAGAAGCTTAAGTTTTCTTACGCTGTATAGCTTGCATCTGTACAATAGACGTAGAAAAAGTACAGTATGTTCACCAAAAAATGACTAAAATGCGGAGAGCGCTCCGCGAAAGTGGGACGGCCACCTTAAGTAGTGTTGCAGCATAGTATAAACAAGTAGGTTTTGTGCATGTGACACCACATCTCGGATTTTTGCTGGTGTAAATGACCAGACATTCAGAACTGTAAGCAAGTGATTTACATTCACAGGATGGAAGTTCTGCTGACAGCAACGCTTAGCCCCGAACACTAACTCACAAACCAGTACTACTCAACATGTCGAGCTGTCTTGTTATCGTCTATTCATATGCAGTGTTGTTTGCATGCTTGTGCATTTACATTGTATGCTACGTGGCCAATAATGGTAGAAAGCCAAGTGCACAGATGAAGGTATTCTGCTATAAAATTCATTTGTTAGGAACATGCATATCTCTCTTGCATGAATGATGAGATGCATGAATGATGAAGGCACCTGTACACATACTTTTGCATGAAACGTTTGAGCAGCAGAAGCACCGTAGGACGATATTTTAACATGCTCAAACTCCAGCTGAATTCCCTCTAGACATGTGGAATGGTGCAGGAAAAGCAAGCTGCAAATTCTATTGTGACAGTCGCCGACAAACACTCAAGTCCAACATACTGCCGACATTATATCGCAAAATAAAACATCTTCAGTCATGCACTAGGTAGTGCATGTGCTGTAGCACTGTTGCAACGCATACTTGTTGCTTTTAATCGGAGACAACACAGACGGTTTATGTTGATGACTGTTGCCTATTTATGCACATTTGCTTCAAGTGTGTGTTGTTTGTAGAAATGAAAGCTGCATCTCTGTCACTTTGTTCACCCAACAAAATACCCACTACATTTGTGCACAGTCAGGTGCAGTGCAGGCACAGGGAAACCCTACTGCACGTAAACTTGCATAGCAAACGTGTATGCGCATGGTGCTGCAAATGTCCACGCACAGCGAGAGCGCAGTAGACAACCCACAGCACACAGTTGGCTTCTCTGGTCTGCTGTTATGCTGCATTTTGGTATGCTTTCTAATGAGATGCAGGAATATTCTAAAAGGCACTCAAGTTCTCAGTGTTGAAACATGGACATCTTGATTTAACAGAATTAGCGATAGTGCAGTCTCTGCTGTAGGGATGACTTCATTGTATTGAGGGTTTTAGACTGAAGTATGGGGTAGCACAATGTTTAATCATATGTATATTGTCATGAATATACATCAAACCTTGATAGTATCACAATTACCAGATCACACAATGTTTTTGTGTTTAAAACTAGTGGTGGTTAAAGAAAGTATTGTGGTGTGAGGTAGTGATTTACATAAAGGCTTTGCTTCTTTTTTTTCATTTGCAGGGTGTCACTAGAAGACTTTTACAATGGCAAAACAGTGAAACTGCATGTAGACCATACAGTTATTTGTAAGACCTGTGAAGGGTAAGTGCCATAGCACTTAACTTTCATTCTTTGTCATATCCGCAGAATATGACAGTAGGTGTCAGTGCTTTGAACGGATTCCTTTGCAGTCCTTGTAACGTGCTTTGTTTACTAAAATTTTACCAGTGCTATTGCTAAGTATACTTTATAACTTGTAAAAAGTCAAGTAAAGGTAATAAGTTTTTGTTTCCTGCTTTCTTGTATATGATTTGGTTTTATAGAGGGGTTCTTATGAAGGGGCTCAACTGTATTTATTTGTTAAAGTAAATGCGTCTGATGCAATTCGAGCATGCACGGATGTGCATTGAATGTGATACTGCATTGCGAAAATTGCCCATACCCTTATGTTGATGCACCTGAATGTCGTACAGTCTTGTTTGTATGACATACAATGGAACCTCATTCATACGTTTTAGAAAAATAACGCGACACTGGACGTATTATCCGGGAAAACGTATGATCCAAACACACAAAACAATTGTGCAGTTTCGTCAGAAAAGCACGCATTGATATAAATATTATATTATTGTACAATTTCACGTAATTCAGGCAATAATACGTCACGAAACAACAATAAACGTCTGCTTATATAGCTACTGAAGTGTGTTGGAACGCCCCCGAAAGCAGGGCATTGACCGCGAGCGCTAGCCGTAAGCGCTGACAGCGTTGGGAACAGAACGCACACGTGTTGTCCCTTGCTTCAGTGTTTAAACTACTACGCATCTTCAGGCAAATTACTTAACATGTAACAAAAAGGGTGCATTCACAACGTCATTTTCTCGGCCTGCCTAAACTGTGCGCGCGGACATCAATACACGGCGCGGATGCACGGGCCACGTTGTGCCCAATGGCGCGAACTCTGATACATAAGTTGTGCGCACAAAGAGCACTAGCCTTGCATCAACGGGTCACACGAACGGGCATGTCACGTGCGTTGCACGGCCCAAGCCAAGGTCGCTGGGCGAGCGCATCGCGTGCATGTTGACTGTCAGACTAGCAGCTTAGTCTCTTGACGCTACGAAACGTTCAGCCGTTTTTCTCTCCCCCCCTTTTTAACCTGTGCTTCCTTGATGCCACCACTGCAACTTACCAGCTGACAAACGAATGTGCAATCTATCAGCGGTTCCCAGCTGTTCAAGTGGTGCGTGAGTGCAGCACGTGCAGAACACGACCCGTGCTTTTGCTCGATGCCAAACCGGCCGAAGCGTGCGCAATGTACGCTTGCCAGTGCGAGGTTACGCTTGTCACGTGACTACTCAGTACAGGATTACATGACTCAATGCGTTGACGACTTGTGCGGTTTGATGCGATGGGATCACGTGCGATCTAATCACTGGCGATATAACCTTGCGATAGAGAGCATCCTCTTGCTTTCTGTAAAAAGCACAGCATGCGCTCCGTATTCCATGCGTGTTTCGGCTTTCGAACTTGCTTATTTTTGTTTTTAAGTAATGACAGTCATCTCGCGTATCGGTAACTTGTGATCAGAAATGGCAGGTTCAACGATGTTTTCAAAGCAGTATTGGGAGAATTCCTCTAGCAGTGTTTGTGCACTAGCTATCTCAATGTGCCAGACATTTTATTTACTTTTTGGGCATGGTCATTGAAGGTGAAGGGAGCAGAAACGGGCAGTCAAAACTTTCAGCTTTCAAACGTTATCAGCATGGCGGCACTTGGTGGGGGAAAAGACGAGAGAAGACCCGCGTAAGCACTGTTGCGCTCACGAATCGGTTCTACTGAAAGAAGTGGCGGCGCGTCTCGGTTATCGGCCATTCCGAAGACAAGCAGGGACTGGAGCAGCCTTCCCCCCTCCATTGCTGCCACTTAAGGACCAAGGGCTGTTCAAGTCCGCAGTGTCGAAACACATTATGATGTAACTGCACGATCTTGTTTTTCGTTTTCTTTTTCTTGTTTTTTTTTCTTTTAACTATTGTTATTTGTTGCATTTCCTTCACTGTTGTTATGTTTTGCCACGTTCATATTGTACCCACCCCCTCCATGCGCTAATAAAGTGCTAATAAAGTACTAATAAAGTGCGCTCTACGTGCGCTTCCAACAGCTACTGCAAGCGTGCTGTTAAAGCTGCCTTGATAGTGAGTGTCAGTGGCGATACCAATGAACGCGGTGTCACGTCTAGTTAGGTGATATGCTAGTATCGGAAGAGAGCACACCGGGGTTTTCTTGTGACATGGTCGGGCGAGTGCTGTGGTGTAGCCACCACTGTAGGCAGCTACTGCTCTCAATCGCGCGAGCTTCCCGACTTCTCGGTTGCACGCGGAGTCTAGAGGCCATAAAATGTATCATCCGCTCGTAGTTGGATGATAAATCGAACGTTGGTGCCGAATAATTGCATTTTCTGGGAGCGTATTAACTGGAAGAAAAGAAGCTTAACTCGATGAGAAAAGTTCTTGTTTTCACGGTCGTGAACGAAGGAACCGGGAAATCGTATCAACTGGGAACGTATCAGTGAGGCTCTACTGGTAGAAGCATATTTTACTTTTTGTTGAGATTGTTACCGCATTGTGCAGTTTTCTCCACCTTTCACTTGTGTATCCTGGTGCCTTTGATAAATCAAGTGGCACACTCAGACAAGCTTCCCGTTTTTTGAGCCATGATGCATTGACTGTTGTTCCATATGTTATAATGCAATTGTCTTATTGGTATTGGTGATTTTTTTATGGAATTTTAAGCTTCTCTCTCTGTCACAGACTAGCTTTAGCATTTGGAAATAGAATTTGCTTGCGTGCTAATTGCGTTGTTTCTTTTATGTTTGGTAACAATATTACAATGTAATTTTCAGGGTAGGGGGCCGAGCTGGCTCAGTGTTGACTTGCCAAAGCTGTCGAGGTCAAGGTATCAAGGTGACGTTCAAACATATTGGCCCAAACATGATGCAACAAATGCAGGCCACTTGCCCTGATTGCCGGGGTGATGGTGAGTGTCTTTGGTCTTTGTGAAGTACTGCAAGTTTATGCCATGGTCTTATTCAAGTGGTCTGTACCTATCTTTCGGGGGGGGGGGGGGGGGGGGGAGGAGGCTTAGTTACACCACCAGTAGTTGCTTTTTTTTTTTTTTTTTTTTTTGCAGCGCGGATGGTAGGACGGCTTTGAATAGTCCCCTCACGATCGTTTATTCTGGTTGCCGGTGTGCTTCGCTTCAACTTGCATTATGCTTCTACATTTTTTGGCATATTTTTGGTAGGATGCCTAACTGCATCTCTGCACTTGAAGGTCTTCAGACTGCATTGCTGCTGCTTGCAGATAGCTACACGTGCCAATGCACTGCAGTTTTATGTGTCTCAGCAGTTGAGTATCGATGCACCGAATGCCACAGAAAGTTATACAGTCAGCGCAAATGGAGATGTTTGGTCTGTCATATCAATTTAAAAGTCAAATTTAGTTCGTTAGAACAAGGTTTCAGTCACCTGTGTTCCTTTGAGAATTTCAAGGGGAGCATTATTTACTTTGTTATATCTAGTTTCATTATACAGTTAAACCCTGCAATAACGAAATCCACAGTACAAAAAAGAAATGACAGTACAAAAAGAAAATTACTGAAAAGTGAAGCGGTACTGTAAATGTTCTGTTAGCCTGATTTGGTGAGCCTCGCTCTAGAGCTTCGTTACCAAGAGCAAGTTTAGTATATCGTATTTGGGAAGAGTCCACGATTTAGTCTTCAGGGATAGAGCGGCGCATATCACTTGTCGCATAGTATCACTTGCTGCATAGCTATCTTTAGAGTGCCAAATGGCTTTCTTTTGACGAGAGCTTGAGAGTAAAGCGGCGTGCCACCATGGACTTTATAACAGATACAACGCCTAGGGATAGTCTCACACGAAGAGAACCACTGCGAACTTGCCGGCACGGAGGCCCTCTGTCAGGATTTTGCAATGGCAGTGACGCTGTACCTAACTGATCTGACTGGAAGTTCCTACCAACACAAAAAACATGGTTAAAGTTTTGTACTTGATTCTAACACATGGGTGACTTCAGGGCTTATTTTTTCGGAACAAAGGTACAAGCTATAGATTCGAGCAAATACGCCCACTGCACTCCACAACCCACAGTGTAGCCGGCACTACATATATGATGCGACAGAGAGAGACCAATCAATCAAAGATTCCAATTTCAGCAAAAATGTAGCGATGCCTGACATCGAGCTGCACAGCAAGGTATACAGGATGCCAACTGGCAAACATGCTAGTGCTAGTACAACTTATATCCAGCAACTTGAGGTGGTACGCTGTCAAAAGCACCTGTTGCCGTTTGTGCAGCAGCGCAGACGTAATAGCGCGCACTTCGCAACGCGATGTCCCCGGACATGCCCAGCCGCGCTTCAATGCCTGCTACTAAGCTGCATGCCACGGGTGTTTGTATTATGTGGAAATAATACAAACCCGCAAATAATGTTAGTTCACCACAAACTTGCTGATATAAACAATGGCGATGCATCGATCAATAATACAGGCAGCACGATCGGCCAACAAGCAAGATGGAAGCCATGACGTCTTCAATATGATGCTGCCTATGCAAACGTTTTGTGTTGTTGTTTTGCATATTGAAGGGGGCAGAAGGTGCATTCGAGTACATTTCTTGAACTTGGTTGTACAGTGCAGTCCACTTATAACGATACCACATATAACGATATATCGGTTATAACGATGGGTTGACTTAACAGTCTCATTTTATACATTGGGGCTATGGGAAAAAAAAACCATATATAATGATATGTGATCCACCGCATATCGGATACAACGATGAAAATTTTGCCGTCTGGACAACATGTATCGTGCAAAATAATTGTAACATTTACATCGATAAGTTCCAATGAAATGAGCTATGCCGCGACAAGACGAAAAGTTAGCGTAGGCAAGTTCGTATTCACTGCCATTGCAGCGCAGCGCCGCCGGCGCGCTACTAGATGGCGCCAGCTGAGTAACGGTTGCCGACTCTCGCGTCGAGCGCGGAGAGAGAGATAACAAGCAAAAAATTCGAAAAGCAAAGCGGTGGGCGGTGCGTAGTTTGGCGGCTCCCCGTGTCAAAAGGGGGAGAGAGAGAAAGGAAAAAAGAAAAGCGAAAAGCAAAGCTGCACGGTAGCAATCCTGCCCGCCCGGTGCTCGGCGATCGCGCGAGCAACCGAAGAGCGGAGCAGATAAGCCAGGATAAGCCTCAGCTAAGATGGCGCCGACAAACCGCAAGGCCATGTCGTTTGACACAAAGTTGAAAATTTTGCAAGACTCTCGACAAGGTTTCAAGGTGAGCGCCTTTGTAAAGAAATATGCCGGCAGCACCGCGCTTTTGAAGGCTGGAACCAGTGGCCATGCCGTCGTGCGGAAGAGGGTTCGGGAGCCTTTGTACACGGATGTCGAAGAGGCACTCTATCAGTGGTTCCTGACAATCCGCTCCCAAAATGTGCCGATCAGTGGACCAATACTTGCGGACTTACGTGGATCTCGCTGAGCTCTGGGAGCACGTCACTACTGGTGACGCAGATAGCGGGTGTGTTGCGGCGTTTGAGGACTTCCTGACAGCAGACAGTGCTGCTTCGTTCTCTGACGAACTCGCCGATGAGGCAATCGTCGCGGATGTGCTGTCGCGACAGACGCCAGCGTTGTGCGACGGCAGCAGCGACAGTGACGACGAGGTTGACGGCGCTTCTCCGACCCCGTCGATGACCACGCAAAGTGCACTGATGTCAATCGACTCTCTAGTTGACTTCATGCATACCAAAGGGATGCCGCCAGAGTATGCACAGCAGCTGGAAGCTATGTGAACCGCGCTTGTTAAACTCGAGCTTCCGCGGAAGCAACTGCGGATTTTGGACTTTTTCAGCGCACCGAACCCGTAATAAGCAGTCTGAGTAAGAAATAGTTTTTTTTTTTAAAGCTGTTTATCTACAACATCTTTTCATTGATGGAAAAAGCGAATTCGAGCCCGTAGCTACGAAAGGTACGTCCGGCGACGATTTTTTTACGGCAGTCCAGATATAACGATTATCGGTTATAACGATCATATTTTCAGGTTTCCTCGATATCGTTATAAGTGGACTGCACTGTAGTCACCATGGGGTCTAACTGTAAATGAATTTCTTTGCCTTCACATTGCAGTTTAGTGACATTTGGTCATCAAAAAATATGAAATGCATTGAATTCTATGTAGTTTTACTGGGGTTGTGTGGTGCTTTGTTATTGTGGGAATTTATCACTGGGTTCAACTAGGTTAGGTACAAAGTAACAACGTATAACAACTGTATAATGAAGTCAGAGGGAAGCACAGAGTTTTTTTATATCCGTTATTTTGTTATAACCATTACTACACTTAACTGCCATGTATATCATATGGGTGTGAATATTTTAATGTGCAAGCAAGAAGACAGAGCTGCAGCCCTATATGCTATATAGAGCCATGCATGCAATTAACTTTTATAACAGCAGTAAAAAAAAAAAAAATACTTGTCAATAACATGCAAATCGGCAGCCAGCGTGACAGGCCACGTTCTATTGCAATGCGATCACATTTCGTTCCCACCGAGTGTGCAGCTTGTTCATGTTACCACAAAACTGAAAAAACAGCAACGTTGTCAAACAGTCAACAGTGAAAGTACTCATTGTGAATGCAAGCAGCTCTGGCCGTTACGATGCTCAGCTGCAAACCGGCCAAGCCCTGCTTGGCTTAGCTGGTTTGCAGTCACCAAGGTGGCTAAGTTGCCGATGCACTCTCGGAGGTTGCGTGGGCCACACCCAGCCACATCAGCATTTAGTAGCGTTTGCGGGCGGTCGTAATCAGAAAAGAGGATGCACTAATAATTTCTCACCACCACATGCAAGCAGCAGCTCACCATTGTGTTTGTTCATCATATCTCTACTGCTGGCCGTCTGACTGGGCAGTTAGCATGACCTCCGAGAGTGCAAAGATGCAGTCTCAAAGGCTGTGTCATTACGTTTAGCTGCTGCTCGCAAGAAAGAAAAAAAAAATGGGGATGGCGGGTGAGGGCTGCAATAGGCCGGATGAAGACAACAGTACTTACCACTAGTGTGTGGCAGCTTCATCAGGCCACAGGATTTTTGAATCTCCACGCTGTATGGCTGCCGGACACAGCAAGAAGTGATTATGTTGGTGTGATCGTGAACAGATTTCTGTTTTGGGGATGATTTTATTTCATTACATCCATTGAAAGGTCAATTTTACTTCGTTAAAAATAGGTTTCAAATGTGTTTGTGTCTGTGCAAATTTTGTTTATTCTGTTACGTTATAATGAGGTTCAAGTGTAGTCCTTGCGTGTTGCTCTTACTTTCCATTGAAAATGCATGTGTTGCCTCTAGTATGTAGAGTGCTTTTGGAACGAAATTCATCACCCTAGTTTCTAATACACATGCATTTGTGGCCTTTACTGTCTTTAGCTTGCTTAATCAGTGTAATATTGGCTTGTATACTTCAGTGAAAGCCTGCATCACCTTTGGTGTCTGAATTTTATGCGACACCATGTTGTTATTCTAAGCAATACCAGATGTTATAATTCATTGTTTACATGTCGCATTTCATTCGCAGAGCACTGTAAATCTTATTGCTGTTTAACACGACAGTGTAAGTTGCTTTGTAGACTTTCGCTTGTGGGCCATGAGCTAATACCCCTGTCGCATTAGGCAACTTAAGTGCACTTTCAGCGAGTGCATTTATGCTCTCGCACTGCTACACGAGAAAAAGAAGCGTGCTCTAGAAATGTGCATTCCCCTACCGGACGTGGCCGCAAACTGACCGAGGGTGAGAATAGTGAGGTTTTTGTTGAAACATGATTTGTTTTAATGCATAGCACTATTTCTAATAACGAAAACAATGTTTTAAAAATACTGCGGGTGCTGCGTTATGCATTGGCGTATTCGGTTGCAAGCCACTGCTACCGAGGCTACTCACTCCGTCGCCGCGAAGTGAGTTTCGCGAACGCACTCGCCTGCATGTGCGCTTTGCAGCGAGTGTCACTAAACGTTCCTGTGCGATAGTGTGGGAATCACACTAGCGGCGAAGCGCACTCTCTCAAAGTGCACTTAAGTTGCCTCGTGTGACAGGGGTATAACACTAAAGGAGCATGTTAAATACTGCTTTTATAAAAAGCATTCTACATATCCAGTGCTGCTGGAGAAATCAAAGGCGAGGTCTTCTGTTAGTTGCTGAAACACTTTTTCCAAGCTTTTATTTTTCTCTTTGTGCAAACAGTCAGCACATCAGTGCAGTGTATGTGTAAACCAATCAATATGTGATTTTTGTATACTGTATAATTTGTGTGTGTGTGTGTCTTAACAGGGGAGGTGATCAATGAGAAAGATGCTTGCAAGAGCTGCAAGGGTCGCAAGGTGTTGAAGGAGGTCAAGTACATAGAAGTAAACATTGACAAGGGGATGAGAGACAATGAGCGCATAGTCTTCAGGGGTGAAGGTGACCAGCTGGTATGTATACTACTTGCATGTCTCATAAATTTTTGTGGGCAATTTGCAATTTGCAAATTTTTGAGGGATCGTGTCAAACATAGCTCAGGGGTGAGACAGCTGCTCATATTGCACAGTTTTTATACAATTCCGTTTTCCTGCTCCCAGCTGCTCCAAAAGCATGAAAATTGGGAAAATTGCTCCAGACTGCTCCAAAGCAGCCTGGAAAGCAAGTATTATGGTGCTCATGTCAGTTTCAATGAGGGAAAAAAAAAGTGGAGTTGCGCAACATGCATTGCGTGATTGAAACTCGGGTGTCCGAGATTTGCTGCAGATGCTTCAAAAATCAAGACATGTGGACCAAGACATGTGGAATGCCATTATCTACATGAAATTGGAGCATCTTCCACGATTACTTACCACCACAGTGTTGCAGTGTTACAATACAGGGCAATGCGCTGGTGAAAAGCTCAGATGAGCTTCTTCGTAGTGTTGTAAAGCAGGAAAATCTTGATAAAATTCAAAGTTACCAGACTCTCCTGACAAAACAGAGCACTAATTAACTTACAAGATGTGCTAGGGATCCTTCAGAAGCTAAATAAGAAAATCTAAAAAAAGTCTAAGCAGTCTTAACTAAAACACTATTGTGTGTCGACAATTTTGGTGCTGTGAGATTTTTTTTTTTTTTTTAATTTTGAGATGTGTACGGACCCCTGGTTGTGAAAAAGATACCTGACTGCCTGGGCTGCTCCAAATTCAACCTTTTGATCTCTTAAGACATCACATTAAATGTTGTGAGCTGCTCCAAATCAAGATTCACCTGCTCCAAAACGAACATTTCGCTGCTCCAAAAACTGCTCCTAAATCTGTTTCTGCTGCCTCACTCCTGATAGCTGGAAAGCGCCTGCTCTTTCAACAAATGTCACATGAGGCACAGACTATGTCACTTGATTTTTTTTCTGTTTTGCTCTTTAAGAAAGGTACGCGCAGTTTCCTTATTTGTTCAAAAGAATAAATAAAGCTAGCAGGTTATCTTACCACGATCATGAAATAATTCATTATTTCTGCCTCACGTGACTTAGTCTATGCCTCCTGTGACATCATTTGTTGAAAGAGCAGGCGCTTTCCGGCTGTGTTTGACACTGAGTTGCAAATTTCCTGGTGCGTGCAGTGCAAGAATATTTGGCTCTCATGGTCACAGGAGCCTCCAGGAATGATCAACATCAGGAATGATCGACATTGTTTTCTGACATTCTTCAACAAGTGTTACAGGGCCCTTTTAAGGTTGTGCAGTTTTTCTCGGTGGTTGACAAGTCGTTAGAGTACACTTGTCTGGGTTTCCCCTATTCATTAGGCATGTCTGTGCAGTGAATTGCTACTGTGCGAAAGCTAGCACCATTTCATTTTTTAAGCACTACCTGCTGCCACATAGAGCTCATTGTCCCTAGCTCTTTGTGCACAGCTTGTCGCCTGCTGCGGTTGAATCTGGATATAACAAAATTGGCAAGTGCTTGAAAGATTTTGTGAATAGGTTTTCATTATGTGCAGTTTCAGCATGAGTATTTGAAAGAGAAACTCGTATGAAACAAAGGGTGAACTTGGGTAGACCTAACCCGGAACATGTTTATTTCGCTGCGAAAATGCGGAGAGCAAAGCTCTAATCAACCAAAGAAGATACGCTGTCGTCACTGTGACCTAGGACACTTTCCAATCGCACCTCATCCGTCATCTCTTTGGTTGTAACAGTACAGTCGCTCACAAAAAACAAGAATTCAAAACTGCATTATACCAAGGGCCTCTCCCGTTGCCACTTTGCTACACAGAGGCAGAGTCCTTCAATGTTTTCTGGTCACAAAACTCCGCCGTCACTCTATGGAAGAGCTTCATACGCTGCTCAAGGTTGGCGCGACGCGGCGCCACCGCGCGACAGAGGGTATCGTTCGGGCTGCTCGCATACTGGAACGCTTGCGCGATGCGAGACAAGCTGGTGGATAAGGTGTGTGTATGTGTTCAAGTTAGCTAAAATGTTGGAAGACAACGATGCCCAACATGTGTTGCGTGCCGGGGTGCCGTTCAGTCTACAAAGGAAAGACCGAAAAGGTGTAGTTGTTTTCTTTACCATCGGACAAGGAGCAGCGCGAGAAATGGAAGCGGGCCATACCGAGGCAGGAAAGTGGCGACTTCAACTTTCAGTCGAAATATACACGTGTGTGTGCAAACCATTTCGACACATTGTCACTTCTTTCTGACATTGATGACAATATCAGCATCGATGACTGGAATATATTAGCCCCTCGTAAATAGTTGCGCATTAAAAGAACCAAAATAACTTCTGTTGTCGTGTTTTTGTCGAAAGCATGAGCGGCGTAAGTTACTGGTTTACTGTCTCTTCTATATGAGACTGCTTATAAAACAATGGCCTAATTACAATACACTGTCAAATGTGTTGGACATTACTTTACACGTTCAGACAAAACGCCGCACCGATTGATTTGCGGGGTTTCACGTCCCAAAACCAGCTGTGATTATGAGAGACACCCCGTAGTGGAGGGCTCCGGGGTAATTTTGACCACCTGGGGTCCTTTAACGTGCACCTAACTCCAAGTACACGGGCTTCAACATTTCGCTACAGTCAAAATGCAGCCGCCGCGGCTGCGATTAGATCCCGCGACCTTCGGATCTGCAGCCAAGTGCCATAACCACTAGACCACCGTGGCGGGACAAACCGCCACGCCGAAGACTGCTATGAGGTTCGTATTACATATATTGTACCCAAGGCTCGTACTGGAATGTAATCGATCTGTGGAGAAATCTGAAGTGCACGGAACAGCTGTTTCCCTTCTTTTTTCGTCATGAAAAGAAGGCATTCTACGGAAGCAGTTCTTTCAGTAATGGTTTAATTGTTTGCGTTTTCAGTCGAATAAAATACCACCAGGAGTTGATACTGTTCACAGTTCAATGGAAATTAAGCAGCCGTGCTGTGCAAACCATCTGGCCTTATGCGCAACTTGGCGCAGTTGAGAGGTTTCGCCCACTTGCCGGCGAATGGACGTGTATCAACTCGCATGTTCGCCTCTGTTTACAAGTGGCACAGCAGGCGCATTATTGCGAATGTACAGTGTTCGATTTCAGGCAAATTTTGAAAAGCTGGACCAGTTGCAGTGTTGAGACGAACGAGCGGCGCTCTCCGGGCCACGGCGGCTACATTTCGACGAGGCGAAACGCAAGAGAACATAACAGGCGTGTACTTTGATTTACATGCGTATAAAAAGGACCCCAGGTATCAAAAGTTAATCAAGAGTCCCCCACTACGACGTGTCTCAATATCATATCGTGGTTCTGGTGCGGCAAACCCCGAATTTTTGTGTCATTTTCGACTGCGATCACCGCGAGCTACATGCCCAGAGCTGTTCTTTTCTGCCGGGTGCTCATTTCAAGGCAGACTGCACGTTCACGCAGTTACCGGCGCACGCTGAATGTTCGAAGTAAATGAGGGAAAGTGAAAAGATTGTTGCGGGAGTTTAGAAAGCTTGGAAATCGAGCCAGACCAACACACTACCGCAGCGGTAGCGTGCGGCAGCGTGCCTTCACGTGCACAGCTGCGCCCCTAGCGGCGAGTGCTGGCTCCATATGAAGCTGAGGCCGCAGTTTCGTGACCAGAAAAGCATTTAAGGACTCTGACAGAGGTTATAAATACATGTTTTTTTATCAAGTTGTTGTGGGTAATTGAAAAACTTGGCAATATTGTGGAATTCATTGTATCAAGGTTCGTTATAGGCAGGTTTAGCTGTACTCTTGTTGCATAAGTTATGGCCCACATGAACTGAATTGTTCAGTTTTACCAGTGTTTCATTTCAGTAGCAAAAACAGTGTGCATGGTGGCGTATGACACTCAACGAGTTTACTCTTCTTTTTCTGCAACAGCCAGGGGTTGAGCCTGGAGACATTATTATAGTGTTGCAGACCAAGCCACATGAAGTGTTTCATCGAGATGGCTGCAACCTATACATGACCCACACGGTCTCTCTGACAGAAGCCCTCTGTGGATTTGAAATGGTTTTGAAGCACTTAGATGGCAGAGACATCGTCGTGAAGGAAGTACCAGGAATGGTGATCAAGCCTCGTGAGTACTTCACGTTTGTTTGTTTCTCTGTTTCCTTTAATGCCACATTCTTGTGGCAAATGATGGCCATGTGATAGTGTAGGTGGCTGAGTATAGATGTTTAAGTACGTTTGAAAATATTGGTAATGCTGTATGTATTCTGCTACATTCAGGGGTGGAAGTGCTGCGCCATTTGTGCCACTCTGCGCCAAACAGCCCTTGTGCGCCAAGCTGCAACCAAATGGCATTTTAGTACAATTAGTCAACGACTGATTTTTCGGACTCTCGGGAACGTACGGATGTCAGAAAAGTCGGGCCGTCCCGAAAAATTAACACAGTGAGGAAACGCAGCTTCGAAACCACGACGCAGCCGTTGGGTCTGATGCATGTGCGAGCCGTGGTAGAATTGCTACTCAAGAACTGCCACTATGCTTCTGGCGTCGCACTCGCTACGTTGAGACAAAATGAAACTGCTGATCGTTGTCTCTGTTATTGCTGTCAAGGACTAATACGCTGTTTTGAAGGCACGCTCAGCCAACGCGCGCGCTATGTCCGAATGAAACCGCGTTTTCCGAAAATCGCGGTCGTGTTGAGGTGTTCACGGATGGTGGCAGCCAGATTCACAAAGTACATGTACATTGAAACCGTTGCACGCAAAATCGCGGTCGCTGTGATTACGAATGACAGTGACGCATGCTCTGTGCATTGGACATGCACGTACTTTCACAGTGCCCGAACGAAGGTTTTCCGGTTCATGGGTTTTAAAAACCGTGGTCGCTACTGACGAAGTCATGTGTGACCACTACCCCAAATTATGAAAGTTACGTGCAAGCCCAACGGGCAGTGCATCGAAACAATGCTGCTTTCTGCAAACGCTGCAAAGAAAACCGTGCTAGACGCGATCATGGATTCACGCAGTTTGTGAAGGGGCGCACACAGCCAGCCCACGTGGAGTGAAAACTGAACGTACTAGTTGCTGTCTGCTGAGGACGAGAATGCGCTTGATTTCGTCGTGATTGACTACGCAGCTCCGAAACAACGTGGCCATCGCAGAGGCAGATCAAAGGACGTAACTGCATAAAAGACACGAAGCGTTCTAGCTTTCCTGCCATTTGCTGATGACCATGGCAGTGCGGACTTCGGCACCTTGATTGTTTTCATTTGTGTGCAACTGCGCGTCGCACACGATGCAACGCTCATTCGTGGCGCTCTGCACTTGGCACGCACCGAGAGTTGTGCCAACAACTCAATGTGCAGCCGAGTATGCCCTAGTTATCGAGAGTTTCATACCAATAAACAGTGCATGTGCTTGCAGGGATCAGTGAACAAGTCATAATAATCATATTTTCCGAACTTGTGTGGTCTTGTAGATGACATTTCGCTGCGACGAAATTCCGCGACTGCGAATTGTTTTTGCGCTAACAGTCAGTTTCGTTAGTTTGTAGCGACATTTGATGTTTCGAAGCAGTTTACAACCTTAGAAACATATAAATTAACCAATAGTTTCTAATGTTGAAAAGAAATGTTGACTAATTTAATGTTCTTATAATGGCTACATGCTACAAAACTACAAATTTGCTGCTCCGAAAGCGCACATTTTCTGCTCCTGAACTGCTCCAAAATGGACATTTTTCTGCTCCCAGACCTGCTCCAAAACATTAGAGCCTGAACATGTATAATTAAGCGTATACAATTGTTTGGAGCAGTTGTGAGAATGGCTGAGACTTTATACATGCAAGTTTCTGCACTTCTATTTGGTTCCAACATTGGGCATGCAATGTACAAGATCATTGTCACTGCCACTTGCTGTGGCCAGCATAGCTATTGTTATGGGGGGGTACAGATTTTTCCCCCATTGCTTTTTCTCCCATTGTGAGATCGCTATTTATTTACGAAACTGTAGTGGGATACAACTCAAGTCTGCAGTGAAGCCCCTCCCATGCCCTCACAACCCACCAGCTAATGTGCCTCCGCAAAGCTTCTAATTGTTCCTTCTTTGAACTTTCCATGTTAAAAAATAAAGTGAGGGCGGCAACAGTAATGGATAGGTGCACAAATTTTTATTTCTTCATTCGTTTATTAGAGTGTAACATGGAAAGGATCATTTTTTTATTGAGCTGAAATGAAGCGCTTGCAGTGCGAAAACCCAGTGCGCCAAAAATGCCGCCACCCAAGCTTTTCAACTGATTTCAGTAAAGTTTCACGTGTTTTACGGGTGAAACTTCAGTGAATTTTCGTCCAAGCAGATCATGGCTTATACCGATGAAGGGAGTCAAGAACAGCAGACGCTCCGCAGGTACCAAAGGCATAAACACTGCGCTTTTTTAAAAAGGTCGCATGACGACGATTTCGTTTGCTTCTGTGATTAGCTGGTGGAGTAACACCGACGCCTGCAGACCGTCTGCCCTTGTTGCCAACTGCTGTTTTTTTTTAAAGTTGTATCCTACTATAGTGTTGCCCATTACATATTCTTTCCTAGTCGTGATGTCTGTCAAATGCATGTTAAGGGGGGATGTGGCAATGAGAATGCTCAATTTGGTCAAAACTTTCCGTTTTTCAATTTATTTTTTTTCATGATCCTCGGACCTTCTTTTATGTTGTGGTGGAATATTATAATGAAATATGCAGTAATAGCAGAGAAAATGCTACTTTATCTATGTGTTGTCATCCAAAACCGCAAGAAAATCAGGCTTCCGAAGGTGCCGCCATCTTGGCATCATCGTAAAAAGGAGAGATTGAATCTGAGGATAGCCACGCTGCCGTGTTTCTCTAACAAAAATAAAACCAGCAAAAGGGAGCAAAAGGTTAGGTCCTCAAAGTTAATATTTAACTATTTTCATGAACTAAAACTTTGAGCTCCGTTTTCTCAGCTTCCATTTTTTTGAGCAGTTGCTGTCACTCATCCCAGTGCCATTTCACAACTAATGAAGCTAAATTCATTCTGCTTTTATCACTTAGATGCTGAAACGTTGCTGAGTGCCGTAAAGCTATTCATTTCTACCTGCACATCACACAAACTTTTATAATTGTATTTTTGCAAAAGTTTATTAGTAAGAAAATATGTAGAGGACATTTCAGAAATTTTTCTGTGCTCATCTGGACATAAAAAAAATCAATGAACAGCTTTATGGCACACAGTGGGCTTTACTGTATATGCTGAGGTAAAAATGGTACTGAAATTTTATCTAATTAACTAATTAATTAGGGGGTGACTAAGTCTGTAAAGTTATGTAACTGAGAAACTATAGCAGGTAGCTTAAAACCGATTTCATTTAAGATGTCAGCATAAGAAACTACATCAGTGTGCCAAATTTCATTAGTTTATACCCATAAATAACAAAGATAGTTTTAATTGCCACGCCCCCCCCCTTAAAGGTGGAGATGACGTCCAGTGGTTGAGATGTACTTCATTTTCTTGTGTACAACCCGCTTCATCAGCTACAACCACTCAAAAATCCTCCATGTTTACCACAAATTTCTACCACATTTGCTGTGTGACATCACAGTCACACAGGACAGTCCCATTGGTGAGGCAGCTATAACGAACAACCATGAAATTAGCAGAGGCTCTTGTAAATGTCCATGAGAGAGCCATTCACAAAACTGCGGCCATTTTAGTTGGTCATGTTGCCTGTGCTTGTGGAGATACAGTACATGTCCAACTAAAACTAATGGGTGTTTGCATGGCATCGTTTATGTCATGTCAAATCTTCATGAAATTTGAATTGGATTGAGTAGTGTCATCGAGACTGCTATTTATTATATTTATTAGTGAGATTGCCTCCCATTGACTGAACGCCTGTTATGACACCTATTCTGCCATTGTCATTGCATCGGAATACCGTATTAACCCGCATAATTTGCGCACCCCTAATATTTAGCCAGCTTTGCAAAAAAAAAAAAAAATGCATATTTTGCGCTCCCCGTTCCCAGCTCGCCGGCGCGTACGCACGGACCAACAGCAGCCGCGCGGCCGCGCCCCTCGCTGCACAGGCGAGCGCAGTCATACGCAAAAGGGGCTGCGAGTCCGATGCCCCTTTTTCCGATTCTTTTCTCCGGAAGCCCCCGAAGCCCAAAGTACGGTCGCTAGAATAAAAGCATGCGAGTGGGGGCGAAGAAAACGGCAGAAGCAGAGATCAAACGAGCCCGGCCTATCTCCCTTGCTCCGAGGGCCGATGTCATAACATCACCCCGATCGATCCGAACACCTGCGGTCGATGTGGGGAGGAAAGGCCCTGCCCGTCTTTAACGAGCTTGAAAAAAAGACGCGAGGCGGGGGGGTGGTGGTAGTGGTAGTGTCGCTCGGCTGTCGGCTGCCGAGATAGCGCTATCTTGGCAGCCATCAGCCGCTCGTAAACACTTCTACGTGCTGCGCCTTCCCTGGAGCAGTCCTACGCTTTGCAGTGTTACGTTAGATCATATCCAAAAGAGTTACAGTGCTAGTTGCATTATATTACACGTTATTTCAAACGTGTTTGCAAATATCCACATAATTTGCGCACCCCCTTTTCGGAGCTCTCAAATCGTGAAAGAAAGTGTGCAAATTACGCGAGTAAATACGGTACTTCATAGCTGAGTAAGGTTGGTGTACCTGTGGTAAGTCAATGTAGGAAAAACTTCTATCCTTTATCATATTGATGCAACAGACTTCTCTTAATATTTTCTTTCTTTATTTGAAAGTGTGTCATTTGGACAATTCCAGCATTTTTCCAGCATGTCGCCATATTTTTAGTCGAGCTTGTTGACTAAAATTGATTTAATTGGAATTTTCATTTTGCAGGATCTATAAAGGGCCTTCGAGGAGAAGGGATGCCCATGTATCGGAATCCCATGGAGAAGGGAAACCTCTACATAAAGTTTGATGTAGAATTCCCTGAGAATCACTTTGCTGGTGAAGCAGCGCTTAAGGTGAGCTTTTGTGAGGAGTACCTGTGCTCACGAAGTCTGCTATGACCATTCTGCGAAATAAATGCAGACATGGCACAAGGAAATGATTCGAACAAGACGGGTTCCCAGGAGCCTAAAATAATCAACAATGGTTGAATAGGAGAATGAAGCTGGTGCTTCAACAAGGTTTTGTTTTTGATTGTAGCCACTACTCAAAAGTTAACCCTTTGACCATGAAGACATTTTAACTGTATAGGGATTACAAAATACTTTGTTACAGCCAGTGACCGATTTTTCGAACCCTCTAGGGGCGTAAAAACATCTGAAAAATTAAGCAGTCCGAAAAAATGAACGTATATAAAAAGCGCACCATTTTTACAGTCAAATCTTGTTAGTTTGAACTCCGCGGGGATAGAAAATTTGTTCAAATTAACCGGAGTTCGAACTAGCGGGTGTCCTGTAATTAGAGACACAAAGCACATTTTCAATATTAGAAATGCATGCGCGATAAAGTAGGCTCTATCGCATATCCTTCGGAGTGCAGTTTCATTAACTACGCACTGTGGAAATACGACATGTGAAGGTGAGGATGCGAACCTAAAAAGCAGCGCACGCTTACGCACTTCGAAACATGGTGCGAACGTAGCACTGGCCGCATATGACACCCATTCCCCACGTATAGCACGAATAGCCATACGAGTGCATGAAAGCACTGGCCCCCAACATCATCTGAGCGAATAATGCATTGGGTCCGAACAGATGACCCCTCGCAGCGGCAATTGTTCCATAATTCACGGCAGTGCGCATATAAAAACCTGCGAGGCTATCGGCGCAGCGCGCATGCAAGAACACAAGGACATTACGTATGAAAACTCGTTTATTTACATAGCTCAAGCATTGAAATAATCAGTCATCTGTGATTGGGTGCACCTTTTTCGACGTGAGACTGGCGCTCTTTGGCCACATTTGGCCCTTGCGCCACAAAACATCAAACATCATCATTTTTCGACGTGACGACAACAGCACGGACTGGTAGCCGACCCGAGAGCTCCAGCGCAGTGGGTGGTGGGGTGCAGAGTCTGCGTCGCGTTGTCGCAGAGAAACCGCCGGCGTTGTGTTGCTGTAGAGTGAAGGAGTCGAACAGTGAGGGGGGGGGGAGGGGGGGCTGGGGGCTGGTTATCTGCTTTACAGGTGCCGCATCTGTGCGCACCATTCGCGAGCGCGCCTCCACAGTTCCCTTCCCATCGATATATTTCTCTTCTGTAGGGGGGGGGGGGGGGGGGAAGAAAGAAAGAAATGTTGCGCTAATGGGAGAGGAAAAGGATTGTGCCCCCACAAGTGCACAAGGCAATGCCCGTGATGTCGCGTAGCGCATATTGATGTGTCAAGCGAGGTTGTGCGACTTCCGCTAGATGCTTTAATAATAATAAAAAAAAAATGTATGTGGATTGGGCATTTGGCTACTGGTTTGCGAAGCTGCGGCGGCCAGTGGCATGTTTTAACTTCGCCTTTTGGCTTGGAATAGCATGAAAATTGGTCCTTGTGGCTGCGCGAATTTGTTCTAATTAACCATGGGGTGCGTTTGAGGTTCAAGTTAGTGAGTTTTCCCCCATTCAAATACATGTCACTTTGCCGGGACCAATGGACCAGTTCAAATCATCCGGCGGTTCGAATTATGTGAGTTCGAATTAATGAGTTTCGACTGTACCAATATTTTTTTAATGAGGAGTGCCAGGGACAATGTTCCATGCATGAAAACAATGAAGACAATGCAGCCGGCATGTTTGATGCGCGTGTGGACCCCGAATGAATCTCTGCTCAAGGACTACCATCACGTTTGACGTCGTGCTCATTACACTGATACTGTTGATAACTAATGCGCCATTTTGAAGGCATGCGCACAGCAGTGCATGCGCAGTCCATGCACAACCGCATTCTGCTGAAAATCGGTCGTTTTCATGCGTTCTGGATAGCAGCCACTACATTCACAAAGTATGTGCGCATTGAAACCGCTGCAGACAAAGTCATGGTCAGTGTGACTTTGAATGGCAGCAACCAAGCTCTGGAAGTGCATGGCCAGTGCACACAGTGCTTGAACTGAGGCTTTAGCGTTTGTGGGTTTTAATTACTGCGGTCTCTACCGACGTAATCGCATATGGCCACTGCCAAACTTACTTTGAAAGCATATGCACGTCTAACGCGCAGTGAGTCGAATCATGTTGAGAGTTTAAGCAACACTGCTTCCCACAAATGCTGCGGAGAGAACCGTGCTTGACACAATCATGGATAGCATTGACTAAGTTTATGAAATTGTATGTGCGGCCAGCATACACAAGTGAAAATGGGATTGCAGGTTGCTGTCTGCTGAGCACAAGAATGTGCTTGCTATACAGTCAACTCTCGCTATAGCGAAACTGGCGGTGAGCGGAAAAAATTTCGTTGTAGCGAAATCGAAAAAATATAACTGACCTGAGCTGGTAGAACAAAAGCTTTTATGCCTCAATCTTCTGCGCGGCTTCACGGCAGTAGTCGGAAGATAGGGTTCGCAAACTGCGAGTACTGAAACCATACCTGTTAAGTTTGGAGAAATGGAATCTGGGAGATTCACATATTTACTCTATTATACCGCACGCCCTCTATTCTAACGTGCACCCGTTTTAAAAAGTGAAACATCGATTGTAACGCGCACCCATTTTTGTGACATGGAAAAAAAAATCCTTAGCAATCAACTTCCTCACATTCACAAAAACAAATGCCATACTCGCGTATTCAATGCGCTCGCAACTCGCATAATAAACGGCTTGCCAACTTTGGACCCCTGCAGTCCCTCGAACGGCCACACTGTGGCTTTTCCGCTTCACTTGATCTACCGTATAAACCGGAATATAAGTCGAGATATTTTCAATAAAACGATTTAAAGTCACTCCTCGTCTTATATAGCGGTGTTTAGCCGACAGTGCGTTGCCATCAGGCAACACGTGGCGTGCATGAGTGTCAAAAGCCACATACAGCCGTATCACATCCAAATCCAATAGCAGGAATTTTTTTTAAGTTTTTTTGTTTTCCCTGTTCATGCTGTGCATCCGATCTGTTCAGAGTTCTCCGCTCCGATTGACGTCGCGTCTGATTTTTATAGCTTTTTTTTCTTTCATTGAATATGAGTAGTGGCATGAGGAGGCAGTTCTCAGCTGCATTTAAACTAAATGTTGTTCAGTTCGCTGAAGCAAACGGCAACATGGCCGCTCAGCACCGCTTTCGCGTTTTGGAAAAAAGCGTGTGCTAGTGGAGAGCGCAGAAAGGGAAGCTGCAGAAGTGCAACCCTTGGAAAACATCGTTTCGTGGGCGAAGTGCGGTTCATCCACAGCTGGAGGATACGCTCGCGGACTTTGTGCGGGAAGTTCGTGCGCGCTTGCTGCCAGTGACCATGGATATCATTCGCAACAAAGCCGCGTAGCTCGCTCGAGAAGCTGGGCTCACAAGAGAAGAGTTCCGCGCCGCAGATGCACCCACCCTCCAGCCACTCAACGTTGTGCTGAACAAGCCGTTCAAGGACCGAATGCAACTGGAGTACTAGGAGTGATGTCCGGCGACAACCTGAAGACGCCAACGGGCGGCCTACAGAGGCCTCCCGTTTGCGACTGTCTGCGGCTGGGTGCTTTCTACCTGGCGTTCTTTGTCAGAATCCATGATGAAAAATGCTTTTAAGAAACGTTGCATCAGCAACTTGCTGGATGTCACGGAAGACAACGCACTGTGGGAGGCGGCCAGCGACAAACTCTCGTCTTCAAATGACAGTGATGCTTTGTCTGACGAATAGGAACAGCTGCGATGGTGGTTCAGGGGAGCTCCGATGACGGGTGGGTGGTGCGCCCAATTCGCAAATGAATGTGTTTAAGCAATTTCGGTGCGTCCCGATAAAACTGCTGCACGTTGCCGGGCGTAGCCGTGTGCAAGCGGCGGTAACATTTACTCGCTGTGCTACATTCCTCAGTGCTATCGCAGTTCCCTCATGCCCGCTGCCGCATGCTGCCATGTTTGCAGCGTAGGCTGGTGCAGCTAAGCCTAAGCAGGATCGGGGCGTGGTCTTCAAGATTGCCCCGATGCAATCTCGGACGTCTTGCAGCGCGCATGACTGAGAGGCTGTGGCTCGGCACAGATATGAAGGAGAAATGCAATGTTGAGCCGTTATGCATGTGGTGATGGGAAACATCTGTTCTGCCATTACGGCCACCCGCGAACGCTGCCGAAAGTCTGCAGCTGGGCATCTCGGAGATTGCATTTGCGACGTAGCGACTTTGGTTGGCCGCAAGAAGGCCAAGGTGCCGTGGCAAGTATTATCGGCTTACACATTATGTGCGTTGTGGCGTTATTACACGCGCTACTAGTTCGCGTGGCACGATCGCGGCACTAGTTTGTTTTTCCGCTGGTGACCGTTCGACAAAGCCCGAAGCACGTAGGAGGCGGCCGTTTTGATGCCGACGGCGAATGGTAACGGTAGGATTCGTTCGTGCTTGATTGTAACATGCATACATATTTGGAACCGTTGGAAAAAAGGTGGGTGTTACCCTCTGGTAAATATGGTACTCAAGGGGGGGGGGGAGGGGGTGATAAGGTTGTTGTGATAGCCATGATGTGCACACTGTTAGAGGGTTTTTGGAGTTGCCGTTCTGTACAAACTGCAACTCTATAACACTGCCTATGCATCATATGTATACAGACTTACAAGTAAAAGCATGCTAGCGCCGGGGACGAACGCGGCTGAAGCAGAGATGAAACGACGCGTGTCTGCTGTCTCTACCGACCGAACTGCACATGCACATCACACCATGTGAGAGGGCTGTTGTTGCTTGCTTCTCAAGGGGAAAGGAAACGCCCAGCCTGTCTTTCGTTGGGCGAAGGACCATAAGGGGTGCGGTGGGAGAGGTGCGCTGTCTCGACAAACATAGGTAGACAGCATCACTAGACATTAGTAGACATCGGTAGTCAACCATGCAGTCAACAGTGGCCGTTTCTGGTGGTGCTAACACGCAATTTCGACTTTGTAGATGCATTTTTATCTTCTGAAATGTGCCAAAATTTTTGGGATTGTGTTTACTGCACAGCATATAGAATTTTCCAGGCTGGAATTGCATCGAAAAATTTCATTGAAGTGAAACTGCACAAGAAAAGTGTTCATTGTGGCGAGCATATTTATTATGCATTGACTCCTATGGACTGCTGACGGGGAACAGAGAATTTTTCGTTGTACCGGAAATTTCGTTGAAGTGGTGTTCGTTGTTACGGGGTTCAACTGTAGTCTCAATCATCAATAGTGACTAAGCAGCTCTGAAATTATGTGGCCAAAACAGTGCTAGTGCAAAGGCTATAAGGTTGTAAAAAGGCACAAGAAGTCTAGTTTTTGAATTGTTCACGGATGACTACTGTGGTGTGGAGTTGGGCATTTCATTTTCCGTTGGTCTCTAGCACATGCAGTGCAGTGTGCATTTCGTGGCACTCTGCACGTTCCGAGGTTCATGTGAAAAGCTCAATGTGCAGCCAAGTATGTTAGAGTTGGTAAGAGTGCGATGCCATTAAACAATGTGGGTGCTTGTGGGGACTGGGGGACAAGTCCTAATCGTATTTTCCAAATTTGTATGGTCTTGTATAGATGAAATTTTGCTGCGATGAAATTCCATGACTACGGATTTTTCGCACATCCCGTCATTTTCGTTTAGCTAGATTTGCCCGTACACATTTTGATGTTTCTAGAGATCTTCAATCATATCAGAAAGTCAGCGAAATTGGACAGTGGAGTGTTAAAGCGTCCAAAGTTTCAGACTGCCTTACATGCAGTAAAATCTCGTTAATTCAAAGGCCTCGGCACTGTGAAAGATATGGGATTTTCTATTATCCGATACAGTGCAAAAGCTAAGGAATCGGCCAAAAAACCTACTCTTTGAAAAGCTTACTTGGAAATGAATTCCTCGATGTGGGACTGACACTTCCAGTAGCCTATCAAGCACACACAGCATCTCAGCCTCGCTGTCATTGCATTCAGTGAAGCTGCAGACAACACTCAGTGCATTGATCATCAGAGGGGTTGCTCGGGAGTGCTTGTCATCGCTGTCTTCAACGTTGGCCGTTCTTTCAGTGATCTCGCTGTTGATGGCAGCGTAACATGTTTGAACTATGCTGTCGACATTCGAGTACTCGGAGAAGCTGATTGGACTGCACTATCAGTCTTCGGCGTGCAAGGCCTGTTAGCAAGTACAGAGAATCTCCCCTTCCTCCTCAGAGAGGTGACAGCACAATCGGTGGAGGTGGTGGCTCACTGACTATCGCGATTTTTGCCTACTGAGATCCAACTAGCTTACAGCAAAATGTGCACTGGGCTGTTGTAACGATGATGATCGCGGTCACCACAGCATGCATTGCTGCCTGGAGCTTGCATAGTAATTTTGCTCAAACATGGTGTCTACAGCATACAGGGTGTTTCAGTGAACACTTTCAAAAAATTTTTAAAGGAACAGTATAGGCAAATATTAAGTTGACGTGGACTGGTGAAATACCATTCAAGAAATGCCCGAGTGCCTGTTTTGTGCCATGAAAATGGCTAGTTTGAACAAAAGTCGTATATTATGCAGCTTTTCACTGGCAGATTCGGATCAACTGACTTGCTGCAGTGCCGAGGCATGGATTCAAGACGCATGTGGGCAGAAGCAGGTCATGTCTTCACGTCACTTCCGTCTTGTCTGTCAGAATGGCTGCGTTCGCTGCGGCCATGGAGCTGGAGTTTACTAGAAAGTCGTCGCTTACATGTAGCGGCGACAGCAGGTCAAACAGTAGCTCTTCCAGCTCAGAAAACAGTGATTACGAGATGTGCTGTACACAACGCCGTGCACCGTATGTGCGACGTCGCGTCGCTGGCCACTGTTTGGTTCTCCCCGCCGCTCGTAATACATCTGGCGTAGGCTGGTATTTGCCGGTATTGGCGCTATGGTGTGGAATATATTAACTGCGATTTGTTTGTGAAATGAGATATTATACAACTGAGTGAAATTATGCTTAAAGTGGAAAGCAGCACCTTTTTCCGAACCACTTGAGAGATAGGAAGCCGCGGTACGAAAGGTAAACAGCGGCACTGGCAGTTTCACCGGTGCGGCTCGCTTAATTTACATTGTTGCACTACACTCCTATGTTCGAAGAAAGCAGCTTGGACGTGTTAACGCATGACATTCGAGTGCAAATGCTTTCACGTTAGCAATAATGAGCGCTTTGTGGCGAGCTCACGGTTAATAGTGAACGAGATGGCACCGGCGTCATCCTAAGCCTACCCTCGGAGTCGTCATTGACGTTGTACTGTTTGAAAGTGTTTGTCACTTTCAAAGCCATAGCTTTGTCGATGTTGTTCTTCAGTGCTGTTGTAGAGCTGGGAAAACTCTTCCTATCCTACTTGATGACAAGCACATGAACTCTTACAAGCGCGTATGCCAAGGCACAAAATGTGGCTGAGCCTATGTCCCTATGTGCTCATCGTTCATCTCCCCATCTATCGTACACTGCATACTGGAGCTTACGGCACTGGACGCAAAATCGTACCGTGTATTTAGTGCTTAGTGCTTTCTCTGAGCTATATAGCTTGCACACAGAATGTGTGAATTGAACGTAAACAACTCTGCGACTGCCACAGTCAAAATGTGCTCGAGGAAGGAGTCTTTGGTTGCCACGGAAATGTACAGAGCGGAAATAGGGTTTGTATGACGTGTTCATTGACTTCCTGTACACTCACTCGCGGAGCACTCTTGCTTTCCACTGGCAGATTCGGATTCGTGGAATCTGAGCACTCCCTCACTATTTCAGTGACTGCTCCACATCCACCAGTGAAAAACGTCCTTAGGTGTTCCCTCAGTATTTCAGTGACTGCTCCAGATCCACCAGTGAAAAACGTCCTTAGTTGTTAGCATGCCGTTAGAACAATTCAAACTGCCTGCCTTAAACAACCTGGTGACATAGACTTGCCGTTCTCTCTCTCTAATGGCTGGCGGTCCAACGACTTGTGCAAGAGCCAGGAGCCAGCAAAGAAAGAGGGTTTAGCTATTGTCATGAGAAGACTCTATTGTGAGTGGCCGCGGAACAACCTGTTTCTGGGGGTGCGCGAATAGTATGGAATCAAATATGAATCGAATAGCGATGAAACCAAATTGAATTCGAATAGATATGCAACTATTTGATTTGAGTACCAAACCAAATAGAACGCTGTTTGATTCATTGTTTGAAATTTTGTAATAGTCCGGTAAAAATTTTCAAAACGGCCTGAAAATTTCCTATATTCCTTATTCCCTTATTTCCTTATTCCTTATAATGTCCTTATTCAGAAGAAATATTGATACACATTGACGAAAGGAAAATTATGATTAGATTTGACCAAAAAATTAATACAGCTGTAAAGTGAGGTAGGCTTGCATACAGCAGTGACTACAGTGGTGTGATAGCTGCACCAATTGTGCCAAGCTGCACCAAAAGGCAAATCCTGAGCCATACTGCTACATTTTGCCACATTTCCACAATGCTGCGCCAGAACTGCGCCAAACGAGTGTTTTAGCATTCCTGGCATGAAACCAACCTCTCGGGGACGTCCATCCTAACTTCGCAATGACAGTAAATTGAAACTTCACGCTGGTACCAGTGGACAGATAAGCGAGGCACATACGGTTTTAACGAACGTATCTTTCAAATCGTGCCCTCCACAATCTGTGTACGTTTCCGTATGTCGCGCCGCTCATGCACTGTCATGCGTTGGCGCCCAATTCGATGACGAGCATGCGTAGATGTTATAAGAGGCAGTTCTAAGCGCAGACGCTCTCGCAAGTGCTCGCTCAGGAAACGGATGCCAATGAGACCAGTGTCTTAACAAGCGATTCTGATCGTCAAGGAAAAAAATCAAACATTGCTGCTTGTATGATTCTGAACTCGAAAGAAGCTAATCCAGACTAAGAAAACAGCAAGGACACATGCAGCATAGGGGGAACAAAAGCCTAAAGTGTCACCGGACGACGGTGCCGATGATGGGCAGGATTTCGGAAATGTTGTGCCTGATGCAGTGACACTCGACGATTATATCGGCATTGATGATGGCGTTGCTACTGCCGGATCTCTGACTGATGAACAAATCGTCAAGGAAGTGATGCATGGCGACGAATCAGAGAACGAAGAGCCTGAAGAGGAGCAGCCACACCATGAGCCACACAGGCCCCCTCGTACTGTGAAGGAAGCCGCGGAGGCCCTCGTCGTCCTCGAAGAATTTTGTTTGGGCGCTGCAGACAGCGTGCGAGCTGCTGAGCACCTTGAAGGGCTCAGAAAAATTGTGTCCACGCGAATTCCTGCACGAAAACGGGCAAGCATCTGTGATTACTTTGCAAAGCAAAGGTTTGTTGAAAAAACTCTTGCATTTATTGTGTTTATTTCGACCATTCGATAATTCGGACATTCGGTTAATTCGGACATTTTTTGCGGTCCCTAGAAATCCGAATTAGCGAGCTTTTACTGTATTAAGTAAACATAGGTGGTGCTTGACCATACATTAATATACTGGTTGCCATCATGTGATCAAGGCCTATTTGCCATGGTTCTTTCCTTTTAATTTCTTATAACTGGGCTTCAAGATTCACATGTGATGCCCTCTCCTAGCTTTATTCCTTCCTCGCCAAAAGCTCAGTGAACAAAACTACTGGTATCATTATGATGACAGTAGGTTGGCAAGGACTTTTGCTTCAATACTGCAATTTTAATCAAGGGTTGGATCTGGGGATCAGTATAGCCTTCGTAGTCTCGTAAAAGGGTGGGCTACATTGTGTCATGGTACAGGCTTGTGAAGTGCGAAAAACACTGGAATGAAACAGACACACACAGGACAGTGTTTTTCTGTGTGTTTATCTGCTTTGTCCCTGTGTGTTTTGCATTTCACAAGCATAGATCGTTTCCAACTAGGCCAGCTCTCTGTGTTGCTACATCATGGTAGTTCATTTACGAAACACACACACACACACAGTTGCGTTTTCTTCCTTTGTCGTTTACTTGCCGGTGCTGAGCATTCACCATTCATTTGAAAAATATTTTTCGTATGTGCGCTATTTGATTCAAGTACCTAATCAAGTAGGGCGATGTGCAATTCATTATTTAAAATTTTCAAATATTGCATACCCCTCCTCTTTCTGTGGTGCCCCTCTGCATACTCCAGTTACGGTACCTCGTGGCTACCACCAACCGCTGGTTTTTGTGAAGTTTCTCACGCTAGTTCTTTTTTCAATGAATGCAACAGAAATAGGCAAGCAGCATTTTATTCCATCTTTTAGTACACTGCAATAGCCTTTTCTATAACGAGTAACCTTCTCTTTTTTCGTAATCCACATACAGCACTGGAGCCAGTTGCAAGATCTTTCCAGTTATGGTGCTAGCAGTGCTCTACATTGGTCTAAATTTCTTGATGACTAAAGTGCTGTTGAAGGTAATATTGACGTTTTAAAAGTTGTCAAGCAGATGAAAAAAAAGTTGCCTTTAGTGGTCCATTAAAAATAAGGTTTTCGGGAAGCAGCGAAAACCTTTTCATTTAGCGGAGACAGTCATCAGGAAGTCTAAAGAAAGTGCTAAATTGTTAGCTGTTAAATTAATATATACTAATTAATTTTTAATTGGACTTCGTTATTGTCAATGGCAAGTTTTTAGCCACGGATATGACGATGTTATCGGCTTTTAAAACAAATTGTCGTAGTCTAGAGCCCTGCAGGAAAACCTGGGCTCTTTTCCTAATAAAAACAAAACTGGCCGCATAAAGCGTGCCGGAAATCATATGCTAATGCATCTTATGTTTGTGACACGTTCCAAAGGCTGTGGTGGCCAATTCGAAATGTACGATGTGCTTTTGTGCTGTTTTTCCCTATGGCTGCAAAGCCTCGATGCTATGCGTAGGCTGCAGCAGCCGCATTATTTTTTACTTATTAGCTTGGTGCAAGAAGCCGATTTATCTTCGCAAACTACGTGGCTGCTGGCTTTGAGAGCTCATACATTTCAAATTGACTGCCAGAGGTATTGGAACCAGCGGCCATTGCGTTCGTGCATGACTTATGACTCTTCTTTGGCAGTGAGTGTTTTATGTAGAAAAAGCGCCAGATTTTTGCAGGCTGCACATCCTCAGAGAATGACTTACTTTGCTTTAAAAACTGATACGGCATCATCATCTCTGGTTACAAACAGGCTATTGACAATAACCTCAAGATGCTACTAATTAAAAATGACAATCTTAGTTAATTAACAATGCAAATTGCGTATTCCTCATTTTTGACGTCCACCCAACCTGATGGGTTGTTATGTATTTGAGAAAGTTGTTTTCTCGGAAGTCCTATCCTAGTCTGTCCTATCCCTTGAAAGCGTTCACTCAAACAGCAGGTATTTCCAGCTGAAAAAAATGGCCTCAAGAAACTCATTTTTCAAAAAATCTGCATAGTCGCGTTTCAGTTCAGGGGTGAGACAGCTGCTCATATTGCACAGTATTGATACAATTCTGTTTTCCTGCTGTGAGCTGCTTCAAAAGCATGAAAATTGGGAAAATTGCTCCAAACTGCTCTAAAACAGCCTGGAAAGCAAGTATTTTGGTGCTCACGTTGGTTTAAATGGGGAAAAAAAGTGGAGTCGCACAATGTACATTGCATGATTGACGCTCAGGTGTCCGAGATTTGCTGCAGGCACTTTGTGTTGACACGAAAATCGAGACGTGGAACCTAGACACACGGAATGCCATTATCTACATGTAATCTGAGTATCTCCCGCGATTAGTTGCCACCACGGTATTGCGGTGTTAAAGTAGAGGGCAATGCGCTGGTTAAAAGCTGGAAAATCTTGATAAAATCCAAAGTGACCAGACTCTGTTGACAAAAGAGAACACTAATTAACCTACAAGAAGTGCTAGGGATCCTTCAGAAGCTAAATAAGAAAACCTACAAAAAGTCAAAGCAGTAGTTCGTGAAATCGTGAGTGGTCCTTACTACTATTGTGTGTTGTCAACTTTGGTGCAGTGAGAATTTTTTAAATATTTGAGATGTGTACTGGCCCCTGGTTGTGAAAAAGATACTTGACTGCCTGGGCTGCTCCAAATCGAGGTTCTCCTGCTCCAAAATGAACATTGCGCTGCTCCAAAAACTGCTCCCAAGTCTGCTTCTGCTGTCTCACCCGTGCAGTTGCAACCCTGTAGATTATCAACACCCATTGCATAGCTTGGAAGTTGCGGTTAAGTGTGCAAATTAACTGGGGTATGGCAGACTGGCTGCACCAATTATCTGGTTAAATTTATAGGTAAAAAATTCGGGACCACAGACAATACCTGGGATTCCCAATTGACCGAGTACAAGGTACCAAGGTTCTACGGTACATTGATTCTGTGGGACTTCTGATGGTGCCGCGAGGATGGCTGAAATATTGGGCATGTTCGCAACATCGAGTGTTGGCTGCAGCATTAGCGCGTTTCCATCACGTGGGGTAATTTGCAACCTCCCATTGACTGATGAATTTGTCTGCTAGGCAGCGGCGCCTCAGCATATCGTTGGCTGCCATTTCGTGAGTACCCAACCCTAACAGACAATACGTAAGGCAGATGGTCATCGGAAGTTCAGAATGACTTGTGTGTTCAAGGGTCCCTGAAACGTTTTTTTTTTTTTTTTGACATTGCATCACTGATTAGGCAACACAATTATGAAATAATTCAGACCATAACGTGAAGCACCATGTACTAAGGCAGCTATGGGCTTATTTCTGTCGCCTTCCTCCTTACCACTGCTGTTCCTCAACTCGATCAGCTGCGGAGTTCCCGCTAGCGACGACTGCACCTCCCGCGTCAGCCGCTGTGCCGAGCCCTCCATAGCAACATAGCACCGCGATATCTTTACTGAGGTCTCTGGCCTCGGCAGTGCTAGCCTTTGTAATAGAGTGCCGGCGACTCGTGTGTATGCCGCCAGATGCCGCAGCGATACCATTGGCTGAAACGAAGATGACAAGAGCACATGGGTGGTGCAGTTCATGTCGAACAGGAGCACGTTGTAAACTAAGCAGACGGCGTTCGCTGTCTGCTCAGTTGTAGTTGTAAACTGCGATTGTGTACCACCGATTTGTTATTGTTTTTAATACAAAACAAGCGCTGCTAACTTTCAACTGTTACAAACATATGTTCGCTGTTATGTTGGGAAAATTACATCCACGTCACTGGTTAGGGGCCAATCAGTTGCCTCTCCATCCATCGTTCAATGGTGGGGGCATTTACAAATGCAGGGGTGAGACAGCTGCTCACATTGCACAGTTTTGATACAAGTCCGTTTTCCTGCTCCGAGCTGCTCCAAAAGCATGAAAATTTAGAAAATTGCTCCAAATTGCTCCAGAACAGCCTGGAAAGCAAGTATTTTGGTGCTCACGTGAGTTTCTACAGGGAGAAAAAGTGGAGTCTTGCAACGTGCATGGCGTGATTGAATTTCAGGCGTCCGAGATTTGCTGCAGACACTTCGATTTTCGTGTCAGCGTACGTGGACGCGAAAATCAAGACATGTGCAACCAAGACAGGTGGAATGCCAATGTCTACATGAAATTGGAGTGTCTTCTACGATTAGTTGGCACCACGGTATTTCAGTGTTACGATAGAAGGCAATAAGCTGTTGAAATGCTCAGATGAGCTTCTTCGTAATGGTGTGAAGCAGAAAAATCTTGACAAAATCCAAAGTGACCAGACTCTCCTGACAAAAGAGAACACAAATTAACCTACAAGAAGTGCTAGGGATCCTTCAGAAGCTAAATAAGAAAATCTACAAAAAGTCAAGGCAGTAGTTCACAGAATCATGTGAGTGGTCTTAACTAAAAGACCATTGTATGTTGACAATTTTGGTGCAGTGAGAATTTTTTTAAAAATTTGAGGTGTGGTGCTGACCCCTGGTTGTGAAAAAGATACTTGACTGCCTGAGTTGCTCCAAATTTTACTTTTTGAGCTCTTAAGACATCGTATTAATTGTTGTGAGCTGCTCCAAATCAAGGTTCTCCTGCTCCAAAATGAAGATTTCGCTGCTCCGAAAATTGCTCCCAAGTCTGTTTCTGCTGTCTCACCCCTGCAAATGCCTTTTGGCGAGCCGCTGCGATCTTTTGCGATACGCATGTTCAAAACCTTATAGTAAATTACACAATTTACGTGAGTGCTGAAATCTGTCCTCTAATGATCCTAATGACTCGCTCTACTGGATCACCATATTTGCACAAAATCGTCAAAACCATTTCGGGGGTCCCTTGCAGGAAAGGGCAATTAGTGGCGGTCATGAACAAGTGGTGTACCATCAGTGAGTCGTCCAACTGGCAAAAACATGGAGGCAGTGTACTTTCCCAGCGCTGTCTCGAACACAGCACTGCATTAGTGTAGCCTGCTTATGTCAACTGTTTGCTTTACCACTGTTTCGATGGCATTCACATACCCAAACATCACAACTGAACAAATTAGCTATCTGTAACTCCAACCATGTTTGCTAACTGCATAAACAGTAAACTCCACACAAACTCAAGAGATCAAAAACAAGATCGCACCGCAGAAAATAAACCTGAAAGGCTCCTTGATATGTGCAAAAAAACCTCTGCAACTTTTAGGAAGTGATCCACGCAGCAGGCATGAGTTCGTCATGCTGTTCACTGAAGCAAGTGTCACGAGATGCAGAAGAAAAAGAAATGCAGTAAAAGAAAAATCCACGCATCTCCACGAAGTAAACCATGACGAGTGGGCGAAGCTGGGGATCATTCTGTGTTACTGTAAATCACCCGTGACATTGTCCGCTCACGCATGCAAATGAGTGACAATGCGTGTGTAAATTTACACACGCGTTGTCATTTATGCTCTTCGTCTTTAAGATTCCTGCGCTCCCATGTCATAGATCGTGCCGAGTTCCGGATTAATTTAGTTATCGCGCACGCTGCAAATCCTGATGGTTTAACTACGCTCAAGGGAAAGAGCGTTTCCATAGTCAGTGCATGCCGTTCGCTCTCTCTCACGACAGCAGGTGACACTGTCTTGGTGCACTGCCTCCGTGATCGGCCCACACATGCACATACACAGTCTGACTGCACTCATGACTGCCGCTGTCGAAGAGAGAGGTGCCGGGAGGCATGCGCCGAGAGCAAGCGCGAGCGTGGCTACGACATTACAGCGGCAGACAAGCCTCGACCCTGACGAGCTTCGCCATCAATAAGCTTTTAATGATTGCCACCACTTGTATGAAGAGTGTGCGCAGGTTTTATCAATTTTCGTGTGTAATACAAGCAATTTTGCATTACCATGTTTTCTTTTTGCAATAAAGGTGTCGGGCCTTTTGAGAGGATTGTCTGAAGATCTTTAACACAGGAGAAAGTCCTCTGAAAGAGGGCCTTGAAAATCCTGCAATAGGGTCCTTGAACACACTTGAATTTTTTTTTTCTTAGAAACCTGTACAAATTCGGGTATGTCACTATGTTGAACAGTGGAACAGGTTTTAAAAGACAGCATCAGCAGCCAGAAATTGCTCAAGCGCTCTCGTTGAAATGCACGGCTGCTGTACAGACAGTGAGTCTATTTGTCAAATGCAATATGCGCTGAAACTAACCAAGCTGCTGCAGGAGTCGTTGCTGTATTAAAATGGCATGCAGCCTCACGTGCATCATTCAGAAACAAAAGTAGCGTCCTGGAACACCTGCCAATGTTAACAGAGCACATGTGTTTCAAGGTGGCAGAGTTCAGTGTATCCATTTTACATCCAAGCCACCCCTTTGAAATAAGCTTAAGAAGACATGATTTTTGTGAGGATCTGGGAAAACTTGAGTCTAAATTTAGGCAATAACCTAATAGACAGAGGTTTCACTTCATTCTCTTTGTAAAAATCCTTATTTGGCAGTTTTTTGCCTCGCCAGTTGGCATCAAGATTCCTTCACTTGTTTATATAGGCCTGTCTGTTTTAAATATGTTCCGCAGGAAGGGTAAGGGCAGAATTTGGACAAGTGTAAAATGCAAAATACTCCTGTACTTTTAAGTGCATGCTAAAGAACCTTTGGTTGTCAGAATTCATAGTCTGTCTGCCACGCTGGACTAGTGGTTGGGGCACTCTGCTGCCGATCTGAAGGTCAAGGGATCGAATCCCGACCGCGGCAGCTGCATTTTTGATGGAGGCAAGATGTTGAGGCCCGTGTACTGTGCGATGTTGGTGCATGTTAAAAGGGTCGTGAAAAGAATGGAGCTGCACGGTTGTAGTTTTCACTGCTTCTATAAGCATTCAATATGCTTATTACAAAGTATTTTGGCACAATATCAGTGTGCATTTAATAACATTTGTTTTAAATCCAAGCATTCTCGCACTCCCAAAACGACTATGTGACACCATAGGTCGGCACAGGCACTATTCAGCGGTGTTTTGGTGACATGAACTGAAGACATTTAAAAACATAACCGTATTGTCAATTTTCAGTTGCTCTAAAATAATATATATTGATATGAAAGCTAGAAAGTAAGGGAGTAGTTGGAACCCGTGTGGTGCCGCCGTGTGAAAGCAACGCTGGAGCACGATTTGCTTTTCCGTGGCCTCCGAGAGAGCGCCAATTTGGGAGGCTGTGTTGGTGACTAAGGTGACATTGGCTGGAGATTTGAGGGGGAACAAGTGCTGGGAAGTTGAAATGTGTTTTTATGGCTCCAAATCAACCCAGAAAATGCAACGAAACAATGTTATATATTGGAGGGCCACGATTCTGAATACACGTCATACAAAATTTTCATAAAACTGTCATGATGCCTTTAACAAACCCCAGGTGGTCTGAAATTTTCAGAGCCCTCCACTGATACATCTCTCAATCACAATTTAGTTTTGGAATGTAAAACCCTAGAAAACAAGAAAATTCGTTACCCACATTTTACATTTCTCTTAATGATGCATTCTTCAGTGCCCTATAAGAAACATTGAGATTCCAGTGTACATGCTTAAAACAGATGTTGGACATCAGAGATGGTATATGTTGAATGCAGTTTCAATAGGAAAGGTTTCAGCTGTATATAATACTTGTTGCTGTGCATATGCAACCTTTTGTCGATATTGTGTTTGAGGTTCTTCAGTCCCCTGGTGCATAAAGAAGCAAAATGTCAATTTTGTTGTGTGCATGAAATCTTGTTTCCTAGAATGTTGCAGTAGCTTTTTATATGCTAAGTAATGTGCACTTTATTAAGGATCAGTTGGTCTGCTTGTGTTTCTAGCTATAACCTTTTAGGCCATTTGCTATGTAACTAGTATGAGGTATGGATCACTGTGGGATTTTTTTAATGGAGCTGGTTTTTTTTTTTTTTATTTGCAGGAGATTGAAGCATTGCTGGGTGATCGGCCGAGCGCTGGGGTGGATGGAGTGCCTGTTGGTGATCATGTGGAGGAAGTGGACCTTCATGATTACGATCCCACCAGCCAAAGTCAACGCCAAGAGGCATACCACGAGGATGAGCAGCAGCCACGAGGCAGTGTGGAGTGTGCACACCAGTAGTTCAACACCAGAAAGTGCAGCCGTGGAAGCATGAACAGTGGAGCAGAGTGCCCTTTGGCAGGGTGTGTTAGAAAGGCTTTCTAATGATGGTGGACTCTGCACTAGGGTCAGGGAGCAAGCAATCCCAGTCTCGTTTCACTTCTGCTGTTCATGTTAATGGAAAAGTTATTCCACATTGCTTTCTTTTTTTCCTGGTTAGCGTTGAGCTTTTCTTTGTGTGCTCCTGTAGCTAACACATGTGCATTAATTGAACACTTATTGCTGGTGCCTGCTTCCTTTCTTGTAGGCCAGCAGCTGTACCATGCTGACCTTCTAAATTCCTTGGTTTCACCATCTGATCCTTCTCGTGTAACTTTTTTTTATGTCCAGTAAGTATCTGATAAAATAAAACATTTAAAGTATGTTTCATATATATCTAGGATATGAAAAGTAAATTTGAATGCTGTCAGCCTGATAAAGTGAAATTGTTAAAATTTGCATCCCTTGTAAAATAATTGATTAAAATAAAAAGATGCTCTGCCTGATCATGAAATGTTTACAACTTAATTACTAGTGAGTACAGTGTCGACTATAGCTGTGTATTTGTAGTTCACATTCACAGCACAGTTAAGCCTGTCATGAAATGCTTAAATGTCCAGCGGTGGAGTTTGTGCTCCTGAGACTTCGCTGCAGTTCTGTTTTGGGAAGTGTCATTTTGTAATGGCTGCTGGTACATTAAATCGTTCATCTTCTCTGTACGTTTCTCTTCAGACTCCAAGCTCATGGCCGTTGATCAGTTTGTTGGAGCTTTCTTGCAATACCTATAGGGAAAGTATGAAAAATGAGCAACATCATTTTTCCAGTACTTTGAATACTTACATGTAGTGTGTGAGTATGGTTATGAATCTAATGTTTTGGCTGTTCCATTCATATTCACTTGAAGTTGTCACTAATTGAGTTTGTCCACTATGTGTTTGGATTTGCAAGCTGGACCATTTAATCAGATCTTTGGGTGTGAAAGGCTGTGGTAAAGCTGTGGAGTGCAAGGGAATGTAGTCCAAGGGAATGTAGTCCAAGGAGAGCGTGATGTTCTGAAACATGAATGCATAAGAGCAAGGGAATTACTGAAAGCATCGGCGCACAGCTTGGCAATATTTTCTTCTGTGAAAGGGAGCAAAACATGTCATGACACTTGCTGGAGTCATGGGCCAACCAGTTTGAATTGTGCGAGTGAATGCAGTGATGAGCTCCTATTTGCTACTGTAAAACTTGAATCGTTCATGAATGAGAGCGAGACATTAGACATGAAGGTTTAGGTTTTGAGGAAATGCAGCATTTTGAAAAGAGACTAGAATGAGTAGTGTTAGCCGGTGAACGCTCGTAAATAAAAGAACACGCACAGTTTAAAAGAATGAAATGAACACTATTTACTTGGAACTAAAAAGGTGAATTACAACGTTAGACAAGGCGGAAATTTTAACGTAAAACGCGCACACTCTTCACACAGACGTACATTCGTTCGCACATCACTCACACGTCGCACAGTCCCCACTCTGCACTGGCTCGCTTTCGTCGCTCTACACACTCACGTCGTCGCCCACGCACTACCGCATCTTGTCGCTCTGTGTCCAATCAGTTCGTCTTCCCGCGCTTTTATCTCGCTCTTCCAAAGCCACGCGTCCACCGGCACTCACAGTCGTGCCGACGCATGTTGCCACAAACGCGGAAACATGCACATACACGCACACCGACATTTGCACGAAAACTTCCGGGAACCGAGGGAAGGACCACCTGGCCCGCGCAGGGCAATAAATCACCGGACGCTTCAGTCTGCAAACGAGGAGGAAGCTCGTTTAAACTGACGGCAAACACGCGGGAGGACAAAAAAAATAAGGAATAAAAAGAAAGTCAAAAGATTCACCAGCAGTCGCGTACAGTAGGTTACATATTATAATTCCCCATGACCTCCTGGCTATGAATGCTGTCAAAGCTCACCTTCCACTATGTAGTGAAGGAACTCCATGCTGAGAGTGTGTGGCACTCTGCCATCTGTGCACCAGCAGTGCATTCCAGCGTGTCTACCAACCGGGAAGTCTCTGGGAATATTACTCGGGAAAATCTCGGGGAAAACTCGGGGAATTTGGGCTCCTGTCAGGGAAAATCAGCCGAAGTACGAAAGTCTCGGTAAAGGCCCGTGCACACTGGCGGAAAAACGCACGCGGCGCGCCGCAGGCGGCAAAACGCGAGCCTCCGAGGCTGCCGCGCGGCAGGGATTCTCTTGCCGCGAGTCGATCGGTCTGTGCACGATTTTTCGCCGCGTGCCGCGTGCCGCAGGAGAGGAGACCAATCAGAGCGTCTCCGTCCGTGACGTACGCGCTCCATCGCGGAGTCATGCGGACCCGCCCGGAGGCTCGTTTCGTACCCGTACGGTGGCTCGCTTGCTTCTCGCGCCCGTTCGCTCGGAGGAGGCGGGAGTTCGCGGCGCTGCCGCCGCGGTTCGCCGCGAGCAGTGTGGCCGTGTCGCCGCCGAAGCGTTTTTCCGCCGGCGGCGCGCCGCGCGCGTTTTTCCGCCAGTGTGCACCGGCCTTAACGCTAACTATGCACCTTGCGAGGGAGGTTCTAGCGCAACTCCCCGCCCTCCCCCCCCCCCCCCCCCCCTTCCACGCTCTCCGTCCGCGCGCACCGGCGGCCCCTCACCCACTTTTTTTCCCCCTTGGGTTTGCTTGTCGCGTCTTGTTCTATGTAAAGTCCGCTCGATGTGTCTGGACGAGCTACGGCGCCGAGCGTTATCTTGTGCGTTTGCTCGCACGCAGTCTTTTCCACAAATACTGTGGAAAAGACTGTGTGGAGGTAGAGGGCGCGCGGCTACACGAAGCTGTGCACCCTTTCTCTACATAGGGAGAGGACGCGGCGCTGATTCTACACGTCACGCGGTGACGCGTTATACCGCGTACGTCTGGTTAAAGGAGTACTGCCAAGGAAATTTTCAGCGTTTTTTTGCATGAAATGAAAGGCCAAGCCCTCCGCAGCCCAGAAAACGTACTGGTAAGCGTGAGTGCGCTGTGAAAATTTATTTACAGCATGCCTTTAAAAGCTGGTTTCGGTTCCTACTGTAGCCTGACGTCACGACACAGTATGTGCATAGTAATGAGCCTCTCATGACGTGCTCCGCAAAAAATCGTGACGTTTTCGACCGGGGGGTCTCTCGCGCGCAGCGCCTGTAGCAAGTGTGGGGTCAACGATGTACAAAATTTTGTATAGCGACTCTGCGACGACAGCAAATACTTCGGAACAGTGCAAGATGCAATGTACGCCACTCACAGTGGGTGTCGGCGTGGCTCCAGAGCCTGCGATAACCTAAGGTGGCCTACGAGACCTTCGCGGCATTTCAAGGGCAAAATGCCGGCACCATAGCGACCTTGCCTTCCGATTATACGCGGGCACACATGGCGATAGAGGGTAATTAGACCTCGCTCGCTCGCTTCACGGGCACTATTAACTACGGCGACTGAACGGCGAAAGCAGACGACAACGAGTGACGTGCGAGCGGCCATTTTGCATGTTTTTGTACCTGACGTCATCACAACTTGCCATACTGCTGCGTGAAGTCACCAAAATTTGTACTGTAGCCTGACGTCACACTAGTGTCGATGTCAGTAGGCACGCCATGTGAAAATTGACTGACGTCAAATTAAGATATCAGCATTTCCGGAGCTTAACATTTGCTCGGTGCTGTCTACGCATATAGGAGAGTTGTATGTTGGAGTAAACTCAAGATTCGAAAAATTGGTTTTCAAATAATCTAGCTAATTTCCAAAACGTAATGGGCGCTTTGTTGTCTCTAACAATAACAAGGTCACCGCAGTGTGGCTGTGTCACCGGGCCTGCCTTGCTTCGGCGGCGACACAGCCACACTGCTCGCGGCGAACCGCGGCGGCAGCCCCAACAAATCCCGACTCCTCCGAGCGAACGGGCGCGAGAGGCAAGCGAGCCACCGTACGGGTACGAAACGAGCATCCGGGCGGGTCCGCATGTCTCCGCGATGGAGCGCGTACGTCACGGACGGGGACGCTCTGATTGGTCTCCTCCCCGGCCGCACGCAGCGCGCCGCGTAAAATCGCGCACGGACCGATCGCTCTCGCGGCACGAAAATCCTGACGCGCGGGAGCCTCGGAGTACAGTGGGCGCCCACACTACCGGCAAAGCAGCTTGCCGTTCGCCGTTCTGAACTCGCCGGGCGACGGCGATAGTCCTCAAAAACGGCAAGTATTCCTCGCCGCAGAGCTTGCCAGAGAATTTGGTGCCGAGACCCAAATTGTCCGGCAGCCGTTGCCGGCCGGCGGCGGCGATGTGACCAATCAGCGACCGAGGATTGGTTGCTATGACCACACTCGCGAGCCGCCGAGACGGCGTCGTCAACCTGTAAGCGGTTCGCATTTTTTTTTCTTTCCTTCGTACCCGATCCTCGACATCGCTAAAGAAAATTTCACACGACGAGTGTTTCAGAGACGTTTGTACCCGTTTTATTACGATAAAATAAAACCCAGATTACAAATAGATAGACACATAAATAATGTTGATCAAGAATTTATTTACAAAAAAAGTACATGCACACTGTAACATTGTAATTGCCCGTGCCGCGATATTGTGCTCTGGGTGCTGGAAACTATTTGCTGTACGTCACCATGCTATTACGAAATTCAGAAGAGCAAGTGATCGGCGGCGTAAAATTAGATTTTAAGACGATCGGACAAGAAGAAGCGGCCACCGGTGTGGCGCCGGCAAAAAGAAAGCATACTGGTCACTCTAGCCCACAAGAGACAGCATGCTAGGAGACAGAGCACTAGCTCGTGTGGCACTTACCTTTCAGTGCGCAATCGTGGCTCACACAGACCTACAATACGACACGAACACACAGACGCACGTGGTTTTGTTTTTGCGATCAGCACTTTCCTGCATGTATAGAACACACCGCTTGACAACAACACTTTGCACGCACAGCGCTGTTTTTCAATCAAGTCGAGCAGCAGAACTAAACTTGAAAGGTCGTCGATGTTTCGATATATCCAGCTTGGTTCCATTTCAACCATTCGGCGTCGTGCCTAAAGAGTACGCCGATGTCGTAGTACGAGGCAGCACACCAGGTGATTACATCCACCGTCGTTGCGATATATCCGTGTTCGTGCCGTCATCAGGCGTCACAGCTTCACAATTTGTCACACAATAAAGCAGCCCCGACTAAGTTCGCGGCGTCGACGCGTAGACAACGCAAAGCTAGGGAAACGTCGCCTCCACACGATCATGCAACGACTGTGCGAGACTCGAAGCGCGCACAACCTCGCCGTCTGTTCGTGTCACGTGACTGCCGCGCCGGTGAAACGCGCCGGTGTGCAGTGTGGGCAGCGCTCGCTCGGCTGCCGTCTCAGGCCTCCGGAGGCCGGCGTACCGTTACGGCGAGTTTGCCGGTAGTGTGCGCGCCCCTTTATTAAGGCCCGTGCACACTGGCGGAAAAACGCACGCGGCGCGCCGCAGGCGGCAAAACGCGAGCCTCCGAGGCTGCCGCGCGGCAGGGATTCTCTTGCCGCGAGCCGATCGGTCTGTGCACGATTTTACGCGGCACGCCGCGTGCCGCCGGGGAGGAGACCAATCAGAGCGTCCCCGTCCGTGACGTACGTGCTCCCTCGCGGAGTCATGCGGACCCGCCCGGAGGCTCGTTTCGTACCCGTACGGTGGCTCGCTTGCTTCTCGCGCCCGTTCGCTCGGATGAGGCGGGATTTCGCGGCGCTGCCGCCGTGGTTCGCCGCGAACAGTGTGGCCGTGTCGCCGCCGAAGCGTTTTTCCGCCGGCGGCGCGCCGCGCGCGTTTTTCCGCCAAGGGGGGAGGAGTGACTTTTTAAAACCCTTTGATGTTGGAAAGTACCGCCACTCTTTGAACCACGCCGCGACACTAGCGACACCCTCGCCGGAGCCGTCAACCTCTTCGTTTTCTCCCCCTCGTTCGCGGAGCCAGCGCATCCGCAACGCTGAGTGGCTGCGGCGCGCAATCAGGTGACCTTGACGTCACGAAAGCGACGCACAACTTGTTTTCGCGCGCTTCTAGTTTCCCTCGCCCGCCATGCGCCTGCCCAGCGGTGGTCGCCCCGCGGCTTCTAACGTGCGTTTCGCAAGTGTTTCTGCCTTTCTGTAGTGGTGTGAACTTCGTTTGCTGTGGAAATCTCTTGCTTCCATTCGTTTCAATGCAGCAGTAAGCCAGAGAAAGGGCTAGCATGATTTTCGATCCTCCGAGGACAATTGAGTATTGTGCGCCGGAAGCAGTAGCTTCAAAACGTCGGGGAAAAGCATGTCCCCCTTCTAAGCACACAGTTCCGTGCGAGTTGACTGTTACAGTTTTCCTTAGGACGTTGGTGAAGTTGCATGGATATTTCAATTTACCTTGCATACCCGGGCTCTTCGTTCAGTACAGTACAGAACGCCTATAAGTTTTGTTGACTTCGTGCATTGGACAGTGTTCTCGTGCGTGCGCTAGTTTTCAAATGATGTAATTCATAAGTGCCTGTAACTCCTGCTTCGTAATTGTGTGCGCGTGTATATGTATGTGAGCTTGTGATAGCGTGTGTGAACGCATCTGTATGTGTGCGCGGTTCGCGCACGTCATGTGTGCATGTATATGTGCGTGCGCTTGTGTGTACATGTTCGCATGTATGTGTCCGTGTGTGCGCGTTCGCGCGTGTATAATATATGTATGTATGTATGTGCGTGCTTTTATTGTGTGTGTGCGTATGTATGTGTGTCCAGTGTGTGTATGTGTGAATCCATGTATGCATGTATTTACGCGTGGTGGTATCTGTGCACGTGCGTATGTACTATGTATGTATCCATGTGCGAGCGTGTGTGTGCATGTGCTTGTCGCATGTGTGTTGATATACGCGTGTCTATATATGTGCTAGTCGCATGCGTGTGGACACATAGATACATGCGTGTGCATGTATCTATATATGTACGTGTGGTCGTACGTGCATGTGTCGTACGTGTCCGCGTGTGCGTGCACGGCCGAAACGTTGAACAATAAACGTGCGATTTTCGCAAGTGCGCAATTCGTTTCTAAACTACTTTTGAACTGGACCCACAGGACTTCTTCCCCGAATTATATATATATACAGGCTCTTTCGAAAACACAGCATGTGTTTTGCACGGTATAGCATTGATATATAGAAAGGCATTAGGCCCCCCTGTGCCGGGAAATTCACTTTAAATAAACTATTTGTTCTTCTTGAGATATTTATTTAATCTATTCAGTAACCAGTTACATGCAACACATTCTCCTGTCTATTCTACGCTGCTTGCATTGTATGCGTCACCGTAAAGGCCCGTGCACACTGGCGGAAAAACGCGCGCGGCGCGCCGCCGGCGGAAAAACGCTTCGGCGGCGACACGGCCACACTGTTCGCGGCGGCAGCGCCGCGAAATCCCCCCTCATCCGAGCGAACGGGCGCGAGAAGCAAGCGAGCCACCGTACGGGTACGAAACGAGCCTCCGGGCGTGTCCGCATGACTCCGCGATGGAGCACGTACGTCACGGACGGGGACGCTCTGATTGGTCTCCTCCCCGGCGGCACGCGGCGTGCCGCATCGTGCACAGACCGATCGGCTCGCGGCAAGCGAATCCCTGCCGCGCGGCAGCCTCGGAGGCTCGCGTTTTGCCGCCTGCGGCGCGCCGCGTGCGTTTTTCCGCCAGTGTGCACGGGCCAAAAAGGCCCGTGCACACTGGCGGAAAAACGCGCGCGGCGTGCCGCCGGCGGAAAGACGCTTCGGCGGCGACACGGCCACACTGCTCGCGGCGAACCGCGGCGGCAGCGCCGTGAAACCCCACCTCCTCCGAGAAAACGGGCGCGAGGGGCAAGCGAGCTACCGTACGGGTACGAAACGAGCTTCCGGGCGGGTCCGCATGACTCCGCGATGGAGCGCGTACGTCACGGACGGAGACGCTCTGATTGGTCTCCTCTCCGGCGGCACGCGGCACGCGGCGAAAAATCGTGCACAGACCGATCGTCTCGCGGCAAGAGAATCCCTGCCGCGCGGCAGCCTCGGAGGCTCGCGTTTTGCCGCCTGCGGCGCGCCGCGCGCGTTTTTCCGCCAGTGTGCACGGGCCTTTAAGGCGAGCCCAACGGACGACGGCGAGGCAAAACGCGCAGACTGGCAGGTAGTCATTTTTTTCGGTGCGCTCTCGCTTGTTTTAACCGAAGCGTCCCGAAATAAAAAGTCACAGTTTCGCCGCAAGGGCGGAGCAATGAATGTGATAGCAAGAAACTGTAATGCTATACGAAGTGAGGCTCGCAGCTTCAGGAGCAATATTAATTGTAGCAAACATGCACTTGCTAAGTGAGCGCCTCCCGTCGGCAGCGCGTGCTGGTACGAAGGGCTTTAAGGCCCGTGCACACTGGCGGAAAAACGCGCGCGGCGCGCCGCCGGCGGAAAAACGCTTCGGCGGCGACACGGCCACACAGTTCGCGGCGAACCGCGGCGGCAGCGCCGCGAAATCCCGCCTCATCCGAGCGAACGGGCGCGAGAAGCAAGCGAGCCACCGTACGGGTACGAAACGAGCCTCCGGGCGGGTCCGCATGACTCCGCGATGGAGCACGTACGTCACGGACGGGGACGCTCTGATTGGTCTCCTCCCCGGCGGCACGCGGCGTGCCGCGTAAAATCGTGCACAGACCGATCGGCTCGCGGCAAGAGAATCCCTGCTGCGCGGCAGCCTCGGAGGCTCGCGTTTTGCCGCCTGCGGCGCGCCGCGTGCGTTTTTCCGCCAGTGTGCACGGGCCTTTATACGTTGTGTGTCACAAAGCTACACATACAAAGCTAGGGGAGGCCGCTAAATGAACAAACGGAAGATGAGCGCGAACTATCAAGTGAAGCATGCACGAAACGAACGCACAGATATGCATCGAACGAGCGCGAATAAGCTGTCACAATGGATACTCTCAGTTTGAACAGCGCTCCTGTTGCAAAGGCGGCCGAAGCAGCGAAGTTAACTAGCGTGCTTCAAGTGTCGAGCTTTGACACTTGATAGTTCGCGCTCATCTTCTGTTGTTCGTTTAGCGGCGTCCATTGAGCTCGAGTGAGTTTCGTGCGCTTCCGTAACATCAGCGCGGACATCACGGTCAAAGCTCGAAACCAATCAGCGTCAATCTCCCCACTTGTATTTCCATTTTTACAGCGGAAGTTTATGCTTTATTGGAAGCAGTAGAAAGAGTCATCACGGGCCAACACACCAAAGCTATTATATTCACAGACTCTCTCAGTGCAGTGAAAGCCCTTCATTGGGAATCAGAATGTGAACCTTTACTTGGCGAAATTTTAAACAAAGTGTTTTTAAATAGTGAGACTAACACTATCCATTTTTGCTGGGTACCTAGTCACACGGGGATCCCAGGCAATGAGAAGGCCGATGAATGCGCTTCTCTGGCGGCGCAGAAGCCAGTTACAAGAATAAACATTCCTCTAAAAGATAGCCAGCGAGCAATTCGGGTGGCTCTGCAGTCTAAGTGGCAACAGCAATGGGACAGCTGTGTCAATAACAAGCTCCATGTTGTCAAACCCTTCATTAACGAATGGAAAACATGCAATCACCAAGAACGCTATATTGAGGTTATATTATGTCGACTCCGAACAGGGCACACACATCTTACACACAACTACCTTCTTAGGAAGGAACAACAACCAACATGCGAGAAATGCCAGGAACCACTAACAGTCGTACATATCCTAATTACATGTCCTTATCTTGAAACACAAAGACGCAGATATTTTGCCAAGCTGTACAAACACCACATACCCTTACACCCCAGCATAATCCTAGGAGACGACCCACTTGTTCCATTGCGTAACGTTTTCAATTTCCTATGGTCGACTGGCTTTTTAGATAAATTGTGAAAGCATGTAACTCCAACTAATTACACCTAACAACTTGTACCTGGCGCATCATAGCCTAAGTTGCTTTTGCGCCAATAAACCCAACTAACCAACCAACCAACCAAAGCTCGAAACATCCCTCTTCCTCTCAGTACGAGACAACCGCGCGAGCAGACACGGAATGGCAAGACCCAGCGCAAATAGAAGCGAGTGAGCTGGCCGACGACTTTTAAATGCGCCCGCTGCGCTCCTCGCGCCATCTCGCTGGTAATGAAGAAACGCTATAAGCGCCTGCAATCCCCGAGTCCTGCCAGTGGTAAAGGGTGTGTATATTTGCAACTCCAGAAAAAGTGGTTCATCTAGCAACATTGCTGAGATAAACAAAGATGGCTTCTATATCCAGGGTCACGGCCGCGCTTCCGCTTAGCGCTGTGCTAAAGTTTCTTCATTGCGGGTTCGAACCACGATGCTTCGTCGAATGCGAAAGGGTTTTTGATGCCGAACATCTGATATTAATCGGTCTAAAGGATTTGAGCGGTGAAACAGCGGAAATAATTGCGCTGTGCGTTCAAACGTCGCACTTGTTCGGAGACCCGCATCAGATTTTCTTAAGGATATATAAAAGCCTTTCCAGCGAGCGTGAAGTTGAAGAAGGCAGGTGTTTATGCGCAGCACGCCTCTCCGAAAGATGCAAGCACTTGTGCGCGGCGTTGCTCCATTGAGTACAAATGCGTCACTTATAAACGTGTTAAAAGAGTGCAGTTCTATGCGCGGTGCCGGAAGACAAACTTATAGAGGCGCGGCGAACAGGTCGAGGGCTGAAAAGTTGGAACGAGCGCAATAAATCCTGAATTGCCACCAGATGAACTCGAAATGTAAACGCGCTACGTTAAACGATCACACATTACCTCCATTACCACCAAACAGATTACGAGGCGCAGCGCGCGCATGGGACGAAGGCGGCGAACGAAGGCAAGCGCTCGCTTTATATCTCTTATCTACAATGCATGCGGACAAAAGTACGTTAGCAATAATGTTACCGCGGTTCAAGTTGAGCATCGGCACGTTCAGAAAACGTTACCAGATATACATGTATAAACGATGTCGCTATTTCGTTCATGCGCTAGCTTTATGCTAGCGCATGAACTAAACTACACTCCGGCTCTTCGAAAAGCGCGCATGATATTAAACGCGCGCACACACAAACATAATCTGTGTACTCACCGGGGAGGAAGAAATCGTCGCGAGTGAATTGCCTGGACCAAACTAGCATAGTTCCCGTCACCTTCTTGCCGATGCGCGAGTTCCTAATCCATGTTGTCCTGCGCGAAGCGCCGTCTGCTTCTTTGGGGAACCGATGAAACGACGTGTTGTTGTCTTTGCATCGCGATGACACGCACTGAGGCACGCCACAAAAGTCTTTTGATGAGGACTCTTTTTCGGGCTGCTTCGAGGCGGCATGGCGTCGATTAAGGAACTATAGAGCTGTTTTACAGTCCGCGGTAATGCGATGCCATGCCGCGTTTCGGTGTCGATATTGGATCGGCTGGTTCCAGGAGCGTCCGCTAGGTGGCGAGCATTTAGATGGAATCGCGAATAAGGCTCGCCGTTAGCTCCCTGAAGGATATTCTCTCCGTGGCGTAGTGGTTAGCGCCACGCGCTGCGGAGCGAGAGGTTCCTGGCTCGATTCCGCGCTTCGGGAAGCATTTATCTGACTTATTTTTCTTTGGGACTTTCATATATATATATATATATATATATATATATATATATATATACACGGTTCATAACGGCGGCGACGGGGACGACAAAAACCAGCCGAGACTGTCCATATATTTGCTAACGCAATAAAAACATTTGTCACGAAGTTATACTGGAAGCATGCTATCCCCACCCCAGTTTCACAAGGGATAAATTCCTGTTTGGCGCTTCAAAGGACCGAATAAGCAAGCGCGCACACTACCTCTCAATGCGGTGCAATGCGCCACTGGAGGGTTCAGCTTGCCGTGCGCACCGCTCCGGCGCGGGGAGGGAAGAAATCCGAGGAGGATTGAGGAGGAAAGCGCGCGTGTGGAGGAGAGTGTCGCTACTTTCCAACATCAAGGGGCTTTACTTTTAGATTGAAAGGAAGACGAAAGTGCGCCCCATAACTGTCTCTCGCAATGGAGGACACCTCAACAGTAGTGCACGGGGAAGGGAATCGAAAGAATGTGTGTGAAAGATAGATAGGAGAGTGGCGTTTGAAAAAGAAAAAACGGGAAAAGGAAACGACTGGAAAACAGCAAAAAAATTAAAATCAAGTGCGGGGGGTTTCTGACCTCGTCGCCTAAAATCGTCCGCGCAGTCCGGCGGCCTCAATAGACTCCAGCAGAGCGGTGAAGGCACGTCCCACGCGCCTGAACAGCGGAGTTAAGGCCGGTCCCCACTAGCGGCAAAAACGCGCGCGGCACGCCGCACGCGGCGCGCGTTGCTGCCGCGAGCGGCGAGATCGTGAAAAGCGGCAGCAACGCGCGGCAGACGCTCGAATGGGTCGAGACTCATTTTTTTGCCGCCGCCGCGGCCGCCGCGAAAAAAGCACCAATCAGAAGCGAGCCGCGGAGGCGTGCCGACGGTGGTGCCGACGCGTGGCGCCATCTGTCCGTCAAGCATAGAACCATAATGCACAGCCTCTGAGATTCGAAAGTGACATGGCCGTCGTAAAATCTCAGAGGCTATGCCCAGACCTATATGCAGTTTTCGTTAAGCCTACCCGTACCGAGACGCCGAGCAAGAAGTATCCTCGCAGTAGCAGTTTTTTGATAGCGTGACCAGCCGTAGCGCTAGAAAGACGTACTACATGGTCGAGGAAAGACGAAATCGTCTGATTAGAGCTCACGTTTTCGCGAGACCTTTCGAATGGAACAACACAAGTCGGGGCGTCAGGTCGTTCTTGGCTGCATCGTCGCCGCTTGCCGCAAAACGCGAGTGGGGACTTGTTGACGCGCGCTTGCCGCGGAAGCGCTCGCCGCGCGCGACACGCCGCGCGCGTTTTTGCCGCTAGTGGGGACCCGCGTGCCCACTAGCGGAAAAACGCGCGCGGCACGCCGCCGGCGGCGAACCGCGGCGGCAGCCCCACGAAATCCCGCCTCCTTCGGGCGAACGAGCGCGAGCGAGAGGCAAGCGAGCCGCCGCACGGGTACGCACGGCCGGTCTGGACGCGCGCGCTCGCTCTCTCTTTTAAGGCCGGTCCCCACTAGCGGCAAAAACGCGCGCGGCGTGTCGCGCGCGGCGAGCGCTTCCGCGGCAAGCGCGCGTCAACAAGTCCCCACTCGCGTTTTGCGGTAAGCGGCGACGATGCAGCCAAGAACGACCTGACGCCCCGACTTGTGTTGTTCCATTCGAAAGGTCTCGCGAAAACGTGAGCTCTAATCAGACGATTTCGTCTTTCGTCGACCATGTATGTCTTTCTAGCGCTACGGCTGGTCACGCTATCAAAAAACTACTTCTGCGAGGATACTTGTTGCTCGGCGTCTCGGTACGGGTAGGCCTAACGAAAACTGCATACAGGTCTGGGCATGGCCTCTGAGATTTTACGACGGCCATGTCACTGTCGAATCTCAGAGGCTGTGTATTATGGTTCTATGCTTGACGGACAGATGGCGCCACGCGTCGGCACCACCGTCGGCACGCCTCCGCGGCTCCCTTCTGATTGGTGCTTTTTTCGCGGCGGCCGCGGCTGCCGTAAAAAAATGGGTCTCGACCCATTCGAGCGTCTGCCGCGTGTTGCTGCCGCTTTTCACGAATCTCGCCGCTCGCGGCAGCAACGCGCGCCGCGTGCGGCGTGCCGCGCGCGTTTTTGCCGCTAGTGGGGACCGGCCTTTACGGCCTGAGCAGCTGCCACGACTACAATGGATCTGTTTCTATACAGGACGACGGCGCGTTCCGCGCGAGGGCGTCGCGAGCCAACCCCCCAAAGCGCGTTGCTCTGCATGCGCTTCGTATAGTAAACCAGCTGTTCCCGGCCACTTTACCGTGCTAATTATTTTTTCCGCATGTAGAAAGTGGTGGAAGCAGTACAGGTGCGTGTGGGGACAGTCTGGCTTTCTAGGTACTCATGCACTCGGCAAAAGAAGAGGCGCACTCAGTGCTACTAGCAACAAGAATGGGTTGGTTGGTTGGTCAAACTAAAGCCAGAGGGGCTTTAGGTCAAACTTGACCATCTTATATTTGATGGAGGCGAAAATGCTTGGGGCTTGTGCGCTTGGATTTAGGTGCACCCTAAAGATTACCAGGTGGTCGAAATTCCCGGAGCCTTCCACCACGGCGTCCTTCATAAACATAACGCAGTTTTCGGATGATAGACGGCATGCTGATGCAGATGTCCCGAAGTGCGTCCTTCTGCTTAGTTTCTACAATGAGACGGATTTTCTCAGCCTTGTGGCGAACCGCTCAATTGTGTGATTGTCAAAAATGTTTCCCGGAACCATCATATGAGATTGTGACGGTCTTCGAGAAGGCAGTGAAATATCTTTACCGAAAGAAAATCCTCGAGACACTGCAATTTACTGTTCAGACATATCTTGAAGATTCGCCGCTTCTGGTCTGTCCGGAAGGTGTGGACAAGAGTCACGCCAGTGTCGGAGCACATCATCTCTGAAAAGTTTCTCCGGATTCTTCTCGTGAACTACACAAAAAAGTTAACAGATCAGAATGACAAGCCTTCTGGCTATATTCACAAGCCCGCGCGGAAACATTTCCGGCTGTGAACACAGTGTGTTTTACCAGCAGTGCTTTTTTTTTCTTTTCAGTTCTTCTTGTGCATTATATTATTTTAGTACCAAGGACAACATTCTGTATGATGCTGAACGGTTTTTGTGAAAGTTCTTTATTTTTCTTCGCCTGCGGCGTACGTTATTGCATAAAAAGATTTTTCTCATCTCTTTACTTGCACGCTGAAGACCGCGTCTGGACACGTGAGAGCTTGGGAATTTATATGCATGCAGGGACTCAGCGTGGTGTGGTGCGAGTTTATTATTATTATTATTATTATTATTATTATTATTATTATGTTCCTTCTGCTGTGATTGCGACTCACGGCTACTTGTGGGGAGTGTGACTTTCCCCTTTTCGAGGTATTTATTTTAATAATAAAGCAAGAATTGCGACAGCTTGAATAAAAATGACCATATTTTTTTAATTTTCAAGTACATTAATGGTTGGCATATGTGCATTTGACGTAAACGTTTTGGAAACCAATTTCTTTCAAAAAAGAATGTTTCGTGTCATTTGTTCTGACGGTCGGTGACGAATAATGCGGCCGAGCCTTCTGAGCGCGACGCGCATTGGTAAGTGCTCTCACGAGCAGCAGAAGCGGGCGAATCAGTGGCTTGTGCCTCTCCCTCGGAAAAGCGGAAAGTACCAGAGTTGCCATATATATGCTTGCTACCGTATTCTCACCGCATTGGTACCATGCATAGCATATAGACGAGCATCAGAAAGTGACACGGCAAGTCTGAGGCCGAGCATTCCCAGCGCGCGCTAGCCTCCGCAACGGCCGGGAGCTGGTTTAGAGATGGATGGATGGATGGATATTAGGAGCGTCCCCTTTATAACGGGGCGGTGGCCGGGCCACCAAGCTCTAGCTTTATTTCTTTTTCGTTTACAACCATTTCTTTTCCCGAATCACACATATTTTCACAACTAATTTTTTTCCTCGTCTATTTATTTTATCTATTATCGTTCTGCTGTGATGGAACAATCTTACCCGAACTACCTTGCGCTTTTGTTTGCTCCATACTTTTGCGCCACCAATGCTCTAAGCGCCTTTTACTTATATCTATCGCCGGCATGTTCAGCTTTCCCCTGTTACTCCTGAAACTCATGGCCTCCTGTAGGGTAGTGTCCACAGCTACACCTGGGTGGACATCTGTACATTCAATCAAAATATGGTCTGTCGTTTCCCTAGCTTTTCCACAGCACGTACATGTATCCCCTTCTTTATTGAATTTCGCTCTGTAACTTCGGGTTCTCAGGCAACCGGACCTTGCCTCAAACAGTAAAGCGCTTCCCTTTGAATTATCGTAAAATTTTTCTCTCTTGATTTCGTCTTTCCCTTTTCGGTAGCGGGTTGGCTCGGAGCGCCCCCGCCAAGTTGCGGCGATAGGTAGCAACAGCCCCCCGTGCGCAGGCCGTAAAAGAGAGAGCGAGCGCGCGCGTCCAGACTATAGTGTACTAGAATAGTACACTATAGTCCAGACCGGCCGTGGGGTACGAAACGAGCCTCCGAGCGGGCCCGCATGACTCCGCGATGGAGCGCGTACGTCATGAATGAGGACGCTCTGATTGGTCCCCTCCCCGGCGGCGCGCTGCGAGCAGTCTGGAACTTGAAGGAGACCAATCAGAGCGTCCCTGTCCGTTAGAGTTACTCTATATGCTACCGTAGGTAGCAGAGTTGCGCGTAGGTCCGCCATCTTGGCCAGCAAGCAACCAAAGCTATGCGGCGAAGCCACGCTCAGTTTTTGCAGGCGGCATCCGCAATCGAGCATGGGAAGTTGTCCAACGCTCGTAGTACGCTTTGAAGCCTAATAGCAAATAAAAATGCAGCGACAGCTTAGTGACGAGACAGATTAAAGGCGTTGCTCTTTTTAACACGCGCCACGAGATGCAGAACGATAAAATGTTGTCAGGTGTGTGTGTGTGTGTGCTTCACTCCTCGCAACTTTTGACTTGACAGCGTGTGTACACATTGGTTATTCCAGGCGCACCGGCCAAATGCAGCATTCATTTTCCTTAGTGGTTAGTACCGCACTGAGCAGTTTTCAAGCCGAAACCGCATGTATAGGATTATCCGCACGAATGCGACGCGATACGAAATGGGCCGTCGCGCGATGGGTCACATGGTCGGTCACTCGGTTATTGGAAATCTAGAAATGATCGCTTGTCATACAAGCGAAATCCAGCCGTAACAAGCCGGTTCATGTTGTACGTAACAGATGTCCTGCCGGTAGCCACAGAAGCGCGCTTGCAAACAACTGTCAAGGCTATCTAACACCGAAATAAAACTATAATGCAATGCCAATTTTCACGGCTTCACGGCAAAACAGTTCCGACAGAAATGCTGCGGGGCTAATCTCTGGCCACTGGGAAAACGTAATATAAAAATACCACTTTCTCAGCGCTTCGAGTTGTCCCGCAACATGCGCGTCTTGAAATCAATGCTCGGAACGCGCTCCAACGCAGACAAAAGTTCCGCTGCGGCGGCGCCGAGAAGCACAAAAATTGGCCTGAACGTCACCTTCTCTGCAATGCTCGGTTGCTTCGCAGCTGGCGGCGTTTGGAAAACAAACGCGCAACTCTTTATGCTAGCATAAATATACAGTAACTCTACTGTCCGTGACATACGCGCTCCATCGCGGATCATGCGGACCCGCCCGGAAGCTCGTTTCGTACCCGTGCGGTGACTCGCATGCCTTTCGCGCTCGTTGGCCCGAACGAGGTGGGATTTCGCGAGCAGTGTTGCGGCTGCGTATTCGTTGCCGACTCGTGCACAACTGCAACACCGAAACTAAATTTCGACCATTGGGCGGTTTAGAAGCCCTTTAAAGGGGCCCTGAAACCATATTTTACTCGTTGAGTTTTGCATCGATACGGGTTCGTTGTATTGTTCTGAGGTAAATGCAAAAAGAATTTTCGAGATCGATGCAGGCAAACGCAAGTTATTCAACTTACAAATTCAAAGTAAAAGCAGACGACAGATATCGGCATCCCAAGGCGTGCATGCTGCTTCCAATCAAAACGCGGCTTACATCTTGCAGAACCGGAACCGTGCTGCCCTCTGTGGCCTTCCTACCACAACCACCACGTGGGCCGCACAGCGATCCTTGTGTCAGTTACAAGCAAAATGAAGTTGTAATGCCCAAATTTGTACCTTTAGCAAGCATAAAACACGTTCTGAATTTGGAGTTTCTCATATTCGGTGCATTATCGATATGTGCGATGTATATTTTTATTCCCTACTGTTCCCGGCCAATCAGAACCTGCAGCAAAGCAGCATGGTGATGTCATATCCGCTAGGAGAAACTGTTGATGTATGGCGCTGCAGTCAGCGCGGAAACCGATTTCAGGTACAAATTAAAATATAATACGGTTCAATTTCGCCGCTTTCACTGGTGTTTCGGTCATCGTCAAGTACCACACAAAGCAAATGTGCAATAAAATCAATGTGCGTAAAATGCGTTTCAGGGCCCCTTTAAGCAAGTTGGGCCTTCGACAGCTTCGCTGGGCTGTGGCGTTTGCTATAGCAGAGAGCAGAGCCACGCGCATTTTTTTTTGTTCGATGTAACTGTGGATATTCCCCTACACTGACGTGAAAGCATTGCATTCGGAAATGGCTCGATATAAAAGATAATTCGATTTATGCGATTTATATGTAGTCGGGTTTGTCTCTACTAACTTCTGTAGCCTTTGCGGCAGCACGTCTCACGCCATGGTGGAGAGGAAATGGAGTCAGGATGGAGAAGCTAGGTGATGGACGATCTTGACGAAGGCCTGTGTTCGGCTCCGGCAGGTGTTAAGGCTGATCCAGATGCTGTCCGCGGTGAAGGGCAGCTCCTGTGGTTGCAACTATTAATTTGGAGAAAACTTCAGGCCCTTAATCTACCTCTCCCCTTGGCTCCAGGGTGGGATTATGTCCGTCTCTTTAGCCCCATTCCTCCAACGCTCACTGTAGAGAGCCGCCCGCCACTTTAGAAGGCACCTTGGCTGCCCTGCCGATCCTTCCCCGCTGGGAAGCGCGCCATCGGAACATATGGAAGAAATGTGAAGCCCCCTTTCACCGCAGAATCTGGACACACAGCTTCGTTGTGTTAACCGAGGTTCCAGTGCCATGGCCCTGTGTTGGGCACCCACGTAGTGGGTGGCCCGCCTTCCAAGGGTCCAAGCTCGATCTATTGGTTGGTTGGTAACAACTTTATTTAGCTCGATCTATGCTTTCTTCTTGTTTTCCTGTGGCGCACCTGTGGTGGAATGACAGTGTCAGCCACAAGTCGACGGTCACAGTTTTTCCAGAGGCTGCAGGAGAGCCTGTCGAGTAACGGTACTCTATAGCAAACATTGCTAGGTGTCGCCTTCCACCCTTTGTCTTTTACGCCCCCTCCTGCATCTGAACCCCGTTACATTGAACTCGTCTGGGTCCCTGTGCACTCTCAATACAGGCAACTAGATGGCCCACCAACACGCTCGAGGACTCGTCGACCGAGCGGTGGGCCCCTCCGTGTCGGAAGTCCGGTTGGGTGAGCCGCTCGCACCTATCATGATATCACCTATCATGACCATCTTTTGCGTCTCGCCTAGCCTCCCCCACATTACACCCCTCTCCAAGAGATCAGAAATATTCTGATGTCGCCTTCAGATACGTACCTTTCCTTGCCCAGTCATTTAGTCATACATCCACCCTGGAGTCATCGACGAGCTTTGCCGTAAATTTCTGTGGGTGTGGTCTCCCAGAACCACATGCTTTAATTGGAGTTGCGCAATGGACCCTCATTCTCGAGATCTCCCTTAACAATCAGGCCCATGGGAACGATCTGCTATTCAGCTCTGACTGCAACACACCCAAACCCAGGTCCTGGCGCGCGCTGAAGACGCGATCAACAAGCATCATCTTGCAGTCTGTACTCGCTCCACGAGATGAGGCTCTGAAAGACAGGCACCTGGTGGCGTTCCGGAGCAGGAGGTCCTTCTGCCTTCCGGACAGAAGTCCCAGAGTACGTTAGGCCTGTCTTAAGTCAGGTCACGGCCACCCAAAATAACGCGGGTTCCATCCTGGCCACGGCGGTCGCATTTTCGATGGAGGCGAAAATACTAGGTACCCATGTATGCAGTGCGTTGTCAGTGCACGTTGAAGAACCCCAGGTGATCTAAATTTCCGCAGCCCTCCACTACGGCTTTTCTCTCATTTCTATCTCTTTCAGTCCCTTTCCCCTACCCCCACGGCCGCTTAGCCGTGCTCCCTACATGGGCTGCAGAACCGAACCACAATCAGGTCACGGTACGTGGCATGTGACCAGTGGCGCACCGACGGTGGGGGGGGGAGGGGGTTGTAACCCCCCCCCTGAGGCCGACCTAACCCCCCTCCCACTCCGTAACTGCTCCTATCTCCTAGAAGAATGTGGCGCTAATGTCTCGTCGAAAAAATAATAAAATAATCATCATCATTGATGTTACCATTCTTTGGCATTTTATTTACTTTTTTTTACACACGCAACAATTGTGTAATCGCATGCCCCGGCCCTTCGTGAAAAATTTAACCCCCCCCCCCCCCCCCTGGCAGAGATCTTGGGTGCGCTATACTGCATGTGACTCACATCGATATTGCGGTGGTTATTTGAGCAACGAGGTTCAGGCGGTTCAGGTGCACCAGTAGATTACGTCGTAGTCAATATACTAAAACTAAAGGGATGGACACATGGTCCGATTTTCCATGCGATCCGACGTCCGATGCCGTGTGGTCCGACACGCGGCATACGACGCTTCAAGACCCATGCGGCGACGAGCGATCAGCGAGGAGGCTCCGCCCTCATCCGGCGCGTCAGAGTACACGCTCGTAAAACATTGAATCCCTCTCGCTAAGTACAAAATAAACAGTTTTGCACAGCCTTACTTGGTTACAAAACAGAACCGAAAAGCACTGCCGACAAAACTTTGCCTTCGTGAGCGGCAAACACATCACGACAGCCCACCGTCAGTGACGACTACGGGGGTAGGCCTAGCTGCCAACCCTCGGAGTAGTCATTTTTACCTATACGATTAACATTTGTGTACTCATATGTCGTACGTTAACACAGGCGATTAGTTTTCTCGAAACATCGTTGCGATTGAAGTGCTATGGCAGAAACGAAACAAGCCGCTTCGGTGAGGTGGCCCTTGCCGAGATATTTGTTTACATTCGCACGGCGGTTGCTTTTCATCTCTCCGCTGGTTTGGAAAAGGGCGTTGCTTTGCAGATTGATGCACATTAGGCATAACACTACCTAATAAGCATTTATTTCGAGCCAGAAATAAGTCATAATATTTTCCACGAGATTCCGGCGATACGATCGGAGCGGAGCAGTGAACCAATGGGCGGCCAGCAGCACGACGTCACGCGTCTCCCGCGCTGCCATTGGCTGCTTCCGTCCGACCTTCCTATCTGCGCGGGTTGACGCGCACCGGATGTCCGGACCAGGGAACTGGCGCTGCAAGAACACCCCCTGTACACCCGGTACGACTGCCTGATCGGATCGCATCGCCGGACTAGAGTGTACTAGAACTTTTGAGTGGCGCGAGCGCCTGCCTGGGCGCGGCCGTTTCAGCGTGGAATGATACGGTGGCGCTGGCGTCGACCAATCTTCCCGGGCGGATGGCTGGCAGGCGTTCCACGTACGTGTTGGTACCTCTCCGTCGCGCCCAGGATGATCTTTTTCATTCCTTGTTATAGACCTTTTTCATAAACTGCAAGCTGATTGATTGATTTGTGGGGTTTAACGTCCCAAAACCAGCTCTGATTATGAGAGACGCCGTAGTGGAGGTCTCCGGAAATTTCGACCACCTGGGGTTCTTTAACGTGCACTGACATCGCACAGCACACGGGCCTCAACATTTCGCCTCCATCGAAATGCAGCCGCCGCGGCCGGGATTCGATCCCGCGACCTTCGGATCTGCAGCCGAGTTAGAGTGTACTAGAATATTTTGAGTGGCGCGACCGAAGCGGGCGCGCCGTGCAAACCGGTGTCCCCTCTCGCATGGAAAGCAGCGGTGGCGCTGGCGTGCCTAACCATTGGGCAGCGGGCGCGCGGCGGGCACGGCCAGCGTGGCCCGAGCTGTGGTGTTCATTCTAATTCTTCTTTTTTTCGCGTGTGCGTGCGTGCTGTGCCATGCACATTGCAATAAATATTGTATAAACATAGGTACGGCAGCACAGTCACGCTGGCCGGCGTTTTCACAGATACATCTAATAAAATAAAATAAAGATCCGTTCGGTGCGCCTTGCAAGCATCTGATGCGCTCGCAGCTTCGTTGCACGAACCCCTCTCGCGGGGCGCGATGGAGGCGTTAATTTTATTGAAAATAAAGCAGTTTTTAATCAGAACTTCCTTATACATGATTGGCGTGCAGGAAAACGTCAGGCAGTGAATTATTTTGTGGGATATATTTAAAAAATCTGGCATAGGTGACGACGGCACATATTTTAGGATGGGGATAACATCGCAAAAACGCAGCCTGCACAAAATAAGAAGAAGAATAAGAAAAATAAACAAGGAAAACGTCGTAAGAGTGGAGGCACGGATGTCCGTCATTCCCGATGTTATACATAAAGATGTGGAGAGTACGGGAAGAGAGCTCGAAATGAGCAACATTAGTTTCAATCTGCTCTAGCAGGCCAATGTCGAAAACGGCAAGACCTTGGTCTGTTTTATGCTGAGTACAGGGTCCCGTTTGGCTAATACTGAACTGTTACAAGTTACTGCCCGGAATTACCAACTTCCTTATTCTCATCCTGTAAAATTATTGAATACGTCTCACAATTATTTAGCTAGTTCGTTACCGATAGTTATGTTCATATCGCAGCCATATCTTTTGTAAAGATTTCTTGAAAATGACCCAACTTAAATACCTCTGTAATTTCTGTTTTTGTATATTTTTGCTGCCGAATTGCTCTCGTTATGTCAGGCGAAGTCGACGTCATTTTTTATATTTTAAGAGAGCAGTTTAACTGGTTCAGTGGCGCACCGACGGGGAGGGGGGGGAGGGGGGTTATGGGGGTTGTAACCCCCCTATCGTGCTAACTGTAACCCCCCTGAGACCGACCTAACCCCCTCCCACTCCGTAACTGCACCTGTGTCCTAGAAGAATGTGGCGCTAATGTCTCAGCAAAACGCCGAAAAAATAATAAAATAATCATCATCATTGATGTTATTATTTTTTGGCATTTCATTTTCTTTTTTTACACACGCAACAACTGTGTAATCGCATGCCCGGCCCTTCGTGAAAGATTGAACCCCCCCCCCCCCCCTCTGGCAGAGATCCTGGGTGCGCTACTGAACTGGTACATGTATAATACTAATTCATAGGGTCTCAACCCGCCTACCTACTTTCTTCTTAATAGATGACCTTCTACGTATCTATAGATGCGTTCGCATTGACAGCATTACAGTGATTGTTCTCGTGAGCTACTCGTTACTTCTGAGTACTTTGGACTAGCGTTCGGAATCCGCTGTTATTTTTAATACATATTAACGACATATTGATGGAAGTTATAACTTATTAGGGCACCATTTGAGATCGAATTATTAGCAGACTATTACGTAAAGAAGCTAGAGAGGAAGTTAAGAACCGCGCAGCGGGCGATGGAACGGAAAATGATAGGCGTTACACTAAGGGATAGGAAGACAGCCGTGTGGGTCAGAGAACAAACGGGGGTCGCCGACATAATGAACGATATTAAGAAGAAAAAATGGACATGGGCAGGCCACGTGATGAGAAGGCTAGATAACCGATGGACAGTTAGAACGACGGAATGGATACCAAGAGAGGGTAAGCGCAGCCGTGGGCGGCAGAGAGTAAGATGGGGGGACGAAATCAAGAAATTCGCAGGCATCAAATGGAATCAGCTCGCGGAGGACAGACAAGAATGGAGAGGATTGGGAGAGGCCTTCGTCCTGCAGTGGACATAAAATTGGCTGATGATGATGATGTCCATCTTAACGAAATCAACAACTATGAGGAATGGACACATTTCTCCCTGGTGCTCTCATTACGGCATGTAGCTGAATGGAGATAAACCAGTGTTTATAAGGACTACAACAACAACAAAAAAAAAAGGAACACGATACAAGCTCTTCTTTCCTTACGGTTTTCAATCGCAATCGCTCCCTGATATATTTGAATGCAAGTACTTCGTCGCATTACTCACTCTCTCATTTGGAAAGGTCACACTATTCTCACCAGAGCGTCATCAGTCCGTAACCTTGGTTCCATTAGGCAATAACTAAAAGAAATATTTGCAAAATTTAATTTGTCAGAATACATATCGTTTTTCAGACCAGGACCTGGACATGCATGCGCAGTTTGGACTCCTACATAAATCGTAGAACAAAGACCGGAGAAGATTCAAAGCGCAACGCCGTTCGCTACTTATATTCTAAGTAGCAGCGGAACTGACCTTTCAGACCTAATTAAAGAGCACAATGTATGAAGATTTTGAGTGTGCCGTAAAACCCAGACTAATTAAGATGTCTTTCCCTGAGCTGTATGCTTTACCACTGCGGTCGCAGCTGAGGAGACATCACCTTACTAAATCTTTAATCCCTTTTAGTACCAAAACAAGTTCTTCGGAATATCTATTTTTCCCTCGCATCATCTCTGAATGGAATAGTTTATCTCTCACGACTTCGCACAGCACGGACCTAATTTTTCATAGAATACCTTAATTGATCCTTAAAGTTTCTTCACCACACTTGAACGTTAGTACCTAAACGTAACATTTTCACACTACACCCTTTTCATTCTAAGATTTCTGAGCTATATAGGAGTGAGTGTATGGTTTCTTCAGTTTACCTATATTTATGGGAAACGAAAGTAACAGTGTGAAAATTATGCTTGGTACAGCATGTTTATATCAGGTACGTCACACCGAAGGGGTGATGTTGACACGCAGCAAAACAATATCTCACTCTTCACAAGTAGGCGTTAGGTAGAACCTTCTTTGTGTTTGAGTAAAAATGCCCATACCAAAAATGAGCACCGATATATAGCGTGCAGTAGAACTGCCGGCTGATTTAAAACTATATTTGATGATTGCAACGCTCGCACGCTCGCCGTGTTCATAGGTAATAACATTGCGGTTTGAGCAGAAACCTTGGAAGTAAGCAGGCAAGCAATATGAAAAGACATCGATCGCCTAGTTAAAAGTTGATGAAGCTGCATGTGGCGCATCGCTGCTCAAGTGATCCATTCGCGCTTCATTATAAAACCAAAATAAACCTATCTACACCTGCCAGGCGCTCTCCCGGCGCAAATTAATTGCCATCAGGGTGGTAATGCAGTTCAGGTGTGATGAAACGGTTCGTTTTTACGTTCCTTTCATATAAACTCGCGCCACTCTTGCGAACATTTTTGTGAGCGCGCCGGCAAGCAGACGCCCGCGAGGCGGGCCGGCCGTGCCGGCCGGCCGGAGCAACCAATGTCTGACGACTGCAGCGCCGCCGCTGCCTTCCATGCGGAGAGGGCCCCTCTCCGGCCGGCGGTCGCGCCACTCAAAATATTCTAGTACACTCTAGCCGAGTGCCATAACCACTAGACCACCGTGGCGGGGCATAAACTGCAAGCTAGCTTTCCTGCAATGCAGCTTGCCCTACTAATGGCGGCATTGGAAATCCGGCAAACAACGTGTGCAAGCGCAATTTGCTTGCGATAGGGCATGTAAAATGTTGACGCAGCCCTTCTGACACAAACATCGCCAAAAACGGGTCGCAGCATGTGCAACATGAATTTTGACAACATTTAAATAAAGGCAGCTGTCGCCATTAGTAGGGCAAGTTGCATTGCAGGGAAGCTAGCTTTGCAGTTTATGAAAAGGGTCTATACCCCCCTTTTCAAAAATTTTAGTGCAAATAAATATTATTTGACATTATTGTTATTGAAGTTGCCGCCGACTGTATCGCAGCTTGAAATAGCGTAGCACATTGTACCGCATAACGAGCGCGTTCCCCCCCCCCTTTTTTTTTTACAGTGTACACTTACACGAGAAACCAGCTAGCCGGTACACATTGGAAGCCTCCCTCATCCCCCCCACACCCCCTCGAAAAAAAGAAGGAATGTGTTGCACATAAGACGAAGAACTCGCCCGTTCCACGTAAAACACCAATGTTGGAATCAAATAAAGGGCGCGTTATTTTGCTTGTGGTTGCGTTCACTCACAACAAAAGCAGGCTTTATTGACATTGCCACTGTCTGAAGAACAGCAGAGTTTTTCCAAAGCTCCCTTTCATTTTAATATGGGAATGCGTTTATTGTTGTAGGACCCACAAAAATGCACATGCAGAAAAACGCCTTCAGTGAAACATATCAGTGCAAGATTTCGATAGTTTAAATAAGCAACAGCACTGCAAAGCAAAGTCATATTAACAATTGATAACGTAAAATACAAGATTCGCATACTTATACAAACAATACATTTGCAATTAAAATTATAAAAAGCATAAAATTATAGAGCCAGGATACACAATATAACATAAAACAAAGCAGAATGGCAGAGCTTAGGTTGTCCTTCTAAAATGCATTTAAATAAAAAAAGATGTTATTATGGTTGCAAAATCGTTTAAACCGACTCTAAAGCGGAACAATGAATCGGCTTAGTTCGTGTAATTGTGCTCTGAGAACCCTAAAGCTGCTAAATTAACCATCACAGGTTTATTAATGCAAAAAGATTTAAGATCAAATTTTATTTTCAGATTCCGCGTCAGAATTTGCACGTTCTCTTACTTACAAACCACGTCTCGGAAAAATCATCTCTCTTCTTGGTGCCCCTTTAAAAAATTAAGAGTGCAATAAAATATGCACGAAAACTGACATCCTTTTTATGCCAGTGCAACAATTTATAGCCTAAATTTCAGGTGCTGCTGTGCGCTTCTTCGTTTCTCATCCCGCAACTTGTTAAGACCCTTTATATAGAAATGCATACGTGTGACCACTTAAAACCTGATCAACTTAGCAGTTAATGGCTTGCAATGTTCGTTGCAACCAACACCCCCGATGCTCCTCCTGTTGATCACTACCAGGACATCCAAGATGCTATCTTTGTGTGAGTCACTCTTACTAAAACGACCAGTGAAAATGTCTTCAAGTTCACTAATAAAGACAAAAAGTTTCGGAGAAGGGTACAGGAGACCACCGAAATCACAAGATTTCACGTCTTTCAGGGCCTTAAAAACGGATAACTTGTGACTTTCTTGCACACGCTGATATCCAGTTGTGCAACCTGGCGCGTAACAATGGTTTAAACGTAGTTTTTTTTTCTTTTTTGCCATTTCGCGACCAAAACAGAGATGCCGACTACAGAGGCTACCATGCCGCCCAGCAAACATGGGTAGATTGGGCGATGGCAGCGCCGCCGCCACTTTCGCCGCAAGTTGGGCAAGGGGCAAGCAAGGGAAGGGCGTTGCGGTCGCGCCACTCAAAAGCTTCTAGTACACTCTAGCCGGACGTTGGATCGCATGCAAAATCGGACCATGTGTCCAGCAGCGAACCGACCGCGCCCAAAGTAGAGTGTACTAGAATATTTTACCCAAAGCACCGAACAGACTCCAGACGGTTACCAACACCCGATGATGAAGAAGCCTTTGTGATGATGATGATGTACAGATTACGAAGAAGAGCCTTTTAAGGGCCCACAATGTTCTCGAAATGTCTACGCAGGGTACTTTATTTTACCCTTGCAGCAAAATGAGGAAATCTTATTCCATCACTACGTTCGCGCAAACACGCTGTTCACTTTGAAGCATTCCGGTCAATGCCAGGCGTCCTCGTAGGCATTCTCCCCCTGCAGCACCACTACTGTTCACTTCGAAATGGGCTATGAATGATAAAAGTTGAATTTAAAAGTAAGACTACATAAATTTTGCAAGGAACCAAACGATTGCCTGTCCTCTGCAGACATGCTTGCGCACGTCCAAGCTGTCTTACTTATTACTTGATAATTTTAGTTTCTTTGTTGTTACAAACTGTGATTACTGATTACGAATACAGTCTAGGACACTATTATGGACAAAGAAAACACGTTCATCGAAACTGCTGGAACCGGCAGCGCTGCCGCCTCTGCGCCTTCGGTGGCCACCATGTGCCAGCACTGTTGTGCTGGAAGAAGTCGAACACGGCTAGGGAACGCGACCAAGCGGGCGCAGATTATGACGGCTGAGCGTCCAGCTAGCGCAGCGTCAGTGTGCCGTGTTCTTGTGTCACCTCCCGGTTTGCTTACGTCGCTAACTAGGTGAATTTTGTGCGAGGCTTGAACATTCTTGTGCCAAAAGGATAGCGATGCAGTCTTGATCTGTCGTAAGCAAACCATTTTCATCGCAACGGTAGCGCATGGCGTAGGAAATGGCTGCCGTGAACTGCAATCTCCAGCGCAGCACGGTATCTGTCAGGCGTCCTGCGGATGGTCGGCTGGAAGAAATTACTCGAAACGGACACAGTCTTTTCCAGTTCAAGGTTTGTCTTTGCCTTATGTGGTGGCAATTTCATGGCACTTTATATTAGCCCATCCCGCACTCCCTGTTAGCGCCGTTCTTAGGCGTTAGAATGCAGCAACGTTGGTAGAAACAGTGCGAGATTTCGTGAATTGACCCTATAGGCAAACGCATATATGCGTAATATCGCATCTTACTGCGTCTAGTCTGAAGTTGAGGTGCCGCGATTTTTTCCCTGCCGACGGATAATGTAAGTACCTTCGAGTCGATTAAGCGTTGTGACTGTCGATGCTCCGGATTCGCATATTTACATATGCGTAAACTTTAAGATATAAAAGTGATAAATATGCACGGCTGTTTTGAGTTCCACTTTGCTTGCGCTAGTAAATGCTGTAGATGACTTGCCAAAGTCTTCAGTGTTTTTTTGTACGCAGTTGATTTGGTTGTTTGTCAGCTTTTCTATTGCCAGCGAGTTCTTGCAGACATTGCGACACGGCAGCTTGGTGACTTGTAAACTATAAGTCGAAACTTAGTTGCAGCTGATTGGACTCTACTGAAGCGCAACCACTATTCGATTTTAACTGCTTCAGCCGTTTGTGACATGTATGCAGTCGTTAAAGGCCAGTTGCCCTATCCGGTGTGTTGTGCTCCTGTGGAAAGAGTGCTCCTGTGCGCCTTCAGTTACAGATTGAAAAATCTGCCGTTTCTTTCATTGCTTTGGGGGGCTCACAGTTTCTATAGTCTGTGACCATGTACTTTGAGTGTCTAGCAAATGCGCGCGTATACCTTGGCTGGGCTCTGGTGTCATGTACAATGGATTTGTGTTCTTTTTCTCCTGGCAGCAAACTGTGTGCCATGCATGCAATGGCTTTTATGGACCGTCCTATGGCCACCCACTGTGCTGTACATGCCATGCTTTTTTGTATCCTGATGTGCTCTCCGAGCTTGATGGAGAGCAAGGATGGGTAAGCAGTAATAATGGTTTCTTCGTCTTTTGTCTGTGGTTGCCGTAAACTAGCAGTAGCGAATGATTGCTAAGTATATTTGACGGCAAGCTGTTTTGCACTGTTTAAAAGACACCTGGTGTCATTGTAAAGTTCGGTTTATTCACCTTGCTCATACAAAACGCTTCAAAACTGTTCACTGGCAATTCTGTGTACATACATGTAGGATGATCACATACATGTAGGATGAGCCCAACATTTCCTGCACAGTGCCTTGGGGAATGCTGCACACTTGTCCTACATCCAGCCTGCACTTAAAGGAAAGCATCAACAGTGTGTGCCGCAAGGGCTGCACTGATGAAATATAGTAAAGCATAGCCTTTCTGAACCTTTTCAAGAAATATGTTGTAGATTTTCTTTGTGAGAGGTCACCCTTACGAGGAGATTTAAAAAAAACCGTACATTGTCTTCATGGCGAACTGGCAAATGCATGTAGCTGTTGTGCACATTTTCCACTCATGTATTGCACTTGTAATTTACATTGTCTGACACCTTGAGTTCTGCTCTTTGTAATCCTTATAAGTAACACAATGTTGTACTGGGGCTGTGATGGGCACCAGGCGAAACAATACAAAATTATATGCTACTGCTGTACCGAGCTACCTAGGCAAGCTTTGCTGGAATGTGAGATCTAAATTTGGGCCCAACCATCAGGAGAGAGTGAGTGCAGCTTCTGGAAACGCCATTAGCGCCACTTATCACTTCATCATGGAAGAAGAAAAATGTTTGTTTTTCAAAATAAATAAAATTTGAGTCTGGCATCATTTTAGGAGCATCATCGTGTGAACTACCAGATTTTGCAGTGCACATGGTAATGTGAGCCCAGGGAAACTGGCTAGATTGTGCTGCTGGGTATGGTCATAGTGTTAACAGGATGCGACATTAATGTTTACTGTATGACTCGGCAAACACTATTTATGAAAAATTGCACAAAACCTACTTTCTATTCCCTTAACCTCATGATTGATTGGTGCTCACAGTGGTGAGGGCCTAGTGACCTCACATCGTAGGTGTGGTGTAGAACCTGCCTCTCTGTACTGTGTGCATCCTGCTTGTTTTTTTTTTTTGCCAACTTAACCATTTGGCAACAGATTGTCTGCCCATTACATTGTATGTGGCAGGTTTGGGCTGTCGTAGCACTCCACTTCTGCTTCGTCTGCTTCCTCCGTGGTTCGTGCGCACTGCGCTGAATCAAAAATGAAACAACTGCTTGCTGCAGCTGACGCAGCTGCGTGGTCGCAAATATGATTATCAGTGGCGGTCAGTGCAGTGCTGAAAGCATGCGGTTGATGCACACTCCTGTTCACCGTGAGCACTTTGTTTTTAAAACGAAACTGCTGGCAGTGAATGAAGTTGTGACACTTATCTGTGTGATCATGTGTGATTATGCAGTCATAAAGGTCATTGAAATGTCGTGCAATGAAATTAATGTGGGAGAATAGGCTACAAAGGTACTCATAGGTGCAAAGCATTCCTGTTGTTCCTGAAGTGCTATTCTGGATATGATGGTAGTCCACCATTTTGAATTCACTGTCTTAGTCTGCAGTCCCTCTTATTGGTTCAATATGCCACTACCGCAGATTTGCACGATGTTTATATTCTGAAAATGAACTTGATCATTTTCTCTTACATGACTGTCTAAAATCGTGCTTGCGTTACTAAAGAAATGATTCAGACCAACCATGTGAAGGCAAGCAAACAGTTCAGTTTTCTGGCCGATGCGGATTCACCCTCGGCCTCTTGGAAGTGGCAGCTGCACACACATTTGTTCAGATACTGACAACGCTGGTGCACCTGCACTCGTGTGTGGCTGTGGTGAAACCTGCCTTCTCAGCCTTGTTCTCTCCTATTGCGTCTTCCCTCAAATGTGAGGTTGAGGTGACTAGCTCTGGTCAAGTCTAGACTAAAGGTGACCATGCACCTTCTTCTTTCTAAAGAATAATCACCCCCCCCCCCCCCTTTGCTTTTTCAGCCATCTAATATTAGGTAACACTCCTGTAGATTTCCCCCTTACGACGACGGTGGTACGACCTCAATACTCCATTTAATTGGACTCTTGTACCGGTCTCGCCTAGCATATTTTCGGTGCTCCTTGCTCGCTGCATTTTGAGAGCGCAGATTGAATTGACTGAATGAGTGTGATGCCATTAAATAATCCACACAGCTGCCAAAACCAGAGGCCAAACACAGATTTTATTTTCTGCATCATTGATGGTGGTTTTTTAAATCTCTGGCACTTTCCTTGGAGGCTAGAAAAAGAAGCCTCATTAGTAATAATCTGGGAGCAAAAGTGCTTGAATATTTATTAAGAGCCTTTGACATTTCTCCAAGATATTGTGTTTAAAGACTAAATGTTAGCTGATTAATTATTCATAGTGTATGTAGGTTCTTAAACCTCACCATGAGTTGACTTGAATACCTTGTATGTTTTGCAATTGCTTGTGTAGATGATTTATCCAAAAGCTGCTCTGAAATGACCTTTGTTTGTAGGACCACTGTAAGTTATTTTTTCTTATCTTGAAAAATCGTGAAAAATTAGGATCACAGAATTTTCTTGTGTCTTATGAAGCTGTTTTGTGCATATTACCATTCGTGTGAACATTTCAGACTGGGCTGGGTTGTGCAGCGCAGTCTGAATTATAACATGTCTGACATCTTTGTTGATCTTGTTATTTTACAACACTGTGTACAGAATGTTTAGATCAGCATTTAAAGCACATACAGGAAGTTCACAGTAGGTATGCTGGTTTATAGTTTTTACTTATTGGAATAGAATTCTACCTTTCAGCATTGAGATGCATGCGCTGTAGTGGGACAAAAGAAGACGCACACACACAGTCATACAAAAAAAAAAAGACGATACAAGACATTAAGGCTAGTAAACCACTATAGTTTATCTTGTATGCTGACAGTAGTGACCACAAGAGGAAGCACTGAGTGGAAAGGGAAGCTTGTCCTCAGCTGCCATTCTGATATATTATTGCTTTGGTCTGTCATGTATTGAATATCACAGATACAGTTATGCATATGTGTAGAGATCTCACTGCTCTGCTGAATGTACACATACATGCACCAGTGTTCCTCCTAGTGCAGCTGATCAAAAAGAAAAAGTGTATCTGAATGGTGTCTTGAGACCCAACCACCTCTGCCACCTCAATGTTTTGTCATGCCACCCATGCTATCACAGGTATTGGCAACTTGCAAAGCTGCAGCTGTGGTTTTGTATTTGTTTTATTATTCCGGTCCACTTTTACTCTAATTTTGTGTCCTTATTTAGTCTGGCAGTTTATTTGCTTAGTTTGCAATTGAACTGCCAAAAAGTAGGTAGAACAGTAGTAGTTGGAACAGTTTTAGTGGCTATGTCATCTGCTAGATCACGTTTGTTAATTCAGAACTTGGAAGAAATTTTAGTGGGAAAGTTGTAAGGGGGTGTGGGGGGAGCATGCAGGCGAACATTTTCTACAGAATTTTTGTTCAGTGTTTTAGGTAGCATATAGAATATAACAAAACAAAACATCTGTGTGACCTCCTGCTTGTATGCTGCTATAGACCCTTTTCATAATTCGCAAGTGAATTTTTCTGTACTGCACATTTGCCCAACTAATGGCAGCACCAGTCTTGTCTGAAATGCTCACAAAGTTGGAGTTGTACATGCAGAGGCTTGTTTTCTGTGCGTGTTTAGAACAGGAAAGCTGAGCCAACATTTTCCAAGTCTCAGTGCAAGCAAACTACTCCTGCGTATGCTGTATGCAGAAGTGACTAAGCCGCCATGAGTTGGACAAACTGTATGGCAGGAAAGCTGCCTTTACAATTAGAAAAAGGGTCTATTGCAGTACTGTAAAACATGCCATGCATGAATGGATATTGATGTGGGCCACATTTGAAAGCTCTGTGATCTTGTCTGAGTAGTTAGTCACTTGTTTCTTAAAGAAGGACATCCCCCCCCCACTTTCTGTGGATGGCTCTCTGGCCAAGTAAGCTGATGTGATCCTGGAGGCGGTGCAATGAAATGTGCTGGATTACACATGTTAAAACCTGGCTATATAACAAAGTATGAAACTGGGCTAGCTGCTACGGTAGTTAGTAATGGTGGTGGGACTTTATGGCAATGCAGCATAACAGCAGTGACATGCTCAGTAATATACTATGCAGAAAGTTAACCTTGCCCAGTTTTCGGCAGTTCTGAATAAAACTTCCTTGGTGACAGTCTTTTCCTCAATTTAAGACTTGCAATGTATACTAATCTGTCCAATTATGTAAATAGAATAAAATATCTGGGCATTGAATAGAATGATCAAACGTTCCAGTCGCTTCCACCTTTAGTGAAGCTACAACCGCCAGTGTAGACATGCTCCATGCTTCTTTATTTTTATTTTCTGTTCAGGGGGCACTTCATCTTTCTTTTGTACCGTATATAGGGAGTTTTGTGTTAAAGCTTGTATAATTAAAAACTGTAAACTGCGCCAAAGCGAGAAGAAAGTTGGGGAAAGACTAAACATGGACATGTGTGCATGTTTTGGTCTTTGGAATCTTGAAATTTGCCACTGTATTTTCCCAAAGCTGCCAAAATGGTATCGTGGTTATTGCACTTGACTGTTGACCTGAAAGACGCAGGTTTATACTTGGCTGTGGCAGTCGCATTTCGATGGAGGCAAAATGCTAGAGGCCCATGTACAGTTGGCCACAGAAGGGTTACAGACGATGCGAGCGCATGCCAACTGACTTCTCTATGCCACCTAGCGGTATCCTGGCAGCGCCCGGAGAGCTCCGCCGGAACTTAGTCTTCTTGCTGCTCGCCAGCATGTCAGTTTTCACTCCTGTGCACCACACTGTTAGATTTTCGCTTCACGCACAGCGCTTGTCAGCGGTAAGGATGCCACATATCTGCCTTGATAGCGGTATCACAGCCATCATGGCCTGCATAGACTGGTGTGCCGGTGAACAGATATAAGCCCGTGGCCTCAGATATCGAAGAGTGCCTCGTGTTAAAAAAAAAAAACGTGAAAAATATTTATGCATTTTTAGAAAACAGACAGGCCGTAGTAAGGGTGGATGCTTCTTGAACGTAGCGCTGCTGTCGATTGCAAGTGATGTGGTGGAAGTGTCAGGAAGAAACTGTTTGCCACGCGCTGATGTGGTCCACAAGCTTTTGTGGTTGACTGTACAGGGCTCACGTTTAAGAATCCCAGGTTACAGGCCACTTGATTGAGGTCATGTTGGGTGACTTTTTGGTTACCTAACGTGATGTCACTGTGTCAAGGTGTGTCATATAGCGCTCGATTGTACATGTGAATTTTACTATTTGTTGAAATTTACTTTCCAAGCCATATTCCCTGTTGATATTTGGTAGATGTATATGCGTTTTCACGGAAATCGATCGCACAGGCACGGCGAAAGTACTTAAGGAGAGGAACCTGCTTGGCCATGGCAGTGCGTGTGATGGCCCGTTATTTTAACATTTGAGCGAAGAGGAAATTCAGTTTTCTCCGCAGCATGACAGATGACGCTTCTGGTGTGTTGCCATCATTTGCATGTCCTTATATGCGCACGATGCATAAAAATATGATACCATCTCTTATATACTTTCCCAGATTTCTCTCTCTAGCATCATTAAGTAGGAATGGCAAACATTTTAGCTGCAGTTAGTAATAAACACTGAATTAATTACATAAGATAAACACTTGCAACGAGCTGCTTTTAGTGACTCCACAGCGAACGACATGTGCCAGCTGCTTGCTGGCATGTTGTGAGCCCCATCTGTAAATGGCCTTGGGAAGGAAAGGGCATGCAAGCTGTTGTGACGTATTCTCCATAATCTGCTGACTTAAGCGCCCTCAGTTGGTGGCGAAGTCCCTCTCGACAAACCGAAACAGCTTGTCTTGTTACCAGATGCCGTGCCATCAATATTTCTGCATTGGACCTGACCTGAAGCGCATATAGCGTGCAAAGATGGAGGCTTCGGTGGTTCAGTACACAACTATGCTCACTGCTTGCCATGGTGATGAAAGTGAAATAATGTGTCCTGTCACACAACTTTCCCATTAGTCCAATGCTTTGAACGACTAGGAAGCAAACAATAATGTATGTGTGGTTGAAAGACAAGAGTCTCTGTACCAATAGTTTTTATGTCAACCTAACCTACTGAGCCCGTGTTACCAAATTATAAATTTTGCATTCCAGGAAATGGACTGTGCAGTTAATTAATCTGTAGGCAACATATTTTTTTCCACTTTAGTTCATGAAATAATTAGCAGCTGGTGAGGAGGTGCATGAAACACGTTTACCGCTTAAAGTGCTACCGGTGAATCGGTGCAGGTTGGCCTTGAGCTGGTAAACTTCCGTGGAGAGTGAAACGCGCACATTTATTTTTCTCCACAAGCCTTCTCGCATGACAGAGGGCGTGTTGGCGCTGTGCCCTACGGTGTGACTTTATACAGTTGCCTGAGCGAACGCTGTTTCACCTCTCCAAGAATTCTTGCTCCGTGCCCACAGGCTACTCACCAGCAAAATTTTCAGTGTCTTTAAGTAGAAAACAACACAGGTAAATAATTGTCTCTCTAACATTTACATTTGTTTATTTTAGAAAAGTGACTCGGAAGACTCTGGAAATGATGAACCAGAAGACTTTTACGATATGGTGAAGCGTGATGTTGAGCGCCCAAAGTTGCCAGCTGCGGGCCCAAAAACAGATAGACTAGCAGAATGTATATCTGCCCTTAGCAGCCCTAGGCCTCAGGAGTCGATGCCTGATGGTGTATTGGCCCAGCTCCCACTTGAGGGTAAGTACATGAATTTTGAGCTGTATTCTCTGTTGTGTGTTCTGTTGTGGCTGTTTTAATTTGTTTAATGTTATTCTGAAATTTTCTCTTGCGTTATTTTATTGGCCTAGCTGGGTAGCCATCAGCCCAGCAATTACTCTGTGGAGCCTCAACTAAGAGAAAGAACAATGAAAACCTAATTACATTTTAATGTGGTTAGGTAGTTCATAAAGCACAGCAAGTGAGAGAGGGCTCTGGACACTTTTATAATTGGAAGCTTGTCACACCTACGTGTGACTTAACTGGGAGTGAATTCGTGTTGTGGTTCTACAGTATCTACATTTGCAACCTAACTTGACCATGATTGGGCTGATTTGGGGCAGGTTATATGTTAAATGAATGTCCTGTACTCTAGGATGCAGGCAGATATGGCATTATAACTAGGTGATTTCTGTTAAAGGCAGTCTCTGAAGTTGAGGGCATTTAGGAGTATGTTGAATTCTAGTTATTAATTTATTTATCCGTTGCAAACAGTTGTGGAACATGGCTTGAAAGGGGGGGAGAAAATAAGGGTTGCATGAAAACGGAGGGTCAGGTGAAGACGCTTGAACTCATGAATAAAATTGTTAAGCAGAAAATGTTGCTGTAGTCCATGTTTCAGCAACTGGACTTATCATTATTTGGGCAGCAATTACCATCTTAATGTGTTTGTGTATGCTGTGGTCACTCGGTCACCATCGTCAAAAGTGGAGGAGAAGAGAAAGCAAGAAAGGGTAGGATGGGGCTGTTGAGATCACAAGTGTGATGAGTGGGTTATTAGTGTTGCACATTGAGGGACGAACCTGGAGAGAGAAAAAAAGCAAGAGAAAATAAGAGAGAAAAAGTGGGTGGGGAGATGAGATAAGGTTGTTATGCGAAGGATTGCCAGCTTTCGTCCTGTCTACAGGGCAGAGGAGGGAGGCATGGTGCTTCCAGGACGGGATTCCATGGGAGTTTCTAAAGGCAAAAAGAAAACTTTCCCAAGACCTGCCTTCCAGGTTGGGCAGCAACTGAAAATGGGAAAATCCTCCGCATTTGTGGTTGGAGCAGAGCGAGCTATGCATAAACAAACATGCTGCTAAGAAGGCAGTTGCTCTCCTGGCGAAGAGAAAGTCCGCTTGCCGAAATGTTAATTCCAGTTGCATCCCCTGTTAGAGTTATTATATTTAACACTAAGGAGAATTTGTGATTCTGATTAGTGGAGCTCTAATGTTGAAATGTGGCATAATGATGTGATCCTGTGTTGCTTGCACGTTCTTCTCTCTGCCACGTGTAGTGCTGTCCCTCATCTTCAGACGGCTGGATGATGTGTCACTGTGGCACTGTAGCCAGGTCTGCCGCCGCTGGCGTAATATCCTTGAGTGTGAACTCACTGAAGATCATTGGTCTGTGTTCATCAAACATCGTTGGCCTCTCTTCAAGCCTCCTCACAGAGTCACTTCTTGGAGGACCCTTTACAGTCGTCTGTGGGTACCGTTTATTTACTGTAAAAAATGCGCCTGCTATTTAGTGGGCTGCATGCCCTATGGGGCATCGCACTTAATGTTTGTTAAGCTTTACATAAATCTGTTAACATCGATTCATTTTATTGCTAAGACTACGTAGTACTGAAGCCGACAACTGAAGTTTGGCTGTAGATCTGCATCATTCTAAAGCTGGCATATTGCATCAGCTTGCTTACCATGGGGTAGCTGGCTCCTTTGTCTTTGCACGAGACTTCATTATATATATGCTGAGAAGAGGTTTATTAGCGCCTCGATATCACAGTGACCACAGGCAGCAAGGCAGCCCGAAGCACGGTCTGGGAGAGACGCCAACGGCCAGAAGCGCGCGCCAAGCGAGCCAAGCGTTGACAATGCGGCTGGCCAAAGAGGCGCTTCTTCTTCTTCACAATGCCAAACTATGCTTCATGTTTGGTATAAAATTCTTCGCAGTCGTGTGGGTTTCATTATCATGGGGCCCGTAGTACAGATTACAGAGCCATTCACTATTTCCCTGCAGATGACTTTGGGTCAGGCAAACACCCAACAGTTATTGAGTCGCTGTCCCCATGCGTAAATGTTTACGAGTTCATGCTGAGGTAGGGGAAAATCGGAGACAGGATAAGGCGATTATGTGCTGTCATGTGATAAGGTGAATTTAACTGAGCAAGAAATTATACAAGGCACACAAAATATACATGCAGTTCAGTAACAAAAATATGTATCCATGCATTACACAGATTCTGCATTCTTGATGACATCCTCGACACAAGTGACTCTTCGTGCAGACAGTTTTCTGCAAAGTAAAGGGTCCTCAGCACATGGGTTTTGTAATATAGTCCTGGGAGACTTAAAAGTCTTCAACACAAGTGGCATGTAATGTATACAAGGAGTGACAGTTCAGTCATTCGGTGAACCGACAGTGCAAGCTCATCTCAGGCCTGTAGTCTAATCTTGAAGCACTGTCAATGTAGTGCTGTAGGTCAGTTATATTGTAATGGTCAATTGTGGATAACTTGCCAGAGTGGGTCATTGCTGACCTGTTGCAATTTAGTTTTCGACAATTCATCTGTTTTTCCTGGGGCCCTTGCTTGGTTCCTGGTTCTTTGGCCTCCTCATGTTGTCATGTTTTTTTCTGCCATCCCACCCCTCCCCTGGAAATGCTTGTGGGATTTCCTTAATACCTGTTATGCGTAAAGGCCTTGTCCTTGAACTGACACTGAGGGCCAGTCTCGTTTAGGAAAGGTCATGGTCATGGCCACAGAGTTGCTATTAAAGATAGTCCTGAAGTTGAGGAGGAGGAAAAAAACTTTAATAAGAAAATTTAAAGGCAGTTCAGGGTGGGGCCCTCAGTCCAGGGCTCCACTGGCTCTTGCTGCTCGCTGAGCTTGGTTGGTTGAGCTTGGTTGGTTGAGCTCACTGGTCACTAGTGACCGGAATGCCATTCAATGGCTTTGTTCTTACTGGAATGCCATTCAGAGGCGGCCAGAGGTCAGTAGGTGGCTCCTCCTCTAGCCAGCCCTGCCAGGCTGAAGTCATTGGCCATGGTCCCTGGAATGCCATTCAATTGCCTTCTTCCAAGAATGTCATCGTGCCATGTTTTACAAAGGGCTTCTCCTGAGGACCTGCTCGCAAGCCGGTGGGTTGCAATTGGCCAGCCATGTCATCACACCCTGATTGTGTGCGCTGCAGGTGTGCCATAACTTGGCAATGCCTGCAACTTGCACCGTTTTGATTTAATCGAGAGATATTTTGTCCTAGTGCACAAAGCTAGCCTTCTTGAAACAGTTGCTTATGAGCCCTTAACATCGTCTTGAGTTCCATAAACAAAGTGCACAGCCTTCAACAGGCTGATCTTCAAGTCTGCGGCCTCCCTGACATGCCAGAAGCACGATTGATTGCTCAAATGAACCATTCCAATATGTGCATCAACACAATGTTTTGAAAGTGGCTGTCGCACTGGTATGCAACAGCTGCAGGCCTGCTCTAGTTTTGAGGGGCATGAACATCAACTCACTTGATGTTAGTGTCAGCCTAACAGTGTAGTGCTGCAGTTGTTTAGCTATACAGCCACTTTTTGTTCTCTTTCCTCGATGCTATCATTAAACTCTCACATTCATTCTGTGAAAAGAGCTCTTGTTGTGTAGCTGCATGAGGGACTCGGCCAGACACTGCGTTGCTTTTTCCTCCTCTCTCTCCCCATACCGCAGGTGACATGTCAGACACAGTGTGTGCAGAGAGACTCTGTTGTTTTGTTGTTTTGTGGGGTTTAACGTCCCAAAACCAGCTTTGATTATGAGAGACGCCGTAGTGGAGGTCTCCGGAAATTTCGACCACCTGGGGTTCTTTAACGTGCACTGACATCGCACAGCACACGGGCCTCAACATTTCGCCTCCATCGAAATGCAGCCGCCGCGGCCGGGATTCGATCCCGCGACCTTCGGATCTGCAGCCGAGTACCGTAGCCACTAGACCACCGTGGCGGGGCGCAGAGAGACTCTAGCCTTAGCCATAAAGTGCTCTATGGCAACTCTAGGTGCTCTCGCTCTCTATGGCTTTTGTAATCTATGCGTACGAAAAATGGCAGCAGGCATCATTTAATGTATGTGGAGTTTTCACTCCACTTTGGCATCATTCAAAGAAACTTACTGTTGCAAATGCTGTACTTGGCGAGGAAAATGCTCTCCTGAAAGCAAGGTTGTGATTGTTGTGTTCAGTGTGCAGTCACGAAGGTATCATTATACCATTATCATTGTCACTATGCATTTAAACTTCCATATAATGAAGTCTGTAAAATCTGCAATTTACTTTGTTATGTCGAAAAAGTGTTAAATAAAAATGCAGCCTTTGGTGCTATGTACTGTCGCCATAGGATTCTTACTAACACAGGAAATGCCACAAGGATGTTCTAATAACGGCAGTAAGCAAACACAGCACACTGTGGTAAGAAGCGATTGGCAAAGCTATCGAGTTCTCTCTGCCACACAGCTTGTCGCCAAAACCTCGATTATTTTCATGATCACGAGGGCGACACTGATGTTAGCATGTTCACTGAACCACTGCCTGTCAGAAAACAAGGTTGATAGCTAGTGGTTCCTGAAAGAAAGAGTAGCGCCTTTTTTTCTTGCTCATTGGGACTACTACTAGATACAAGTGTCATTGGAGACATCTGTTTCCTGAACGATTGCAATCTCTTGCAAGATATGTTAGAGATAAATGAGATAAGTGAGAGCCTGCTCCATTGTGTACTACTGCTCCTACGGCTACACATTGTTGTCAGTTGACAATAACAAAAACCGAATTGCAGGCTGGTGCACAGCATGGGTGACATGAAATGCGTAACAACATTGGTTGTAAAGTATGCGAGGCACAAGGTCTGCGGTATGACACGAGGCTATCCTCATGAATGCTGTGTGCCCCCTCCCCTCGATCTGGTGGCAAGGAGGTGAGAATTCAGGTTCACCTTTAACCCTCTAACCATGGTGGGAAGAGGCACTGCTTCGTGTCAATGACCACTCTGTAATGTGGCTTGGAATTTGAAAATTGTGTTTGCCAAAACTGCATGTAACTTGCCCATGTGACCACTGGCACCAGTAGAAGTTTCATTTTACTGGCTCAGTCTTTCTCTGCGTGAGCATTTAAACTTCTTTATATCGAAATAGTGGATGAAAATGCTCCATACTATGGAGGTAAAAAATACATGTTCTGTGGACATCATATCGTGAAAGAATTACGCTGTGTAAAAGGTTGTTATATGTAGGTTCGACTGTATATGGATTTTCTTCTGATAGCCGCAATGCATTGTTCAATACTCTTGAGTCAACCTATCATTATATCCAGCATATATTGTTACACTGTAAAACCTCGTCACAAGAGACACTTGAAGGAATTGGGAACATGTCTTGTAACCGAGGGCCTATGTTAAAAAAAAAAAAAAATCGAAGGAACTCTAAAAGTCTGACTGTATAACATTATTATACCACATCAGCATCAAGGTCCATGTAAACACATTTATAGGGAATTGGTCAGGACGGCTTGAAGTCATTGGTAATACAGTTGAACCTTGATGTAACAAAATTCAATACATATACTGAAATTATCGATATAATGAAGCATTTAATTTTTACGTGATGGCCATAGAACACCATGTATTTTTTACCTCTGTATGACGATACAAGTTTATCCACGATTTCAAGATAACAAAATTTGGCTCCAGCCACAGATGGAGACCAGGCTGATAAATCAAACTTCTGTTAGCATGACCGGTAAAATGGTCAAGCTTTGTGCTGCTTTTGCAAGCACACTTTTCAAATCATACACCGTGCCTGTCGACACGGAACAGACAGATGCCTGTTCCTCACCACCAGAGCAGGGAAAGATAGAGAGCATGCATGCGAACAGCCCACTGTGTCGTGATCGTATTATATACTTTGAAGCACTTCGCAAGTGGTGTGGTTCTGTATTACGCGCCACCCGTGTCGTGTGTCAGTGGCCAATTTGGTGATGTTGCCGTCAAATGCCGAGTGACAGGCATGTGTAGCCATAGACGCGGTGCTAAATGCAACAGGCCTCACTTATCTTGCAAGAGATGATCATATAGATGTCACTGCTGAGCATGGAGGAAGGAAAAAAAAGCTAGGAGAGGGCGCAATGCTGCCTCCTAGTTTTTTCCCTCCATGCTGACGTGGCTTGTGATTGGCGAAAGAAAAGGCATCGCTGCTTAATTCTATGTATCACACGGGTAACTTTTCACTATTTCTAGTGCAAAATAAGCTTGCTTTTTGTTTAATGTCTTATTAAGAACTGGATACATTCCAAGCAAAGGCAGTCGGGAATAATGGCCGCTTTTACAACGAATAAAGCTTTTCGCCTGTTGCAACGATGTCCAAGTAGCCGATCCTCGTTTTCTCTTCTTTTTAAAGCTGCTCGTGGTACCCACCACACAGCTACAACTCTCCAAAATTATGCAGGTTTTCTGTGGTAAAGATTGCTTTTACATTACCTGTTTAACCAACGCAGTGGCGACCAAAATTCGCGGCGCTGTAACTTGGTAAATGGAATCACACTCTTCGGACTTAGTTGATAGCTGGCGGTTTGGCGAGCATAACATTGGCACCGTCCGCTCGTTCTGGAAAACACCCAAAGTATAACAAGCCGCGCTAGCAAAATGGGCTTAGTAGCCTTGCTTATCACTTATTACCACTGTGTTGTATACCTGGGTTTCTTTAATCACTGCATATTTACACATAGCTGCTGCGATGTGGGCCCTAATGGTGCTTTATTAAAGGGGCCCTGAAACCATATTTTACTTGTCAAGTTTTGCATCAAAATGGGTTCTTTGTATTGTCCTGAGATAAATGCAAAAAGAATTTTTGAGATCGATGCGGGCAAATGGAAGTTATTCAACTTACAAATTCCATATAAAAGCAGACGACAGATGTCGGCATCCACTCTCATATTTCACTTACTGAGAGACCTGCCACACTGCTTCCAATCAAAACATGGCTTGCATCTTGAGGTGCCGGAAACGTGCTGCTCTCTGTGGCCTTCCTACCACAGGAACCAGGTGGGCCGCACAGCGCTCCTTGTGTCAGTTACACACAAAATGAAATTGTGATGCATAAATCTGTGCCTTTTAGCAGCTTTAGCAAGCACAAAACATGTTTACATTTAAAATTGTTTATAGTCAGTGCATTATAAGCATGTGCGATGCATATTTTTATTTCTCGACTGTTTCCGGCCAATCAGAACCAACGTCCCATTCGCTTGAAAAAACTGCTGATGTATGATGCTGCAGTCTGTGCGGAAGCCAGCTTCATGCACGAATTAAAATATAATACGCTTTGGCTTCGCCACTTTTACTGGTGCTACGGTAATCATTGAGTCACACATCAAGCAAATGTACAATAAAAGCGATGTGCGTAATTTGTGTTTCAGGGCCCCGTTAAGGTGTGGTCACTGGATCTCCAGTTCAACATAAAACTTCTTGTAATTGTCATTGAAGTTAAATTTTTTTTATACTGCTCAATTATTCGAAAATTCTTGTGGCGTTTCTGTGTAAAATAGAATCCCTCGGCAACTATACTTTAAGCGCGAATCTCTATTTAACGAAGTTTTGATATAACAAGGTAAACTGCCAGTTTTACCTACTTCGTTATATTGAGGTTTAGTTAGTTCTTTAGTGACTGCAGGTTGTATTAGCTTCCTTTCCAACTGCGGAGGTAAAGCACTTCACTTTGGAAGCCTCCGTGTTACTCACGCTACCTCTTGAAGCATTTTAGATGTTAAAGGGACCGACAACTGGCCAGAGCGTGTGAACGGACCTTTGTGTATTTCGAAAGAACTTGAATTACAGTGATGGAGTCAAGCACCCTTTCGCATTATGAGCATGATTTGTATTTTTAAATTGAACTTAAAAATTGCGGCAACTGAAATGAGGCGCAGCCTGGTGGAGACGCCTTGGTACTGCTATATGGAGTCTTTGAATCGCTGTACGTCACCTGCTGGTGTTCATACAACTGTAACTCGGCCTTAAAGTTGCAGTCGACACACAAAAACGCATCTCTGCCCTACTATTTGTTTTCCGCGCAGTAAAAGGAGTCGATGCTGAGAAGTGGCGCTGCCTTCGCGGCAACCGAAAACCTGCTGTTTTTAACCTCTGCGCATGCACTCAGTGGTGCCCAAGCGTAGCTAGCGCGCATGCGCTCTGCGGAGGCATAGCCTGGCACAAACACACCCGACGGCTGTCGGCCATTGTTTGCAGCACGTGTTGCACGTAAGACTCCGTGGGCAGAAAATTCTCATAAAAAATGTTTCATGGTGTTTTCCCTGTTGTTGTTGCGTGAAATAAGCTTTCCCTTGAAATAAAGAAAACAGGTACTTTAAAAATTGGTTGTCGGCCCCTTTAAGCAACTTCAGCTGCCGACGCGTTGTGGCCTGCAATGCTCTTGTCCTCCTCCTCTTGTTCATCCTTGAGAGTGCATTCACAATTTGCTTGTGTGAGGGTTGCATGATCTTTAAGCTCTTTGGAGCACATAATGTCCACAAGGTGAGCATGTCTGGTTTAAATAGTGAATAATTACTCTTAGGAATAAACTTTTAATTAGAGAATAATAAAGAATATTATTTTAAATAGTGAATAATTTACTTAAGGAGCCTAAAAAAAGTGGCCTTTAGTAATAGTGACCCTTGTAGTCTCGTCTCTTGGTTGAAATGTTAACATGGTGGACATAGGAAGACCAACCTAACCATATTCAAATGTCTTTTTTATCCTCCCGAGTCGCGGCAGTGGGGATTCATCCAATGTATTGGACATTGGACCACACAGCGTCACAGCTATTGTAGCAATTTTCTCCTTGTAAATATTGCTCCTGGCTGTGTTACTGGGACCCTTGCAACAGTCTAGCGAGTCTAGTGAATGACAGTGTCTCACGTAACCAGATTTTACTACACTGTAGAAACATTATTGCTGCCTGTATGCAATCTGTGTCTATTGCCAACTGCCAAAAGCCACTGTGTGATCCTCCGCAGTGTACAGCAGAGTGAATGTGTAGCATGGCCCCTGGGATTTTGCATGCATTTCCTTAGATTAGTTGTGTTCTTATTTATGACAACATTGTTGAAAGAGGTGCTGGCATGTGCAGGGTGACCAGTGCACCGTGCCGGCGGTGCCTACAGGAGCTCAGGGAAGGCCCCAAGGGCCGTGCTTTTGACTGGGGCCCTGAGGGCTCCTGGCGCGCAGTGCGGCTCCAGCAGGAGCTGCGCTTGTTGCAGACAGAACCTCCTGAAGGCATTGGGGCTCTGCCGCTGGACCCCCTGTGTGCCCACTGGCAGGCAGCCATTGCAGGGCCGCCAGACAGCCCTTATGAGGGCGGCCAGTTCCTCCTCTTTGTGCAGATCCCGAGCGCGTGAGTCCTTTTGCTCTTCAGCTCTCGCACCTGTTGAATTAATTTATGAGAAGGCTGATGCTCTTGGTCCGCCTTCCCTCATTTTATTTATTTTATTTATACATACTGCAGCCAACTTGCAGGGCTATCGCAGGAGTGTGGAATTGGGCTTGCTGGTACTGCATAATTGGTTTCTTAGTGCAAACACTTTTCACATAGGACTGAGAAGGGACGCGGACGAGCGTTAACTTTCAAGAACGTTTTATTTCTGAGAGCATACATATATATAGCCTCAGAAAGCAAAAACAACAAAACTGAACAGAAGCACACATCTGCCATGCGCGCACATCTTACAATCTCAAGAAGTCAAGCTCTTCTTTGCACAGTCCGAGGGAGGGAGTGCTGACGCAATTTGGCCTTAATCTATCGATCCACTCTGCCTCGATTATTTCTCTTGTCAGTTTGTTTCAGTTTCTTGCTACCATGGTGGTCTGGCAAAAAGCGGATTGCAGCCACACGTGCTGCAGTGTAAGGCAAGGTAACTGTCACGACCATTTTTGACTTTGCAAGCATGTTCTAGAAGCCTAACGTTAATACAGCGGCCTGTTTGCCCGATATACTGCTTGCCACATGTCAAAGGTATACGGTACACAACATTTTTCACACATGTAACAAAGGGATCCTTTTTGTGCTTCTTAGAGCAATCCTGAGTTGCTTTTGATACATGCAGTTTAGGGGTGGAGAAAACAACCTTAACATTGCCTCGTGCTTCTACCTTTTTCAAGTTGTGGGAAACTCCATGTATATATGGAACTACGGCAAGCTTCTGTGGCCTTGCTGACTGGTCTTGAGGTGTTGCCTTTATTGGAGTTTTAAGCTTCTTGAGCAAAGCTTCCGCAACTGAAACCTGTATGTAAGAGGGGTATCCTGCGTTTAAAAGTCGTTCAGATTGTTCACTGAAACTAGCACCCATTAAGTGTAGGCACAACTTTTGTAGGATACTACGGAAGCATAGGTTTACAATACCTCTTTTTACGAGTTTTGTGTGCGCGGAATGGTAGGGAAGCAGAGGTTTGTTGCTCCTTGGCTGGTACACCTAGCAGATAGGGTCTCGATGAAACTTGAAAGTCATGTCCAAAAATCTGAGGGTGTTTTAGTTGGAAGCTTGTGAGTGAGAGCTAGAGGTCTGATAAAATTGAGGGTGTCAAGAGTGAATGAATCACAGTGATTAGGATCACAGTCAAGAAAAACTAGATAGTCATCAACGAATCAAAAAATGTGCATAACTTTCTTGTCAAAAACGTCGCTGGAAAAGGTTCTGTCCATCTTTGCTAAAAACAAGTCGCTTAAAATAAGAGCAATACACAAATGCTCTCGGAAATAAAACGTTGTTGAAAGTTAGCGCTCGTCCGCGTCCCTTCTCAGTCCTGTGTGAAAAGTGTTTGCGCTAAGAAACCAACTATCAGAGGAGTGGTCACAGTGAAAGAAAGAATGAGAAAACTGTAAGCACATTAGATAAACTCGTGGTAATAACCATAGGAACACAAAAATTGCATATGTTATAGAAAGAATAAAAACATGATAGTATGTATAACATTAACACAGTATTAGAGTGCATACCATATTTACCGGTGCATAAGACGCACCCCCTATGTTTTACTGCTTTCGCAGGAAAGAATGGTACATAAGACACACCCACTTTTAACTTGGTTGGCATAGTAAAACGCAATTAAGCACATGTGCACACTCATCGCGAAATGTCATAGTAGATGAGGTTCCGTAAACATAACTACTAGGGGCTGCAACTTCTTGAGTACAAGACTTGGAACTAACACAGTCTGAAGACATAGAAAAACCATATTTATTTGTTACACTTTGCTTGATGCCATTGAAGAAGGGCACTTCAGCACACTGCCCCTAGTAGCATTGCTATGCTGTGCTGATGGCCTCCTGATAACTCGTATGTCATGATGCAAGTGCCTTGAAGCATATCGTTGGCGGTGCTTTCGAACAAATGCATGAACTACGATCACATCGCACCAGAACACGCGTACAGGAGTTAAATGGCGACTGTAACCAGAAGCCGCAATGGTTTTTGGACTGCCAAGACTTCTCATGAGATTTCTCATCAAGAAACTGATGATGACAATAAGGTAGTGCTTTTGTTTTCATAACTGGCGGGTGTTGGGCACTGCAACACTGAGACATAGTCGTGCCTTTTTCTTATTTATTGCATGACCTCCCTGGATTTATTGCTTTGCGAAAGAGCTAGAACGGTCTAATAGTACACGCGGCAATAGCTCTTTTTTTACCTCAGCCACCACACTGCTCAAACAGCGAGTGGCTGATGTCTGAGGCAACAAACGCTCCTTCATTATATAACTAAGATTAGGTTTCTTTCGCAAATGCTGTTGCGCACTATTATGGTATTCTAGAACAAAAGATGGGCATATTGGTCAAGCAAGTGTGCATGATTTATACAACGGTATGTGCAAGACACACCAGCAAAAATTGTGGGGGAAAACTACGTCTTATACACTGGAAAATCCAGTACACATCTTTTTGTAGCATCCAAAAATTTGTCTCTTCGTAGCAATCGAATGTTGCCTGGTACGTTGTTCCAAGCTTCTGTAGCTCTGTGAAAAAAAACTGTATTTAAATACAGTCGAACCCGGGTATGTTGAACTCGCCAAAAAAAAGTTTATTAGTTCGATATATGGCATAATTCGATGTAGGCCCGCTATAGGATTTTATGATGCAAAGGCACATACCCATAAGTACTTTATTAATATGGTGGCTTACTTGCGTGCCCTACTTTGCAACAAAATAGTCCTGGATTTTCTTCTGTTTCAACGACTTCGCTGCCTGCGACAGCACGCACGCCTCCACGTTGTCCAACGAGTCGGAGCAGCTGAGGCCGCAACCTTCCATATTCACGCAATAGCGCCGGACCAACGCAACTGCACTAATCACTTCGGAGGATGTAGGCAACGGGCCATCGTCAATTTCCGTATTGCAGTCGCTTTGGCTCGTGGTCGGCACGATGTCTGCAACGTAGTCCTCATCTTGTAGCTGGCCCATGATGGTGACATCATCATCCGCACTGACGAACTCATTGAATGTCGATCCGTCGATAGCACCCGGGAATTCTGCCAGCTCGCTCCAAACTTCGGCGGAAACACCTGCGGTGTCTTCAGTGCTGTCATCGGAATTTGGGGTGTCACCACCAGGCATGCGGAAGCCGGCATGCCTAAAGCAGTGCTGGATTGTCTCCTTCGTGACATCTGCCCACGATCTACTCAGCATAGAAAGAGGTCCGAGCAAGTCGATCTTCAGCTCCCTGCCGACACGAAGGTTCTGCAGCAGCCTTTCCACCAGGCGCTTCCGATAGCCGGCTTTCAGTGCACGTATAACGCCTTGGTCCAGTGGTTGCAGGACAGACGTAGTGTTTGGGGGCAAAAAACGCAGCTCGTTGTTGCTGAAGGTCTACTGCAGTGGTGCGATGAACAATTGTCCACGAGCAGGCACACCTTGCAATTTTCGCCTACCAAATCATTGTTCCACGACGACAGCCACCTGCTGAAAAGTTCCCCGGTCATCCACGCTTTTGAGTTTGCTCGGTAGGTAACTGTAAGCGACAGCGCATTTCGAAAACACCGCGGTGCCGTGCTTTTCCCGATAACTAGAGGTCGAAGCTTTTTCGATCCGTCTAAATTAGCTGCCAGCAGCATGGACACACGGGCTTTGTTTGCCTTGCCGCCGCAAGTCTTGTCGCCCCGACACGCAAGTGTCTTGTTTGGCAACATTTGCCAAAATAGAGCGGTTTCATCCGCATTGAAGATATCTTGGGCTTGATATCTTGCTGTGATATCTCGTCAGTTTTCCTCGAGCCATTTGTCTACACTGTCCAGGTCCACCGCTCTGCTTTCACCCGTAACAGCTTTGCCAACGATGTCGTGCCGTTCTTTGAACCGTTGGAGCCAGCCGGAACCGCCTTGAAAATCGCTCCTGCCAAGCAAGAAAGCAAGGTCCTTGGCTTTCTGCTCGATCATAGGGCTGGACACCGGGATGTTTCGCGACCGAACGTCCACAAACCATTTGTAAACGGCCGCTTCGACATCTTCGTACACAGCAGTGCGCACACGTCGGGCGCCACAGGCACCTGGCCTTTTGTCCGACTTGGCCCTGATGTCTGCCTTGTTCTTCAGAATAGTACTCAAGGTGCTCCTTGGAATCTTGTACGCGGCGGCGACGTCGGACTTCTTCTCACCGCGCTCGACTTGATTTATGATTTGGAGTTTCGCGGCGAACGGGAAATTCTGCCTCTTTGCACAAGTTATGACGACAGCGCGCCAAGAAAGTTCACAGAGCGTCAACAGGCAACACCACCAGCACGGACCACGCTGAATGAGGACTCGAGGAAAAGAGGCAGCAGTAGGCACACAAGCATAAAGAAAGAAAAAATGGCGCTCACTTGTACCGCCTCCGCGCCTCGGAGAAAGCACGACGGCCTCTGATTGGCTGTAAGCGCTGCGAGCAGGCCAGGATCATTTTTTGCAGGGGGGTGTTCGACCGTGCACAGCTGGGTCTAAACCACTTTTTCTAGGGTGGCGCCGGCAGTTTTCCCCGCCACCGTGAGGGAAAGCCAACTTGCTGGGGCACTTTTGAGGCACATGGAGTTTGATATATCGGTTGTCGTTGCTATTTTCGTTCGATGTAACAGTAACTTTTGCTATATATTCTCAATGTAAATTTACCGTGTTTAGAAATTGTTCGATATACGGGATAATTTGATATAAACGGGTTCGATATAGTCGTGCTCGACTGTATGTCTCTGTGAGAATGAAATGTGCAGATACCTTAAGTGTATGCATGGCTTTTTCTGGGAAACAATGGTTCAGCAAGCTTAATATAAATTAATTTTAATTTTGACACTCATACAGACAGCTTTTGCTTATTAATGATTTTAATTAAGATAAATAGTATTTGTGGTGTTTAGGATGGTTCGGCACTTTGGCTAGTACGCAGTGCTTTTCTGGGCATGAAGCTCTGCGCGCTGTTTGATACAGGGATAGGCACTGCCGCTAGAGGCGCCACTGCGCACTGTGCTCGGCTGAAGTGGCTGTGCCGGTTTGAGGTAGTTGTTTACCATACATCATACTGCTGGTATTCTACTGTTGCTCGTATTTTACGTGACGACACATGATATGGTTGTTGCATACGCGCATGAGAAAAGTTAGGTTTGCTTTCTTTTTTCATGCACATATGACAGCCAGTTGCTTCGGCGCAGGAGAATTGGATGTAAATGTTGCAGCGCATCTGCTTACCTCTGGCAGTGGTGCATGACATTATTTGTTAAAGCACAGGTATTTAAATGGGCTTGTGACACTGTGTAGGCCTTCGAAATTCCGAAACTTACAAATTGTATAGACTCGCAGCAAGACTTGAGGGAGCGTTGATTGTTCTTGTTATTGACATTCATAGCATCAACACCGTGGGAGTCTGCAACAGCTGCGTTGTAAAGAAGAAAGCTATTTCCCATGTTTATAGTTAAAGGAGTACTGCCACGAAAATTTTCAGTTGGCGTTTTTTTGCATGAAATGAAAGGCCAAGCCCTCCAGAGCCCAGAAAATGTACTGGTAAGCGTGAGCGCGCCGTGAAAATTTATTTACAGCATGCCTTTAAAACTGGTTTCGGTTCCTACTGTAGCCTGACGTCACGGCACAGTATGTGCATAGTAATGAGCTCCTCGTGACGTGCTCCCGCAAAAAATTGTGACGTTTTCGCCCAGTGGTCTCTCGCACACAGCGCCTGTAGCAAGTTCGGGGTCAACGATGTACGACATTTTCTATAGTGACTCCGCGACGACAATAAATACTTCGGCACAGTGCAAGATGCAACGTGCGGCATGCACGGTGGATGTCGGCGTGGCGTCGGATCCCGCGATAAGCTAAGGTGGCCTCCGAGATCTCCGCGGAATTTCAGGGGCAAAATGCCGGCACCATAGCGAGCTTGCCTTCCGATTATACGCGCGCACACACGACGATAGACGTAATTCGACTTGGCTCGCTCGCTTCATGGGCACTCTCAACTGCGGCGACTGAGCGGCGAGAGCAGACGACCGAGAGTGACGTGCGAGCGGCCATTTTGCATGTTTTTGTACCTGACGTCATCACAACTCGTCATACTGCTGCATGAAGTCACCAAAATTTGTACTGTAGCCTGACGTCACACTAGTGTCGATGTCAGTAGGCACGCCATGTGAAAATTGACTTTGACGTCAAATTAAAATATCTTATCAGCATTTCCTGGGCTTAACATTTGCTCAGAGCTGTCTACGCATATAGGAGAGTTGTACGGTGGAGTGAACTCAGCTTCGAAAATTGGTGTCAGTACTCGTTTAAAGGGGTCCTGAACCACCCTCCGGGCTTGGTGAAAAAACATATTCTACGGCTTGCCTACGCTGCAACGAACATCTCAGCCAAATGCTGTAGTCATCCGCGAAGCGTGGCGTTCACAAGCGGAGCACAAAGCTTCCACTTCTTCAGGAGCCCTCAACTCAAAAAGCGGCTCCTCCTCACGCTCTTTGAATATGCTCTATTTCGTCATAGAGCATTTACAAGGAGCGTCGCTGCTATTGGCCGATGGCAGACACGCCCGCCTCGGCTGTGTGCGGGCCCTTCGCAGCGCGCCTTTTTTAAAACAGTAAGCGCGTGCGTGCCGTGCGCTCGCTTTTCCTCGCGTTGTGAGCACCTCTATAAGCACAATAGTTGCTGGAAATATGTAAAAATATATTTGTTAATGCGCAAGCCTCATAGATGCCATTGGAAGGCGTCCCTAAACTACCTCGGCGTGGACGCGAACGGTGCGGTGCAAAAGTCACCATAAATATAGTTTTCCAAGAAGCCAACAAATGCATGCCTGCAGCCCGTAATACATCACAAATTAATCCCAAACTTTAATTCATCAGTGATTGTAGATGGGTTTATTCCCTATGGTACTCCAATGCGCCACCTTCTAGTACTCGTACTCGATAACATGGCTGGAGTCGAACCCAAAATATTTCTTCTACAAGGTAGATAAAAGGACGAGGTCTGATTACGGTGTACTTGAGTGCATTAGAGCTCATTAAGGTGCATTAGGGTGGATTAAGACAGACGGAGGTGCATTAAGGTGGACTATGGCATATTATAGAGCGGATTACGCTAGACTTAGATTAGGGTGAATTAAGGATTACAGCAGATTAGGGTTGACTAAGGTAAATTAGTTTTGAATGAAATCATTACATCTGTAATGTTTGGCTTAATTTGGCGTAACTTAATAATCTGAGCTTATTGAGACTTGACTTAGTCTTAACTTAATTAGCCAGGACCTAATTAGTGCTACACTAATTAGACTCGGTCTAATTAACTTATACCTAATGATACATTGTTTAATACACTGGTATTCATTACTCATGATATAATTGTGCTTGCGGTAATTAGTCATATCTTAATTGTACATGGCCTAATTAGTCAGGTTTAGTTACGCTGTTCTTTGACATATTATCTTAATTAGATATCGCTTGATGAATACTACCTGAAATAGGCCTGATTTAATCAGTGTTAGCCTAATTAGTCCTGAAATGTTTAGTCTGAACTTAATGAGGCTTGACCTTGAAGTCTTAGCATAATTTATCTTTGATTAATAAGTGCTAGCTTAGGTTTGACTTAACTAGTAATAACCTAGCTATGCGTGATTTAATTAGTACTAATTAATTAAACAAGGTCTAACTAGAAGCTTGCTTACACTAGATTTGTTCATATCAGCTAAATTAGGCTTTGCATAATTAGATTTACCTTAATTAGACATGGTTTATTAGTATCGTGGCTTAATTATAAATCATTAGTATCCGCTTAATTAGGTGTGACTTACTTGTCATAGCTCAATTCAGGTTGAATTAGTTCAGTTTGGCTTGGTTTGGCTTAGTTGGATTAGTCCTGTCTGAACTAGGCCTCAATTAATTATTCCTAATTAGGCTCTCTTGAATAAGACTTAGCCTTACCTAACTAGTCCTAGGAATCTTAATTAGGCTCCATTGAATGAGACTTAGCCTTACCTAACTCGTCCTACGGAGCTTTGTCTTTAGTACAGCGTGGTAGTGTTATGCTAGCATTACATAACTTAGCGGAGTTTTCGGCAGATTTGCCAGTTTCACCAATAGCTTAAACAGCTTCACTGTTAAAATTGAACTAGTGTATTCACACATTAAATTAATCCATCCATCTTACCGCATGTCAACGCACCTTATTCCACATTAACCTGTCGGCAAGGGTTCGAGTTGTGAAGGTCTTCCTTCCGAGTCATAGTAGTCACGTTCGAGCCCGGCAGCATGATTATCCCGTCTACAATCACTAATCAACAATTAACTAACTTGGGGTTATGCAGGACAAGATGGAGCAGCGTTGGGGGTTGCGCTGTTTGTCCTGACGCCGCGTTATGCGCAATATCGACGACACGCAGCGCACTGACAAAGTAGACGCTCACACCTGCGAGCCTAAACGTATGTGATGAACGAAAACAAAGCTTCGGAGGATCGAAAAAAAAAAAGAATGCGGTGATCGCGAGGGCACGCGACCGAGCCCAGGCGCGAAGCGAGCAGGCGGCCACAAGCGCGCTGCGAAGAAACAGCCCCTAAACAGCCCCCGGTAGTTGCGCGCTTTTCGTCAGCCACTGACACGTCGCTGAAGTCTGGTGACGTAAAGCGGTGGGCGGGGCACCTCCTTCGACGCCGCCCTAAGGAGCTCTGTACCCTCTATTCCGCAGAGTTGAAACAGGACTGGAAAGGGAAGTTTTCCGGTCGCAATATCTTCGCTCCTAACAAACCGTTTTGAAAAAATCTTTCGGCTGTGAATTTCTGAAAGGCATTCAATATACACCCAACCGTTTTCAAAACCAAGCCCGAGCGGTGGTTCAGGACCCCTTTAATAAAAATGTCCTTCCTCTATGGCCTATCACGCAGAGTTTCAGCAGTGTGTCAAAGCTGGAACAATTAAAAGTTTGCAAGCTAACGGCCATGTGCCAGACGAATAGACACTTTGCTCTAGGATGTAACCTAGCTTTGAGTTTGAGTTTGCAACTTCCGTTCACTTGCGACATGCACTTTTGATAAGCTCATGTTACATACGTAATGCAGGAGCTTTTGCTCCTGCATTGTGTGCTGCACAATACATTGCCTGTGATTGTGCAGCTGCGCAGGAGCACCCAGACAGCTCCAATTTTCGGATTGGTTGCGCTTTCAAGAATTTCTCACCTTGTTGAACAAGCATCACCACCACCTTAACTCCGATTTTCGCTTGCACGGTGTAATGATCTGTAAGGAAGTCTACACCAGGGAGACTTGCAGATGTGAGCTTCAGTTTGAGGAATGTGCCATACTGGACGAAAATATTGTCAAGTACATGCCCGAAATTGCCTAAGAACAATTGATTACAAAAGAAGGGGCATGTTGCTTCAGCGCCATGTAGGTAATTCTGAGCCGAGGGGAATTGCTGCCTAGAAAGGGCTGGTTTCTAAGTGTGATATCCTATACTTGTATTTGTACTGCTGGCATAAGCATCATGCATGTTTGAAGTAAAATCAGTTCATTGTTAGCACACGTCTTGTCGTAGTTTTTGCCCCTGTCATTTCAGTGCTGTTGCCCTAATTTCTGCGATCAATTCATTGTTCCAAAGATGTATACTTAGAGACGTCACGAATCTAAATAAAACAAACATGCATGTTAACTAGCGTGGCACTGCTGCATAGTCAATTTGTCTTATGCAGCTTGGACCACTTATAATGTAACTGCTTATAGTGCAGGACCAGTTACACTAATGCGGTCCATTGTTGTCCCCGTTTACCCTCCCATAGAACTTTATGTATACGCATACCACTTATTGTGCAGCCCATTGAGGTGAAAGACCAGTTATAACGCGGCTGCTGGGAAATCCCGCGGACAATCGAGGTAGCAAGCAGGCTTGACGAAGAAGTGCGCTGCCCGAGAAGAGGGCATCGAATTGCCATGAAGGAGGAAGAAGCGCGGGACAAATGAACAAAGAGCAGAGGGAAGAAAAAAAGGAAAAAAAGAAAGCTGAAGCAGCGGCGCGTCGCGGGCATGCCCTGTGATCAAGGCGACTGAGAATGTTGCTACGGAAGTATGTTGGTCAGTTGCCAACGCTCTATACCAAACGCGTACCTACGATTGCATGACGTCCATGTTACAGCTGCTTGTCTCTAGTTTTCTTTTCCTTTTCTTCTTTTTTGACTTTGTTTTTGTTTTGTCCCTCCCCCTTCCATTGTTTCACGCGCGTTGCACTTGGTTCAGCCCATAAGAGTGATTTCTTGGGCGCCGGATCCCCTTGTTGTTGAGGGCAAGCTTCCCGTGAGTCGCGCCGCCTGTGACCACGCCAAATAGGCCTAACATTTGCTAGCTGCCGTTTCAGTGCTGGCTGCAGGCAGGGTGCCGTGGACTACTGTGGTTCATGGTGGCCACAATTAAAACGCGGCGGATCATTTCAACAATGGAAGCTAGGGCGTGGATGGCAGGTGCACTGCTCGAACGGCGGTTTGTGGTCGCTGAGTTTTTGACATCGCATATGCGCTGGTGAATACGAAGGATAGCGTGCAGCATTCGGTTCCAGTTCCGCGGGAAGGCCACATAGATGCTGGCGTCGCTGCAGTGCCCTTTTCCTTTGCTTGCGTTTTTTGTTTCTTTGTTTATTTGCACAGCGCGGCCACGCACTTAAATCTTTGAAATATCCAGAAATTTCTACGGGTGAGAGCAGCCCGGTCGTGTGCCTCAAATGTCTTGCTTGCTTGATGCTTTTTACACTCATGTAGACTTAGAAAAATGTTTTGGTTATAGTGCGGTACCGCTTATAGTGTGGGTATTCGCCATTCTGGCAACTTACGTTGTAAGAGGTGTAAGCTGTAGTAGGTGACAGAATTAAAATGAGGCAGCTAACCCCAAAACGTGTCATGCTGAAAACAGACAAGTTTCCAAATGCGGAAAACTTCAGTATAATGCCATATTCCATTACAGCTGTTTGCGAACATGGCGCTGTTGTAAACTGAACGACAGTAGTGAGGAAAAATGTTGTGGAAGATACCTCAAAAATGGCAATTTGTAAAAGACAATTTGTTCATAGACATTGCAATGATACGTCTCCTTTCACAATGAAATTGTTGCTTCGAATATTGTCTGTGGTTTCAAAATGTTTTTTGCACAGAAGGATGTATTCGGGGTCAAACATAAAGCCACTAGCTTCATGATGTAGTAGCGCTCATTTCCACTTCTCCCGCTTGTTAGCGTCACTTAGAAAACAAAATAGCGAAACCATTTCACTTGTATACGTCTGTAGCCGGAGCGACAACCCGGCACGCAGCAAGTTTTTGGCATCGTTGCTCACATGGACTACACACTGCAGTGCCTAGAATATACTGCTATAGTCTAACACTGTACATGAACAGTCCCTGCATTGTTATGCATCGTACACAAAGCTTAAATCCATTCGATCTACAAATTGGGAAAAAGACAGGTCGATGCGGCCAGATTTCTTGGCCAGCCCGCAATCCTTGTGCTGTCTGCACAGCTCTTGTCTGGCCTCCCCCTCCTTGCCCCCTCCGTACTCCTAGCACCACCCCGTGGCTGCTGTGGCAGCATAGCAAGCTCTCCCCATAGTGTTGCGGAGTTTCATGACCAGAAAAGCATTAACGGACTCTGGCAAAGCTGCTCGGCACAGCTCAGATGCGACAGCTGAGGGATCGGCTTAGGCCTTGGTCCACACCTTGCTATGCACGTTTCACCCGACAGCACTTTGTACGCGTCAGGCCCTTGTTCATGCCAGGAGCCTGGAACTGCTGCCTGCCTGGTTGGGGCTCTGAGAGTGCGCTGTGTGCCGCTGTTCTCCTCCTTGTGCCCCCACTCTCTTCTTTGTAGTCAGTCTTCACATCTTTATGCACAATGTATCTCTGGACAAGATGGAATGTTGATATCTATACAGAATTTTGACATCTCCTACAAAATTTTTTTTGCTATTTGAAATGCCAGTAAAAAAAAGCGTGGAGTGTCTTACAGGCACCCTTGATTCCTTTTGTTCGAAATTTAGCAAATGTAGTATGTTATTTCCACATTTTGGGTAGTTTTCGACATACTACTGCCCATGTGCTGCGAAAGAGCCGTATTGGGATGGTGTGTGAAAATGTTTATTGAGCTAAAAAGTGTGGTCAAACGACCCTATATTCTGTTGTCGTGGCTGTTCTAACTCAAGAACCATTGTAGCCAGAGTAAAAGTAATTACATTTTTGAAATTAGCATCATACTCTACTAATGGTAGAAATTTCAGAGTTCTGGGTCAAGAAATAGTCTTAAAATGGCATGGAAGCAAAGCAACAATCTGAATAGCAGCACCTTTCATCATGTCTGCCACAGGTTCTATTTTGCAACATTGTGTATCCATAATTATTTATTTATTGATTTAATACATACTGCGGACATGAGGTCCTTGTAGGGTGGGTAGAATGCAATAGGTCAACAAAAGTAAAACAATCTTGTAAGTTGAACGATACAGTTCTGAGCATACAACTGGAAAAACAGCAAAACACGTCTGTAATTTTTTGCAAGATCAGATACAACATCAGAAGTCTCAATAGTAATTATTTAATAATAGTTATTTACCACAAACGAATGAGCACAAGAAAGACGACAGGACACGGTGCTTGTCCTTGCACATTGTGCTTATTTAAGTTCAGCAGAAGTTTGTAGATGTATGAGTAACTGGACATCTACTTGGCTTTATAGAGCACCGAGCAGTGCCATTGGTGCAGAAACAACTGAAAAGAATTGACTGGCTATTTGAAGTCACTGAAAACTCTTTTGCAGTAAAAACCTCTCTTGATGTCCAATTGTTTTCATTGGGAATTTGTCCTTTTCTTCAGTGAGCCAAGGATAGCTTCTTTCAGTTTCAGTTTCATGATCATGCAGTACGTACTGTGTGGTATTCTGAAACAAGCAGAAATACCTTTTCTGTTGCCGGCCGTGGCTGCTTGAGAGATAACCTTGCCAGCAACATTTTTTTCCCCTCTAGTTTTGATTAATTTGTAAAATAGCACTAACCTTGCGGTGTGCAAGTGCTCAAGTACTAGGGTGCTGTGTTGGGTACCACTACCACCCTACCGCCTCAATGGCTTCTCATGCACACTAGACACCTCTCATCATAAAAACCTGATTAAAAACAGGTAAATGAAAGCACCTAATTGAGCCTGTACAAGGCATTTTTGGAATGTCAAACTGTGCTGCATTGAGTCTGTGGTACAGTATGCCAATGTATGTGTGCCCCGTAGAGCCTCTGAATGACACCTTATGCACACCACCATATGGCCTCAAAGATTGGTGCCATATCTCTGAGGCCATGTGCTCTGCTTCAGCTGTCATTTGCTGCATGGTTATGCAATTTGAAAGGCACGTCTATAAGGAACCACAAGTGATTTAATGATTTCTGCCACCTGTGCCAGCTTTAGTTTCAGTTTAGTGTCTCAGTCTTGCTCTCTTAATTATATTGAAAATTGCATATAAGGACGCCTCCCAGCTTTAAGGTGTTCATTATTACTACGCATCATTTTCTGTAGATGTCAAGTTATGAATTCAAATACTTTGTTTATCATTGTATTGTCTTTTTCTGTTTTTTTTTTTCTAATTAGTAATTGATCCATGGTACTAGCTGGTGCCCTGCTTTTTCTGTTATGCTAATAATGACAAAATTTGTATGCTACAAGGTTCAGTGTGCTAACTAGGGAAAGTTTTGGAGCTAATCACATATATTCGACCACGAAAGGTTGGGACCAAAAGTGGTGAAAAAGAAATGTATTTTTCAAAAAGGTTATTTTTTGATTCTGCCACTAGTTATGCATTATAACATAATTTTCATGTATCCTAGGTCATTGTTTTAATAATAGCAACATTTCATATCATATCAGCTATGTACGGACCTTTTGTTCTTTCGCTGTTTTCCCACTTACATTTCTTTTTTTACCTTACAATCTTCTGACAAGCTTTTTTCAGCTTTGACCCACTCAGTTTTGATAACTTTAGCTGGACTCTTAAAGTAAGTACAATAATGTGTGAAGTGTTACTTTGGGAAGTGTTTAAAAAAAAAGGACACTTTTTCTCAATAATTCATGTGAGAATTTTGAAGCTTTGTAACTTTTGTTGTAGGAAACTTGGAACCATAAGATTACCCTTGTTGCATTGCTTGGCATGTGTAGAATTCAATGACATTTATTTCAACAACATCCCTGCGGCTAGTTTAATAATAGTGAGATTAATGATGTTTTCATTGATCATTTTAAAATTCATGGTATAGGGAACGTAAAAACAGACTTAATGTGTGATACCATCGCTCGAAAGGATGTGATTCCTGATGTTCTCACCATCCTAGCTTAAATAATAAAACACTTGAGGGGATACTGAACAAAAAATTTGCCGCCCAGATTCTTTGCCCAAAGAAAGATTGGGCGCTGAAACATGCTGACACACCCTCGTTTCCAGGCAGAAGCTGCCGGAAAATAATGAAATAGATATTTAGGAAAGTACCGTACTTATAGTCTGTTTCAGAAGTTCCGTACAGCACTGTGGAAGCTACAGCCCTCTTCGGCCAATCCGGAGGGCAAGCACATGTTAAACATGTCCTTCCGTGTCTTATCTGCCAATGGTGGGCACTGCAGTGGGAGCTGCAGCTCTGGAAGGAGGAAGACGAAGCGGGGTGTGAGTGTCCGAACAATGGCATTTCATCTCGCTTCAGAAGAATTCTGTACTTGATGGCCTCGTGGCCTTGGCTCTGCTGCATGGAACTCCTGAAACAGACTATAGCAAGCGCTCCATGAACTAGAGGAAGTGACGCTATGTGTGCCTGATCGTGGTGCTCCTCTGAGTTGGTAAACGCACCCACACTCCAATCTCCAGACCAGTTGTTGTGGATGCTGCCATCTACAACAACAACAACACGACAAGGGAAGACTTCGACAGACGTTGCAGAGTCCGCAAGTTGCCGCAACTTCTTTATGGAGATGACGGACGGGTAACAGATATGAAGAGCAAAGGGACAGTATAAGCCCCAGCCGATGAGTGTCGATGTTATTCGGTCAACACCGACACTGGTACTGTACGCCGAAACCAGACGCAGCTAGTTTCGTATTCCTGAGGTCACGACAACGCAGAAGACACCAGTACCAGTGATTGTGCCATAGACGTGCGTTCATGTTGCCAGGAAACTTCCCATGGACATACCAGAAGTGAGAGGTGCGTGAAGCCGCCTGCTGTTGTGAACTTCGCTTGATTGCATTGGGAGATGATCTAGATGCTGCCATCTAGGCAAAGCCAGGCGAAGCTCATGACAGCGTGTGCTCGAGGTGTGTGTGGCGCACTCCTAGGCTAGAACGCGTTTGGAATAAACGTGTGTCCACGAACTCAGCATCCTGCTCATCCATGACTTCAACACTGGTTGCCTCTTCCCATCCGCATTAGCACCCCTGCTGCCGAATGCTCCTCAACTCATGCCGTGAATACTCGTGCCGTGAATACTCGTGCATTCTCTTCCTCTTTCTTCTGTGGCCTCCTTTCTCTTTCCTTAGCTAGCCCCCCCCCCCCCCCCCCCCTTTGGTTTTCCTGAGAGGTGCCACAGCAGTAGCCGATTAGAGCCTCCTACTTCAGTGCTAGGATGAAAGCCGAATGCCGACAGGAACGACCCATTTTACAAATGGCGAGAGAGGTACCCTGTCGAGGCACTTGTTGAAGGTGTTGACAGTAACAATGTCTTTGGTGAGGGCAAGCCCGCCGCAACACACGCGGGAAGGGTGCCATAATGGAATAGAGGAAAGGAACTCCCGGTATGAGCAGCAGCAGAGAACACACATATGCGTGTGTGCACACATGCACGCAGAAGAAGAAGAAAAAAAAAAACTTAGCCTCTCTCTACGAGGCGGCGTCGAGGCAAGCCCTTGACGTCCCCTCGTGGGAGGCCTAGGCCCGGCCACCTAAACCTGCTGGTTTCGAAAATAATGTTCATTCCTCCTCTCTCTTCATTGCAATGTGGCAAGTGGAGGAGGACAGCAAGGGCAGTGCAGCGCAGTTGCTCGGAACCCGATGGGAGCGCGAAGAAGTCGTTAAGTAAGGCGCGTGTAGCCGCTTTCCACATCTATTGTTGCTACTGCTGCTCGGGCACACATGACGTCACTGCGTCGGCGCTCATGCCGACGTGCAGCTGCCGCGCGCTCACAGTCCACCAATTATACAGACGTCCGATCAAAAATAAGTGGAATGAACACTGCATACAGGTTCATGGGCATCGTCAGAGTCTAATTTCAATGCTTCCAAGATATTGCTACGAAGCGACTCTTTCTCGTAACAATATTTTCAGATTTTTGTTCAGTATCCATTTAAGTCCAAGAACCACTTCCCCCTTCATAATGAAGCGAGTCACTGTAGCCACTGCATTAATGCACATTGCTGTAGATGACTGCCATAGAGGCACAAGCTATGTTGGGCTAGATTTGAATAATTGTTGAACACAATGAAAAACAGGGAATGTTGCTAGAGCCAGTATTCTAACAAGTGTTTTTTCATGCCAGGTTAAGGCAGATCTTGCTGTGACAAATACAAGTCCACTTATCAACACACTAGCTCTAGTGGCATTGCCTGGTTTTCATTATGTTTGACTTTTGCATCAACTTTTCTTCCACTTTAATTTTGTGTTTCCTTATTAGTTGGCTTTATTGCTTGTTGGCATCATATGGTTGTTCCCACAAAAAATTTAGTCCCTTGCTTACCTGCCAATTTTTCCTGACTGAATTACTTGGGGATTTGTTTATATTTGTTGAGTTTATATTTGTAATATTACAATTGCTTAATACCATGTGATTGTATTAATTTGTTACCAGTTCTTGCAGCTGGAAAATAAGACGGTTCAGTTGAATTCTACAATGGGCTATGAAACCGTCAAGGTAGACCAACTTCCCCATCGCGCTGTCACATGCACTCAAGCTGCTTTCAATTGCACACTGTGCTTGTCTTTGTTCCTCGATAAAAGTTGGATTAACAGATGTACTTTTTTTGTTGATCCAGTCTCCTATATTTTCATGGTTCTCGCGCAGGTATCCCATGAAGCCTCCCATTGTGAAGTTCCTTACTAAAATCTTCCATCCTAACATAAGCCGCCATGGGGACATTGGCATTGATTCCATACACCATAACTGGAGCCTGGCACTCACCATATCAAAGGTGAGCAAGTACCTTTTGTATTACTATACTTGAACCATAGCATGCTCTGATTTCATCTGTTGTGTTATGTTTTGAATGATCATGATTATTGAGGGACACAGACCTTTATGGCTGACGAATCATGGTGGCGGGGATGAAGTGTGCATGCAACTTGTTGCAAAGCAACTCTCTCTTTTTCTGACATCCGTTGGCTGCCTCCACTGCCCCATGTTAGTGATAACTACAGCAGACTCCCTTTAAGACGAACTCGAGGGGACCATGACAATTTGTTCGTCTTATCAGAAGTTCATCTTATCAGAAGTGCCTTCAGGAATAGATTGGCCACTTCCTCAGGTGGATCCAAACATCTTACTTCAAAAAGTCATTGATTTGTGGGGTTTAACGTCCCAAAACCAGCTCTGATTATGAGAGATGCCGTAGTGGAGGTCTCCAGAAATTTTGACCACCTGGGGTTCTTTAACGTGCACTCACATCGCATAGCACATGGGTTTCAACATTTCGCCTCCATCGAAATGCAGCCGCCGCGGCCGGGATTCAATCCCGCGACCCTCGGATCAGCAGCCGAGTACCATAGCCACTAGATCACCACTGCGGGGCACTTCAGAAAGTCAATCAAATAGACTTGCAACCGGGAAAAAATTACAAATGAAACCATATTTTTGCCCAAGTTGAAAACTGTCTTCAAGCACTGGGCAAGCAACTATAAATAACATTTCGTCTTGTGATTTTAAGTATTCTCTATTATCTCCATGCTGCTGAGAAAGGTTGTTCATTAGAGAACTTAAGCAGGCACAAGCTACCTCTCGTATTCTTCGAAAGCACTTCGAGCACTTCTTCAGTGAGCATCTCACTTGTGTTGCCAGTCAATGTGTTAGGCATTGTGGCGCATCTCTGAGGATACTCAAATACGCATTCATGTCTGCAAGGATGACTTTACTGCCCAGACTAGAAACTAAGCCTGTCTTTCTTCAGGGCAGCTTTCTTGCACTTGCACCAGAAGGTGCTGATCAGCCAAAAGGTCTAATGTGTACATTTTGTTGTACATAAAAAGCAGCATCCACTTTTTTATATCCGCCCCCCTTTTCTTGCCCTTTTGTGCAATCAAGCACGATAAAAATACTTGATTCGGGGGCTATTTGAGGTGCTCTTCAACTTTGTAATTGACATTTTTGTGATTAAAGCAATAATGAAAAAGTTCAGTAATCAAAATCCATTAATTAATTGATTAATGTTTCATTATGAAAAAAATACTCGCTGTAAGTACACACGACTATCCTTAATATGCAGCAGGTGCGACTTCTTTAGTGCTCTTGGTTTTTTTATAAACATTGGTACGAGTTAAATATATAAGCTACACATTGACGCTTGCTCCCACATGTATGTGTGTGTGAGCCCATGATGGTAAGTTTGGCATTGTCTTGTCGGTGGTTTCCATTCATTATTCTCACAGAAGGCTATGTCGACAAGGGTACTACAAACAAATCTTACTACAACAAAATTTGACTGAATGCAAGAAAAAATTCAGTGTCACAGAATTTTGTTGCAAAGATATTTCCACAAGCATACACATATTTTTTTATGTCAAACTCTTGTTCACTCAGATGTAATTAGCCGCACATGGAGTTATTTGCATGACCCTCAGAGAATGCTGAGAACAGAGCACCGGGAATGTATATTCCATAAGCTATGCTGGAGTCCATCTGAAAGCGAAGTGCCTTGATAGATTCAGAAAATTTTCACAAGTGATTCATGAGGCAATAAGCTCATATGGTGAGGTCATTCGTAGTTTACTCGGGAAAAGTGTTGCAAGGGGCTTTTCATGTGTACCTTCAAGTTCCTACAAATAATTTTTGTTTGCCATGCACTTACTGACATTAGCTATGGTGATGCGGCAATCAACGGACAAAATGAGCAGTCAGCAAATAATATGACGCCCGTGATGTTTTCAGTATGGTGGTGCCAGTGGCATAGGCGATCAGGGGCTGACCGGCTCACGTAGGGAACATAGCATACAGTAGCCCCAGTCGTAGGAACTGTTCTTGTTTCATGCACATATATTTTCAACAGTTCAACTATGCTGAAGGTTTTATAAGAGGGCTACAATGTCTAGTCTCCTTTTTAAACTGTGTGAGAGTTTGGGGAGTTTTCTGTGGTTATACAGCTTGGGCACTTCTGTCATAGTGGAAAGTGGCTTTTGATGTCTGCAGCAAGGTCTTAAAGGGCCCCTAAACCACACACGCATTGGCTTAATAAAACGCGGCGCCTGCTTGTTTCGCTCTCTCCTGCACAACGCTCCGGCCGCCGGCCGGTGTTACCTCCTCACCGAGTGCTCCTTCGAATGTCAACGTGGTTTTGGCGATGTCAACAGAGGCAGAGCTCCCCTGATTGGTCAAAGGAGAACTCTGACTTACGGTTAGTCTACTGGCAATTGCACACGCTCCTTGCCTGCCTGTTCTTCCTCCTCATGTGTGGTTTTGGTGGCGTTCATGTGTGTGCGTTTGTGAATTCGTAAGCGCTCCGCAACTCAAGTGCCAAGTTGCTCACATTCCAACACAATCCTACTGTCGTACATAGTGGAGGCATGTCAACCGGAAGTGGACAGCCTTTTGAACTGCGCGTCACCGATGATGTACGTCATGTAACATTCGGAGGAGCACTCGGTAAAGAGGTAACACCGGCTGGCGGCTGGTGCGTTGCGCAGGAGAGAGCGAAACAAGCAGGCGCCGCATTTTGTCAATCGAATGTGTGTGTGGTTTAGGGGATAGCAAAGCATACATGTTGAATGTGTTTCCTCTAAGGTGAGAAAGCCTATTTCTCATCTTAGAGCAACGCAAGCTACTGCTACTACATTGTCTCCTGAAGGCTTTTTGCTAAGCTTGACTGTTGTATGTGCAGGTGCTCATCAGCATCCAGTCCCTTTTGACAGACCCATACTGCCTTGTCTGTATGGAGCCGGAGGTGGGACGGCTGTATCTTGAAGATCGCCTGGGCTTTGAGCGCACAGCTAGGCTCTGGACGCTACGTTATGCCATGCATGGTGGCCCAAGCGACTTCCATGGCCACGCCTTGGAAAGTGGCTGAATACTTCAACGTATGTTGTGTATGTTGTCAGCATGTATGTTAAACAATAGTATATGTGCAGGTGAACCCTGCAATGACAAAATCCGATGACAGATAATCGTGAGAATGACAGTACATTGAGAAAACCAACTGAAATGTGAACCATTACTGTTAATATTTTGTCAACTTACTTTCGTGTGCTTTGTTCGAGGCTCTTCAGAGACCTTTGCCAACAACGAGTCTAGGAAATGTTATTGGGACAAATTCGCGATTTAGTCTTCATGCATAGAGCAGCTCATGTAGCTTGCTGCATGGTATCCCTTCTGCAGCAATAACTTTTATCCCGCATGGGTTACCATGTTTCCCCATATCTAACACACACCGAATTTTCAAGAGTTGCACCTGAGTGTATTGGTGCGAGCTTACCTTTGAGGGCCAGATATTTTTTCGTTTGCGGCGTGCAGAAGCTTTCCCAATCACTTTTTACATTACTCACGGTTGCAAGCCTCTGCCACAGCAGAGGCTTGCAACCATGAGCAATGCAAAACCATGCTCTGCCACAGATGAGGCACAGCTGTCTTTAGCGTACAAAATAACTTCATTTTTACAAGAGCTTGATCATAAGAGCTTGATCATAAATGAGGTGCATCAGCCCGAGGGTCTAATTGGGAACAGACATGACGCACACGTGCTACAGTGTGTGAAACGAATACTGCAAACTTGCTGCAAATGTACTTCGTCACCCTTTTGTGGTGGCGCTGACATAGCACATAACCTATCTGACAAGAGGTTTTTCCAAACGCTGCAAACATGGTTTCAGTTTCATACTCAATTTTAATGTGCAGACAGCTTTTTGGCTCATTTTTCCACAACAAAGGTGCACTTAGGTTCGAGTAAATACGGTAACTGCTGTGCAACCCCTTGATGTTGCAAGAGCCACATTTGTGATGCAATAGATCTGCCTTTATGGTCAAGGCAGAGGCCTCTATCAACCAAAGGTTCTGATTTCGGTAGGAATGCAGTGATGCTGGATATTGAACTGCACAGAGGGGCACGTGATGATAGCAACCAACAAAGGGTGCTGATACAACTTATAACTGGCAAACTGTATCACGATAGTCTGTTTGGCAGTGCGCACGATGTAGCATCTTCGGGACGCGTGACACGCGCTTTTAATAGGTGATAACTCAAAAGCAGTGCACACTACTAAGCTTGCCCTTGCTTGTTTGCATTATGCTCAAATAACATGGGCCTACGAATAATTTTTGTTCACCATGCACTTACTGACATTAGCTATGGTGATGCGGCAACCAGCGGACAAAATGAGCAGTCAGCAAGCAATATCACGCCCGTGATGTTTTGAATATGGTGGTGCCAGTGGCATAGGCAATCAGGGGCCGTCCGGCTCACGTAGGGAACATAGCGTACAGTATCCCCAGTGCGTTTTGTGTTTCTTTTGAGCAGTGCCTCTACATGGGTAGCCCAATCTCATCTGTCATAACCGCTTACACATGGTCGCAATGTGCGTGTGCAACATGTGCCCTTCTGAGGGGAGGGTGGTGCTGCAGAGAGGAAATTTCAACCAACCTTGTGACTGGATGACATTGCTTTGCAATGTTATCTGCGAGCTAGGAAAACAGGGAATAAAGAGTCAATAAAAAGACCACTCCGCTACCAGCAGACGATGGTCGCGACGTTCATTCAAGAAGAGGTGGTCATATTCGGATTGTTACTTTCACGACAATCGTGTCCTTTCACTCAAGGAGAGAAGCGGCTGTCCGATTTTGGGGAAGGAAATCTTTGAAGCCCCAACAAACAAGTGAGACCTCATATGCTAAGTCCTTTTATTCAAATAATTTGTACTTGCATGATACCTTATATCCTCTGACGATACATGGGGTTTGTAATATGCCTAAGATGACCTATACAGATTACATGTGAGTTCTCTGTTTCAGTAATCTCATGTTATTGCTCACATGAGGTCATATGGTGTCATATTAATTGTTTGCAAGCCAGGAAATGAACTTCAGATCATTTCATTTCTTGAATACAATACAGCGAAACCTCAATTATACGACGTTCTCAGGACCGCGAAAAAGCATCGTAAAATGCGGGCGTCATAAAAACCGAACCGAAAATTTTGTGCCCTTGAGTGCACTGCAATCCGCTGGTGTGATTCCCAACAGCCGTAGTGAAACATGGCACACGAACCGAAAATTTTGTGCCCTTGAGTGCGCCGCAATCCGCTGGTGTGATTCCCAACAGCCGTAGTGAAACACGGCACACATTTAAGAGGGGACGCGGCCTTTGAAAGTCATCAATCATGAAAAACACGCTTTTCGGAAAACTGCATGTTTGTACTGTATGCGTCATGAACTACCTGTCCTGTAATTTTCAGTGCCTAATTCGTCCTAAAACTACTTCATATCAAATATATTACAAGCAGTGGCAGCTGCTGTGCTGCCCAGACACTCTCCGAAACAGCACAACTTCAAGCGAGCGCCGTTCACGCGCCATTCAACCAACCGGCGCTTTTTGTTTTGTTTTGTTTGTGAATTCTTCCTCTTTTTTCCACCGACATCGGCTGGAGCTGTGGTGGTGTGGTAGAAGCATGGTTCGTGCATGATTGGGGAGCTCGCAGGGGCATTTGAGTATCCCGCGCTTGGATGCGAAGCTGCAGTTGGGTCAAGCGTGCGCTCCTCGAGAGAATGGGGGAACATGCGGCCACCACCTGCTGCTGCGCGTGATGACGCGGTGGCCTTCTCCGGCGGGTGCTCCGTGCATCGTCTGCTACGGTTAGGGTTAGCACCTGCTTCGTGGATGTCGCCGCGATGCCTGCCTTTGTGTGCGCTTCGCTTTTCATTATCACAGGAGAGAGATCACAGGAGAGCGGGAGAGAGACGGTTGGTCAGAAAGGGTGAAAAGAATGGGGCTTTGAAGACCACAACCGTGTCACTCTATGCCGCCACTCGTGGTGCCGGCGGCCGCTGGGAGGGTCAGGGGAAGACGAACGAATGGCAGCGGAAAGCTGAAGTGAACCGGTTTTCCGAGCGCTCTGGATGCGGTGGGGTGACGCTCCTGAAAGAGCTGGTGTGACGAAATACACCCGCGGCACTTCTCTTCGCTGTCACCCCGCTTTGCGTGGGTTGTCGTGCAACGCAGGTTCCGTGTAAGTTCGCATCGTATAATTGAGGTTTTTAATACATTGTGTCTATGAGGGCTTTCACCGGGATGGCACTAATCCGTCGGAAAATGCGGGTCGTAAAACCGGGGGATGTAAAACCGGGGTTCCGCTGTACAGACTTTGTAACCATAACAGCCGAAACAACTACAGTTGCCGAGACAATCGGTCTATCAATCAATAAATGAATCAATGAGCGGTTTATTCTACAATGTGAAAAGAAAATGCGTACAAATCTCTTAAGACCAATGCCTCATTCAGCTAGTATCTGGTCCAACGACTAGACCAGGGAAGTGTACACTTTCAAGCAAAAGTGTAAATGAGTTTCTAGAAGAAAAAACAGCGCAAGAGAACGGGGCAAAGAAAACGTACAACGCGTAGGTTCTTCAAGTATGCAAAGCAAACCGCCCACATCAAGCCTCTGCTCGTTCAAGTAAATAGATTTATCAGGATGCTTCATTTTGAAGAAACTAATGTTTAGGTGCATGCGATACCAAAGTTTCTCGCAACTTTTATTTCAACTTGAAGCATCCAGAAACTGTGCATTTATTTGCCATTCTACAGTCACAATTGGGAGATGTATATACTACCATTACTTGCTTGCCTGGTACGCAGATTGGAGACAAAAATATGGCATGTCTTGTGTTCTAAGCACGTGTACCTATAGTTTCGTACAGCCGTAAACGAAAGTACATTGAACTCATTGAACGGGATATTACTTCGCTGTTAGGCAGAAAGGAACTCACTACAGTAAAATCTTGATATAACGAACTTCAGGGGACCACCAAAAATCATTCGTTATTCTGAAAGGTCGTTATAGTGAAAACCATGCAACTTTCTGTGACGACTGAAATTTTGATTAAAACCTCTTACTTTTGCAACAGCATGTCTTAACACTTCAAACGTGCTGTTTCTCAAGACGGGCATAGTCAACAAGAAACTGCACATAGAACTGTGGCGGGAACGAGCGCTGGTGCATCATCTGCGCTATTACTGTGGGCACGCATGACCCATAGGTCGACGAGACAGAGCTCTGCTGTGGTAAGGGAGTGTACACATTTTAATTTCCCCTTCTACGGCATGATCAAAAGCTATCGTCAAGCCTGCATGATCAGATGCACTTTTCTCGCTGAAATAAAAGCATCCGCGGACTTCCGAATACGAGTTTGTAGTAGTGAAGCTTTGTTAATATGATGCAGAACTAAGTATATAATGTTCGTTATCCTGAAACGTTTGGTATTCTGAAGTACGTTGTAATGAAATCATCTTACATTGAAACTATAGGATGTTGATGTGGGATTTCTGAAAAGTTCATTAATGCAGTGTACGTTGTAACAAGATTTTACTTGGAACTTGCTCCTGTTATCACAGTAAGGGAGCCAAATAAGTTATTTACATTAGCCCCCATTAAAACACATTGTAGGGCTAGTTGGTTCATTGTTTTGATGAAAAGACGTATTCCAGCCTAGGAAAACAGACGAACACAGGAAAAGCACAAGGAAGACAGGAAAGCGGCTGTGAAGCCGCTTCCTGTCTTCCTTGTGCTTTTCCTGTGTTCGTCTGTTTTCCTAGGCTGGAATACGTCTTTTTAGCCCCCATGTTTTGCAACAGCAGCCTTAGTGACAGTGAAATAAGAAAAAAAAGTACAAGGCCCGATGGAAGTCACTGGGAAAAAACTGCCAGGCGTAGGCAAGCATGTAAAAACTATAAGAAAGTTTTTTACAAACACTGTGTTTTCTTCCAACCTTGATGCGTCTGAGTTGACCCCTAGGCATGTAATACTGTCAATTCAGTGTAGCAAGCGATGGTGTAAGGTTAAAATATATGACGCATTCATTTTTTTTTCTATGGGCATTAAATATTGCTTACTTTGTTTTGTCATTGTTTAGCATCAATCAGTTTTGCAAATACCAATGAGATACGGCGAGTAGTTGATCCGTGATTTGCCAACGCTGGTGCTGCATCAAGTGCGTGCGTACATTTGTGAAATTCGCAAGTTTAAAGCTTATGGCGAGCGTCGTTGATACAAGGGCAAAAATATTGGCCCTAATACGAATCCTCATTCCATTCCGTAGTTCCCTTCAGTAAGTTCCAAATCACATTTATCAATGGCAACTTGTATTCTGCATGACTCAAAATAACTGTAGGATTAAACTGTGATTTTTTCCAATAACACCATAGGACTTTCAATTTATCTGTCTAGAAGTGTGAAGTGGCCAACTACAAAAAAGCTTTTTCTGTAATGAAATATACTTTATCGCATTTTTCTGCTTAATAAGGTTTGCAGTGCTTAGAGAGACAAAACCGTGTTTCTGGAGGCGCACTATGTTAATGAGAAGGAGGGCATTTTTCTGTAACACAAAATGCCCCTTTTTTTTTTTTTTTTTTTTTTGAGTGGTAGTAATATGGAGGACACACAGGTCTCAAGCTGCTTGAAATCGCATTCGCAGGCGAGTCTCTGTTCTTTCTGCAAATGTACCAAAGAATTGGTGAAAGAAGCACCTGTGTAATGTAGCCAACAGGTAACTTTGGGTGAGGAAACCATAAACATGAAATACATACTAAAATGCTGTCCTGTTTACAAGCATGCACTGTTGGGGAGAGTCTTCCGGAGTTTGAGGACAACGTCGGGATTGATACATAGAGTTTCCAAAAAGGGTGTTTGTTATCGCAGCATTTTCAGCTTACCTACCTCAAATGTGCTGCCCACTGTCCCTGGCTGCACCTGCTGTCACGACTTCCTTACAGCATTTCATACCCGTTTGTATATCGATCATTATACTTATTTTCTAATTCTCATCAGGATAGTCGCATGCGCAAGTGACAAATTTTCATAACAGTGGCAAGGAAACAAATTGTGTTTCTACTAGATTTTGTCTACACTTCTGTCTGTGAAAGTTTTGAATCTGCGAGAGTATCGTTATTTCAGCACTAAAGTGACATAACAACTGAATTGAGTGGAAACGTGTACGGAATACGGAGTGCATCCTGTGCTTTTTACAGAGAGCGAGCGGACGCAGTCTATCGCAAGGTTAGATCACCCGGGTGCTCCCATCGCATCAAACCGAACAAGTCGTTGATGCATTGCATCATGTAATCCTGTACTGAGTAGTCACGTGACAAGCGTAACCTCGCACTGGCAAGCGTGCATTGCGCGTGCTTCGGCCGGTTTTGTCATCGAGCAGAAGCGCGGGTCACGTTCGGCGCGTGCTGCACTCACGCACCACTTGAACAGCTGGGAACCGCCGATAGATTGCACGTTCGTTTGTCGGCTGGTGAGTTGCGGTGCTGGTGTCGAGGAAGCGCAGGTTAAAGAAGGGGGGGGAAACAGCTGAACGTTTCGTAGCGATCTGATGGTCAACACGCACACAATCCGCTTGCCAAGCGACCTTGGCTTGGGCTGTGCGATGCACGTGATGTGCCCGTTCATGTGACCTGTTGATGCAAGGCTAGTACTCCTGGTGCGCACAACTTATGTACCGGAGTGCACGCCGTTCGGCACAACGTGGCCCGTGCGTCCGCGTGTGCAGTTTGGGCAGGCCGAGAAAATGACGTTGTGAACGCGCGCTTTTTGTTACATGTTAAGTAATTTGCCTGAAGATGTGGAGTAGTTTAAACACTGAAGCAAGGGACAAGACGCGTGCGTTCCGTTCCCGACGCTATCGGCGCTGACGGCTAGTGCTCGCGGTCACTGCTGTGCCTACGGGCGCATCCCAACACGCGTCAGAGCTGATATAAGCACGTTTATTGTTTCGTGATGCTTTATTGCCTGAATTACGTGAAATTATAATATACTTTAATATTTATATCAATGCATACCTTTCCGGCGAAACTGCGGGATTTTTTTCATGTGTTTGGATCATACGTTTTCCCGGATAATACGTTCAGTGTCCCGTTATTTTTTAAAAACATATGAACAAGGGTCTACTGTATTTGTGGGTGCATGATCTCGCGTTGTTACACAGTACACCCCAATCTGATGTACTGCACTTGGCTAACGCAGATTGCCACAGCATGTCACATTGTCACGCACTACAGCACAGTCTTAAGCACTGCACATGGTTACCATAACACTTTTGAAAGATGGTGCAATGTACATTGAAACAGTAAATACCGTTCAAAAATATAAAGAAATAGATAAAGATATAAAGTATATATCTACATATGCACATAACATCGCGTTTGACAATGTAACGCCTCACTGGCCAGTGATATACAGAAATACATGAAATGCGGAGATTGCATCACATTCAATGACACTGTGCAAAGTGCACCACGCAGGCAATAGAAATGCAGTCTGTAACACGAGTGGGTAGCGAGGATGAACCGAACGAAGCATATGTCTAAACCAGCAACCGAAGCAACAGGTGTTTATTGTTCACACGTACGCACACACGTGGACACACACGCACACACACAGGGAGGCCCCCAACCCCCCCTCCCTCAATGAAAAACATTTATGGCTACACCACTGAGTGGTGCAAGCACTCTGTAGTATTATATTTTGAATTTTAGTAGGAAGAAAGTGTATTTGAGCAGATTTCTTGAATTTAGTTGCAGTCATCATGGGGTTTAACATTCCACAATTTTGTTAATGTGGGATCACGGTTTAGCGACGTTTAGTTGTCAAAAGATACGAAATGCATTGCATCCTTATGGGCATTTGCTGGGGATTGTGAATTGTGTCGTCGTTGCGAGAATTTCATTGTCATGGAATTTTGTTATTGCAGGGTTCGACTGTATATGGTTGATAGGTGCTTGTCTGAAGAGGTGCTGCCAGTATTATGAATATTTAATTGACCAACTTTTTGTATACTGATGATGCTATGTCATGCCAGATATAGTGTCTGAGCCTTGGACCACAGGATCCTGTGTTGCAACTCGTATTGAACGTTCCGCTACACAGTACCACAGAATCAATAATTGTGAAATAGCATAAAGCCTGTAGAGTGATGGGAAGATGTTTTTCTCGATGTTCTTTTCCTTATGATGCCCTGATCTGTTGCCAAGGGCACATGCTTGCTGTATGGGCTGACTTGCACAGTGGCCATTTTTCTGTTAGTGCCATTGATCTCCTTTTACCCTTATGGAAAAGTATGGGAAGCAGGAATAGGGCCGTTTCGCATTGTTGAATTTGAGTTTGAGAGAATGACATGTTGGAAAGGTCATGGCAACAATAACGAAGTGGGAAGTGCCAAGACAAAACATACTTGATTATGTGATTTAGTTAACTCCTTCTATACTGTTTCTGGTTAATATTCTGATGAAAAAGAAAAAATGAAAAATATTATATTAAATTTGAAATAGGCAGATTTCTGAAAAATGCAAGGAAATTTCGCAGTCATTCCCAAAGAGCTGTTGCATACTTGCCAGCTCTCCCAAATTTTCTGGGAGACTCGAATTTCGACCAAATATCCCAATTGTACGAATGCTGTCTCTCTCCCATAATGTGGCCGCCCAGCACAGCGCTCGGTGTTTGTGTGTGTGTATCGCTGTATTATCACATGCATGTCAGTACAGCAGTCTCTCTTGCTGTGACAGTTACGGTGCTGCAGAAGAGCCACCACTTAGAGAAGTGACGTCTGCATGTGCTTGGAGGCTACCACTGAGCACCACAGGCTTGGCCGCTGCTGGGGCTGTGTTCTGATGCTTTGGTGACATGTATCCTTTGGTGTCTCCTGCGGTGGTGATTGGCTGTTTGAACAAACTGGAAACCTGCCCTTACTTCTCTGGTTTGTTCAACCCTCCAATCATCACTGCAGGAGACACCTATTTCACCACAGCGATACTATCGCCTTTTGCGACACATCTCACAATACGGCCTCTGGAATGCTGTTGACTGCAGCTGTAGTGAATTACAATAGGTTACAAAAGGCCGGTCGCAAGATGCGCTCACCACCGCACCGAAAAGAGGAAGAACAGGCGAGGAAGAGGTATCACATCGTTTGTGGCTTTCGTCGTTTGTGGCTCTCGTCGCCATGCACAGTTTTGGCAAGAAGTGTTGATACGAGTTCTTCGAGAGTAGGTCTGCCTTACTACAGTGTGTCCTTTTTTGCTGGTCCTTTTTATCTGTATCCCTCTGAGCCGATTCACACTGAACACATGGTGAGATTTTGTATCCGATACAACATCCGGTGCCTTGTGCTGGTAATCCATCATAGGACTGTTCAAGAAACACAAGACAGTGAGTGATCAGCCGTCCGCACCCATCGCGTCTGCATGCACGCTTGTAAGACATTGTTTCATCGTCATTAAGTACAAAATAAACAATGTCGCACAGCCCTGTTTTGTAGCCGTTATTGTTCGCGATCAACCACGAGGTCACCACGAAGCGCTCATTCTGGTCAGCATGATTAACATTTGTACTTATATGTCTTGTGTTAACCCATATGATTAGTTCCTCGAAGCCTGAATGTGAAGCACATGGTAGAAACGAAGCTAGCCACGGTGAAACAGGCCCTGTCTATGTTTACCTTTCGCAGCACAGCCACTTCCAATATCTTGAGTGCTTTGGAAATAGGCGCTGTTGTGCAGACTGGCCTACTTTAAGCACACCATGACTCATTTTGGATTTATTTTTGTGAAAAAAAAAAGAAAGGCAGTATTTTACACGTGGTTCCACCTACACTGGAAAATGCAGTAGTAGCCTTGGCCAGGCAGATCAGAGTAGTGAGGAGAACCATGGGTGGCCAGCAGTGCAATTTCACAAGTCGTGCGTTGACAGTGGCTGCGGCCATCTGATGATTGGATCCGGCGATGAGAAAATTTGCCAGCTTTGATGCACGCCGAACACCTGGATAAGCGAACCGGTGTTGCGGAAGCCCCGATACAACTGCCGGATCGTATTTCTGGATGTTTGATAGCATGCAAAATCGGACCGTGTCTTCAGCGTTTGATTGTCTTGGTAAATTCGGGACAGAATTGGAAAACCTCTACCCTTTCCTCCCAGGCTGCGGTCTCCTGAATTTTCCTGTTGCTAGGTTGGCAAATATGCTGTTATGAGCAAAGACTATGCTTTCACAAAAAAAATTGCATAATGAACTTGGAAGGGCTGAACTTGTTCAATATGTAAATGCAGTAGGGCTTATCTTTGTGGATTGTAAGCCTTAATTTTGACCTTCAAAAACCGTCAATCGTGTTGTTGACTTTGCATTGTTTTCCTCTCTTTCTAGCAAAGTGTTCTATGGCCATAGCCCATGTGTCCTTGTCAACACGTGCTACTGTTTCTGCGCAAAGCAAGCCAGTCAACTTAGAGTGAGGAGTGGCTGGCTGCAATTCCACAAGTGGCACAACTTCCTGCCCACAGGGCCAGGCAGGGGACTGGCCAGCCTAGTCACTGCATCTGCAGACACCCTTAGAAAGTCTGCACTTTCTGCTCATCTTCCTGGCGCCCTCTTATATTCTTTCTTTCTTTCCTTTTTTTCCTTTTGTACCTTTGGTCAATCAATTTGTGTAAAGCAAAGAAAAAAATGAAAGGGAAAGATGTCAGTGTTAAATTAATTTAAGCAAGAATGGCAAAAAATCGTCATATATGATGAGCAGGGGGCTGGAGTATGTTCTCAAGTACTTAGAGCCATAAAAGGAGCAGTGAGCTCAGAAAAATGTCTAACAATATGTACTTTTGAGTAAGGTGATGTACCTGTTGCTCATTGTTGCTTACATGTAGGTGCTCTCTGCTTCTCTGTTAAACAAGATTTTCCCACTGCACAGGCCAGTGTGGCATTTTCTGTAAGCTTGAGTAACCCCATTGTTAAAATACAGTGGTTATGGCACTGCCCATTGACGAGTAACTGAATGTAGCAAGAAAGGAAACACAAGGCTTTCTTTTCGTTCCTTTGTTGGGTAGTTTGTACCAGGCCCCTGAGCACTTGGTTGACGGCATTAAAGACTGGTGCAGCATTTGTGAACATTGGTCATGGAAAATTTTCAAGTCAAACTTTGAAATGCTGCATATGACTGTGATGCGTGTGCTTAATGATATGACACTGCACATTGTATGCATAAAACCTCTACTTATTTAAAATCTGCTACAGTTACTACTGTAACTCGAGGTAGAAACTCTCTTCAGGAAAGGTAAGCTTGGGTTTTTCCTAATTGCCTTGTAGCCTTTCATCAAGACACAAATTTATGACAGTTTTGTGTAGTCATATCAAAAAAGAACAGCCTTATTGAACAGCAGAAACAAAGGATACTGGGTCTGCAAATATAAGCATATCAAACACGCCTTAGCAAGCTTAGCTAGAACACCTTAGAGTCCATTGGTATCACTTGTCTCTTTCATTTTTTTTTTTTTTGTTATTGGTGTGTTATTTGCCGTTGTAAAATTTCATCCAAAAGAAATCTGTATAATGGTGGCAACTGTGTCACAGTTTATCAAATACTAGTTTTGTTCTCTTATTACCAGTTAAAAGTCTGGTTTTGTAGTACCCATTCAGGGCAGCTTCTTTAACGACCATTGAAGGGCTGTGTGTTTTATGTAACTGGAACCAAACTTAGTAATGTTTTGTAAACATAAAGCACCAGTAGAACATTCGAAAGCAAGTTGGAATATTTCCTGTTCTGCACTTTTTAGCCAGCCTATGCAAAATTTTCATTACTCATTTTAGGGCATTAGTTTGTTTGAAGCAGTTGTAAATTGCATTCAAAACGCACAGTTTTTTGAATACTTGGCAAAGCAGGAAATACTGACATTATTGCACACTGCTTGCCAAGGAAGCCTACTACTGGATGTGGTGTAAGCTCCCTCAGAGATTAGAAGTGTGTGCTGGTGGATCTCTTCTATAAAAAATTGCCTTCCTTAAAAGAATATTTGGTTCAAGTTGTTCAACACTAAGTCTATAAGTGCATAATTAAAATAAAGTGAAATCTGCTGTAGCTGTGTGTGTCCTTACATATTTCTTTTGAATTCCACTCCTTTTGTTTTGAGAGCTGCTCTGTTAAACTTTTGTGATTACATTGAAATTTTTTATCAGGCTTGCTTTTCATGTTTAATTACCTATACTGGCTCTCTCTACACTTGCTGTCTCTCAGGTTTGTACTGCTGTTTGATTTGGAATAATCTGCTTGGTACAAATTGCCTCTGTCACCTGCAGCATAAATCCTAACATTTTCTGGACACTGTCACTTCCAAATGGTATCCATGTTCCTCTGCTTGTGCCAGGGCCACGTAAAACGCTGGTGCTTGTTGCTATGGTACTGCATCTGTGAATACTTGCCTGCTTATTGTCACCCTCCCTCCCTTCCAGTTTTTTTTGTCTGTTTTTACTGTACAGCTATATCGTTCATTCCCTTTTGTGCTGGGCACATAATGGGAGTATAGTATACCTGCTCTGGCAGGAGGCCTGGTGTGCTGTTGCATTCGGTATGACCTGCAATGTACAAGCTGTTGCTGCAGCAAAGCTATTGAGAAGGAGGTTAAGAAGGTGTCTCCATTCTGGCAGTTTGTTTACCCCCTTACTTTCTCGCCTGAGTATTATTAGTACTGTGGTTCATCAATTGGCATTGATGTCCCTGGCCCTTAGCACAGTGTGCTCTGTTATGTATTGCACACTGCTGCCTTAGCTTCGTAACTTTCTTCTTAATTCTGGTGATGAAGTAATTGCTGCTTGATTTGCCAGTGCTATGTTGCTCCACTCACAGGTGAGACATTGGAAGGAAGGTATGTGCATTGCTGGAATAGCAAAACCCCCTCAGCTTTTTTTTCTTCCTAGAATTGCTCCTGCCAAGCTTGTATGCTGCAGGTAATATTACCTGCGATGATACTTCCAACTTGTCATGCTACGAGACGTAGCATGACAACTAGGAGAGCTGTTCTTACTGAACAGCAGCACTTTTACCGGCACATAAATTGACTACATAGTATACCTACATTCAAGGTTAACTTCAAAAGCTTTTTTTTCATTCATTCTTGCTTTGTTACACTGAATGCTTTATTGTATTAGCTTTCAATCACTTGGCTTTCAGAGTGCGAGAAAGGTGAAGTGCTACACTTAGTAGCAATTGAGTTTACCACCCTCTCCGACCTTTTCTTTTGTGTTTGCATTGTCATACAGCTGCACTGTTCTCCCATGTTACGTATCACCTTTTGTTTTGTGGTGTCTGCTTACCTTGATGGCAGGCCAAGTGCCGTTTCACTCATGAATGCTGCACAGTTGGCTAGTACTGAGTGAACTGTTTGATCTGGATCTGTTGTGTGTTGATGCGCCTATTGTGTGCAGCGCCTTAATGCTGTAGATTTTCTACAGTTTACAGTTTCATTTATTGGCGTGAACATATTTTTATACATTTGTTGGCTTGTTTTTTGTGTTTTCTGTTTTCTTGAGCTGGCTTAATAAATTAATTCAGTGATGGAGCACCGCTGGGAACTGTTGCACGAAGCATGCACACATGTGCGCATAAGTGACAACATTGATTGTTTTGATGTGTACACATGTTGGTGCATACACATTGATGTACTGGTCTTCTGTTGCCACAGCCTGCTTCTCATATGGCATTTTCCCATCAGCTGACAGGTTCCTCTTGTGAGCTGCTGCTTGTTCCTTGCATGGTCACATTGTTTTACATTGTAAAAGCTTGGTTTTCTCTGTCCTTGGTGTTGTACAGTGCAAAAACACATTTTGTAATCTCTCTAGCTGCAGGCTGGGGCACTGTATGCACTGTGAGAGTATTGGCATTCTCCCTTTGCAGTCTGTGCACTGTCACTGTGTTTTGCCTTTGTATTTTAGCAACTGTGATGAAAAATTGCTAATGCAGAGGATATTGGATAGGACACCCCCCTCCCCATTTGGTAACTGCAGTGCATTTGGGCATTCAAATGTATGCACGGCACCACTATAGGAGGGGCACTTATTGTGCGTTCAAAATGATTCGCTTGATGCCTCAACTTAATTCAGTGCTGTTAATTATCATTCGACTGAACTCTTTCGTCCAATGTAGGGACTGTGAACCAGCCATAAATGAAAAAAAATCTGGTGTTCCCTTCTGTATTGGTGCACTGTGTACCTAGTGCTCATCGGGGATATATTAGACCTCTGGTGTACCATAGTACTATACTGTAAATACATGTTAAAACCTTAACCTGGTTGTCTTCACTCCAACAAACCTCACAAATATAGTTTCATGACAAGTGGAATTGAAATGCTGTGTGGAATTCCATTTGCTAACAGCCTACTTTTTCCTTGCATGTACATTGGTTTTTGCCAAGTGTACCAAATTATTTTTGCAGCTCTGCCGCTGGACAGTCGCGGTACTGAAGATTTCAAGATCCCCTCATTTTACAGATCTGGTTAAATGACAGACGGAACGCGTGAGTCGATGTTATTCCGGCAGCCAATCACGGAAACGAACAAAATCATCGCCATGCGACCGTTTCAAAATGGCGCCGTATTAATGCCATAGGTACCCTTGATCTTCGGAGCGTCTGCTGTTCCCGAGTCTTTCTATCGGTAGAAGCGATGAGGTGCGCAAGACGCATGGACGAAGTGTGGAGTCTGGCCGTTTTCGTATTCATTAGGCCGCAGTACAGTTCTTTCCGCTTCTGAGCACCTTGTTTTTGCCATGAACGAAAGAAACTAGGAGAGCACGTCACGTGATAATCTTGAAGCCTATAGTCTTGAAAAATTGAAAGGAGATAATCGTGACGTGGTAGGCAAGCGGTAGAATGATGCACGATCAAGCGCCACTAGATGTTACCGCGCCCAAACAACTTCGAGCGCTCCGGCAACTCTTGTGGGCCTAATCCTACCCGAGAGGCACCGCGCCTGGCGACAGGAGGTTTGCGTGCCGAAGCTAGCGTAAGCACGGGACGCCGCCTCCTAGGTTTTTTTTTTTTTATTTTCTCCGTGGTTTTTGCATTGCAAGCGCTTTATTCCAGCTCAATAAAGAATAGAGTTTCCATGTTCCACTCATATGTAAGGAGAACATAGCAAATTTATGCACCTAATCCTCTAATCTTACCTTGTCGCATTTTGTTTTACTTCGAAAATTCGAAGTAGGAACTGTTTGTAGCCTCGCGGAGAAACTAAGTTTTTTTTTTTTTTTTTAACACCTACACTAAGTGCAGGCGCGTGTGGTGTAGGGCAGAGGCTTGCAGCCATTCAGCGCAAACTCTGGCGTCGTCGTCTCCACTTCGTCCGAATTCCACCGGCATGCCCGCGAGCACCGAAAGCGACGAGTAATACTGGGGCATAAATTTAGACTCATCTCGGCTAGGTACGACCTGATGTGAGCAGCGCACAAAGACTTACCTCATGGCCTAAACAGCTCGTACAATCACACCATTCGTGGTTGAGAATTTTTATCTCCCTGGAAAATATGGCACTTTTTTCTTTTTTCTTTTTTTTTTTTTTTTGACACACGGTAGCGCCAGCACCCCGCTGTCGTTCTCTCCGAAACTCCCCTGTCGTCGCGACACACGCCTCTCTACCAACAGTATCAGTCGTAGACAAGATGGCGCCGCGCTCTTGCAACGCCCATTTGTTTGTCCGTCGTCCGCTACCTGCACCTGCCTACTCTCGTTGAAACTTCAGCGCAGGTGGTGTGATTCTCGTAATGCACTATAAAAGATGGCTTCGTGTAGGTGGGTCGAGCTACACTTTTTTCTGCGCCGAATAAAGAAGTGACAACTTTCTACACTGAATACAGTCGTGTAGCCAGTGTAGGTAACAAACTGGGGCAGCTCGATCCGCACTAGTGATGCGGACTGAGTTAGCAGCAAAGGTGGAGGAGTTCCCTTTATCATTCCTTTCTTCCTCACCCTAACTTTCCTCTCCCACCCCTTGCTATTTTATACTGTACAAGAGTTTAGCATGCTTTTCCCTCCCCCTCGTTCCCTTTCCTACCCTTTGGTATACTGTACGTGCCTATGCTATGCTCCAACCACTCCCATCCTCCTCAACCTCAGTTGTATTTCCCACCCTCTTGCTATCCTATAAAACGCTATGCTATGCTTTATTCTGCCGCTCCTCCCATCCCTCTTCTGTACTATACAAGGCTATGCTATGAAACGCCGCGGCTGCGGGCATCGAACACGCAACTTCGAGCGGCGCCTGAAGTTTTCTGCACCTCACACGCCACATTGCCTCCAGGATCGGCCACCACTTGATTGATTATTGGGGTTTTACGTCCCAAAACGAGCTGTGATTATGAGAGACGCCGTAGTGGAGGGCTCCGGAAATATCGACCACCTGGGGTTCTTTAACGTGCACTGACATCCCACAGCACACGGGCCTCAACATTTCACCTCCATGGAAATGCAGCCGCCGCGGCCGGGATTCGATCCCGCGACCTTCGGAGCAGCAGCCGAGTGTCATAACCACTAGACCACCGTGGCGGGGCAAGACAAGATTTATACCTATTCTAACGAAACAATAACTTCATAGCGGAAACATCCCATAGCATATGATACACAGTTGGAACGCATTGGGCTTGTCAAAGAAAGCTGCATGAAATATCGGAATGCCCCGCCACGGTGGTCTAGTGGCTATGGTACTCGGCTGCTGATCCGAGGGTCGCGGGATCGAATCCCGGCTGCGGCGGCTGCATTTCGATGGAGGCGAAATGTTGAGGCCCGTGTGCTGTGCGATGTCAGTGCACGTTAAAGAACCCCAGGTGGTCAAAATTTCCGGAGCCCTCCACTACGGCGTCTCTCATAATCAGAGCTGGTTTTGGGACGTTAAACCCCACATAACAATAACAACAACAAATATCGGAAACAACCCACATGCAAATGACGCATCGTAATATTTCCTCCATCTATTTGCGCATGAAGTAAATGCAGGAGTCTGGTGACAGCTGATTAAAATGCTTGCATGAACACCGGTAGCGCTTTTTTTTATCTTGATTAATTTATGGGGATTTGCGTCCCAAAACCACGCTATGATTATATCTGAGACGCCGTAGTGGAGGGGTCCGGAAATTTCTGAACGCATGCACTGACATCGCACAGCACGTGCACGGGCCTCAAGCGTTTTGCGTTCATCGAAATGCAGCAGTGTCAACAAACCCGTGCTGTGAGGTACGGGACGCGATCGCCGAAGATAATTCCAAGAACCAACGTCCTGGTTCCCCGAAAAAGATCCCACGAAAGCTTGGACAATAAGATTTTTGGTCCCCTTCAGCACACTAGCAAAACGCCAGCAGTGGTTCAAAGACCGAGTCAGAGCATCAAACAAAACAAATATATTCTCATCAAACAGGCAGTTACACAAAACGTGCACACAACACGGGCCCCGCCACGGTGGTGTAGTGGCTAAGGTACTCGGCTGCTGATCCGAGGGTCGCGGGATCGAATCCCGGCCGCGGCGGCTGCATTTCGATGGAGGCGAAATGTTGAGGCCCGTGTGCTGTGCGATGTCAGTGCACGTTAAAGAACCCCAGGTGGTCGAAATTTCCGGAGCCCTCCACTACGGCGTCTCTCATAATCAGAACTGGTTTTGGGACGTAAAACCCCACAAAACAACAACAACAACAGCACACAACACGGCTCTTCACAATATAAACACAGATGGGCTACAACGTTACACAAAGCCAACAAACACGAACAAGCTCATGCACTGCATCGTAGACAAAACACAAGAGTCCTATTCACCAAGTCACTCGGGCGTCTTCTCCACTCGAAGCTTGCAGGTGGGCTTGTCAGCTGGCTCGTGGAACAGCCTCTGAGTCACGCACGACTTCTTGCTACTTCTTTTTCTTGCTACTACTCTACTCCCCCTCCCGCGGCCCGTGTCCGACTGCTTATATAGCCCTGGGAAGCTGTGCTAGAAAGTTCGGTGCGGCCCATGTGACTCAAGCACACACAAAATTGGGAACCTTCTCGCCCATTCTAGGTCCTTTGTTGAGGCGGCGCCTCTTTCTCTCACTGCGCGAGGAGCGTCGGTGTGTACTCTCCGCCTCCTCTCTCTCCTTACGTCTGTCCCGCGCGCGCGCTCGCCGCGATAAGAAAGGTTCCACAAAATTCTCCCCTTTTGGAGACGCGGCGTGACCTTGGGCGACTCCTCCGTGCGCGCCGCTTTTGTTGTTGTTTTGTGACCTTCCCTCTAGTTCGACGCCGCGTTTCTCGTCGAAATAGGCACTATTTTGTGACAAGCAGCCGCGGCGGGGATTCGATCACGCGACCTTCGGATCAGCAACCGAATGCCATGGCCACTAGACTACTAACTGTGAAGGGGAGTGGGGAGAAGCTTTTTCTGTCTTCTTTTAACATGAAAGTGTTTTATGCCGGGGCCCACCACGACCCCATGCGTCACTACCGTGACGGATATGACGCAATAAAATAAACACGAAAAACTTCCGTTCATGCACTGGGAATCGAACTCACAACCACCCGATCCACGACAAAAGGCGCCCGGTGCTCTACCACTGCGCTAACGCCGTACGTGTCTGAAGCTGTACGAATTCGAGTTCGCTTCGTTCGACGCTCTCGTCCGGCCCGGCGCCAGCGCATCCTGGCGCACATTGCCTGGAACGGTGCCGCTATCCAAGAGAAGCGAAGTGAACCACTGCAGCTTTACTTCGCCTCTCCTGGATGGCGGTACCATTCCAAGCGCGTTCCAATCTGCTTCGATGCCCGCGATGCACACGCTGGAGCGCGTGCACCAGAAATAAGCGTGATAGCAAAGAACATAGCAGCGTTCGTGCAGCGTCGAGCGTATGTGCGCCGATAGCGCAGTGGTACAGCACCGGTCACCTTTCCTCGTTGGTAGCGTTTCCCCGCTGACCACTCATCGAGTGTAATGGGAACAAGAAAACTGCTGCGTTAGGCGCCCAAGCACGGTAACGATGTTCACGGATCAGTGTGGCGCCAGTCAATAGGATCGATACCTTTGTCGCGCGGCATTTACTATCGATTTTATCCGGTTATTATGTAAGCTTTTTCAGTTACGACGGGGGGCTGGTCCTTGATATTATGGACGCGATGCCTGAACGTGGGTTCATCCATGTCAAACGGTTCCGTACCAGCGAAACACCGATAGGTATGGGTAAGTTCACCTCGATGTTACTATAAACATTTAACTGTTTACGCGAGGACACATATTGCACTTTCGTTTTATACTGATTCCTTTGACAGAGAGATCAGCCACATTTTTTTTTTTTTGCCATTACGTTCATTCCTTTGTTCTTTCTTTCTTTCTGGCGGGCGATAACTTGGCATATATTGGCAGGGTATTCTCATATATATGCAATCTGACCTAGAAATAAATTGTTGGCTTTAGTCAGAACTCTGCCCTGTGTCTTTCTAGTTTTTTACATGTTGCGTTTACCAGGTTTGGACGGGCGTTTTCTTCTTTTTTTTCCGAGGTGCTCTTGTTGCAATGGGCCCGCACATCCTCTGAGGGTGAGTAACACGCTGCAGCGCACTTCATGCTTTCAGCGTCACCCACTATGACAACTGACTTCAGATATTATTCTATAATGCCTACGCGGAACAAGTGTTTCCGCTGCAAACGTTCGCGAAGCAAAATAACGGCAGAAGTAAAAGCGGGCTCTTCACGTGATTCATACACACGTTGGGCTACAGTGCATGAGAAAAGCCAGGGAAAGAACACCGCTTGCACACGCTAGCCGAGGCGAAAGATGGAGAATGCATGCGTTAACGCTGATGTTGGCCTTCTGGTGGCAGGGTAACGAAACAGTTCAGCATGTTGCAATTGTTCAACTGAAAAAAGACACTAAAAAAATTGGCAGATCCCACGTGCAGTGGGAATCAAGGAAATGCGAAGCACGCATCAGGAACGCAAAATGGATTTGCATTCTTGTCTTCATATGAAGTTAACGAAACCGCCGCAGGAGCACCATGACTGTGGCATGTAATTACCATGCCGCTCATGCACGCATGTCATGATTCTGCATCGCACCTGTCATTTACGTTCGTCATGCAGTCCTCTTGTGCCATAGCAATTTTCGTATACATCCCATTAACGAAACGCGTGGCATGTAAATCATGCCGCTCAAGACATGCATCTCATGATTTTCATGTTATGACCTGTCATTTATGTTCGTCATGCAGTCATGTTGTGGCATACCAATTTTCGTATACATCCCGTTAACGAAACGCGTGGAATGTAAGTCATGTCGCTCATGACATGGATATCATGATTTTCATGTTGTGACCTGTCATTTATGTTCGCCATGCAGTCATGTTGTGGCATACCAATTTTCGTATACATACCATTAACGAAACGGCCAGGAGAGCACCAAGACCGTCGCATGTAAATCATATCGCTCATGACATGCATGTCATGATTTTCATGTTATGACCTGTCATTTATGTTTGTCATGCAGTCATGTTGCGGCATGCCAATTTTCGTATACGTCTGTCATGACAGGTTCGAAGAACACTTATTTATGTTGGGAACGCGGGCGTTCCCATCGAAGAGACGAGGCTGTTTGTGCGTTCCGAATGGCGCTTTATACACAGAGAAGGCGTACAATACACACACGGACACTGAGCAGAGCGGATAAACAAAACAACAAAACAAACTCATCAACGCCCCTAGTAACAGTCGAATAGTCTCGGCGGACGCAGGCTCACCGTCTGGCGGGACGGGCGACTGGAGGGAGCCGAGGTAGCGTTGCCTGCTGAACAGCGTGCCGGAGACCGACGAGGCGAACTAGCAATGGCTTAAAGAATGCGGCCGGCCACTGCAGCCTTGAAGCAGGAGAGGCGACGGGGAGGACATATACAGGCGGCCACGTGAAGCCCGGAGCTCCAACTCGTGGACCGCTGGAAGAATCTCGACACTCGGGCCGGGCTCCCGACTGTGTCGAACGCTGCAGTCTCCCCTCACTTCTTCACTTCTCCGCAACACACTTCCGCTCGCGCAACCTTGCGCGTGCTCCAGCCTCCTCGTCGTCGTCCTCTTTCTTCCCCGGCACTGAGCACAGGCCACACTCACGCGCACATAACAATATGGCCCCGTCCCAAGTCTTTCGTCCATACCTCCACGTAGACAAAAGGTGACACATGTGCTCTTCACACTATTACACACAATACACTGCGGCAATGGCACTTTGTTTAAGACTTTCATCTGCATTTTTTTTACACTCACGCTTTTACACACATTATACTGCCCAAAACACCCCAACACAGGCACACATTTTGGCGCGCACATGACAACGTCCCATTAATGAAACGCGCGGGATGTAAATTATGCCGCTCAAGACATGCATCTCATGACTTTCATGTTATGATCTGTCACTTATGTTCGTCATGTAGTCATGTTGTGGCATACCAGTTTTCGTATACATCCCGTTAACGAAACGACCAGGAGAGCACCAAGACCGTGGTATGTAAATCATGCCGCTCATGACATGCATGTCACGCTTTTCATGTTATGATCTGTCATTTATATTCGTCATGCAGTCATATGTTGTGGCATACCAATTTTCGTATACGTCCCATTAACGAAACGGCCAGGAGAGCACAAAATCGTAGGCGGATAGATAGATAGATAGATAGATAGATAGATAGATAGATAGATAGATAGATAGATAGATAGATAAGCTCAAAATCGCCGTAGTTCGCTAAGAAATGCTTCGCATTTAAAATTAGCCAGGATGAGCTGCCTTAAAGGGACACTGAACCACTTTTTTAAAAAAACGAGATTATGGTGTCATCATACGTAATTTCGTGCGGCGAACTCGAAAATCAAGTCGGAAATTTGCATAAACCAACGCAAATAACTTTATTTTGCCGAAAACAAGCAGCAGGCGCCGCGGCCGCCATCGCGAGTCTCGCCGCCGCTGTGATTGGTCGAAGCTCCGTGACATCATCGTCAGGAAGGTGAGGACAGCAGACTGCGCTCGCCGGCAGGCAATGCCGTGTTTATCTGTTGAAATCGGGTAGTTTCTGTTAGTATGGCGAACTGTGAAAGTCGGAACGAGTTCTCTGTACATCCGTACATGTTCGAGCCGGTCGCCACTGTAAAGGCGACGACTGAAGCGGCACAGGAAAGCGAGTCCCAACCAGCCACCTTCAACCGCCTCGGAAACAGACTGGCACGTATAAGATGCATGTCAGAGCTTAATTTCACTGTAGTAAACTGTTACAAATGATACGTTCATCCGTGGATATCAAATTTGATAAGAAACAGCAGCATCGGCACTCGCTTTTAGCCGCGTATTGGCACGGTCCGCGCTACGCGCGGCCATCGTGCAGAAACATCAGCTGTTCGTGGATTTCACAGCTCAGAGTGCAGCGTTGTTAATGCAGTCAGTATCGTACTTCGTAGCGGGCAAGGCGCACGCGATGAGTCAGTATGCTACCGCGAGGAAAAAAAAAAAAAAAGAAGCCAGACGGGTGCCGCTCTCGCCGCAGTGGTGACATGTGCTCTGAACTGCGCTGAAAAATTGCGCAAGGATAGTTTGGCTCATATATTGCAGTTCTGTTTTTTTATAATACCGTCGCTTTTTCTAAATTCCGCCCAGTACTACAGTGATGGTGTGTTAAAATGCAAACGGTATATTAGCTGCGTTAGAAGCATGCGACTGTCGTGTAGAGTAGCTGATTTCGATGCTGCGTGCTGATATCTGTGTACACGTGTTTTCGCCATAGGTGCTCATGCGTTCACTGCGTGCAAATGGGGAAAGAGGAGGACTGCTGCTGCTGCCTCGAAATTCGGCAGATTCGCGACCGCCAGAAACATCCGAGGTGCATCACAACAACAAAAAAATTTAAGAAATTTAAAATTCACGAAGGCATGTCGTGGTGGCGGCGAGGGCCCCTTCAGGTGCGGAAACACAGAAGGAACCGCGTCGCTGTTCAGTCGCACACTCTTGATCGTCAATCCCAGCGACTGCATGAGAGCCGGGTTTCGTACGTAGTCGCTGTCACGAAAGTGCTTGGAGCGCAGCACGCTTGATCTCGTAGGCTTGAAGTCTATTCTTTTAACTGCAGCGGACCATTTTGCAGCCATCTTCTGATCCCGAGGAAACTTGTGAAAAGCGACCTCATCGCGACTGTAAGTGCTGCGGCAGCCATATGCCGCGCAGTAACTCGGCATCGCGAGTCCACTTCAACCTTGCACAAACACAAGTAGTGAATGTCGGATGGCGAAAATCTTCAATCAGAAGAGAACGGTGCAATGGCAAGAAATCCCTACGAACTGGCAGAACTGATGTTTCGCTAGGCAGCAGATCGCAGCAGAAACAAGCTGAGCTGACTGAGCGACGCAGGCGGCCCGGCGGCTCGACCCTGACGATGACGTCACCTCCCCACGTGTCTATCTCTCCCAAGCTCCGCCCCTGCGCGCGCGCGCATCGAGGGGGGCGTTCCCTCGGTCAAAGTTTGCTCGCTTATAGCGCCGTTGTTTAATCGAACATCGCGAAAAAAACCTCCGTAGGCATGTTGTAAGAGGTCGCGGATACCGAATTCGCAATAAATTCGCGAATTCAAAACCTGTTCAGTGTCCCTTTAATTGATGGCACATTACAGCTTTCCATATGTAATAGGATTCAACAAAACATGGTCTGGCGACGGGCAGAGATTATAAATGCCAGTGTATTAATGAACACTTCCAGCAGAAAAAAAGAAAAAAAATATCTCGCGCGAATTTTCACACTGCTGACTTCCTAACCTTCCTTCCGTCGCTCACTGAGCTATAAAAAGTTTTTCCGGCAGCAAAAAATAACACGGACCAGGCGGCTTCGCGAAATTGCGCAAAATAGATATGTAAACTGACGTCAAAAGAAGTTAAGGACGCCAAGCCAGTATCTGCACATAGGGTATAGCAGAACCCGCGACAATCACCATCTCATGTGCTTGTGGTCAGGTGGTCGACATTTTCGGAGCCGTCCACTACGGCGTCTCTCATAGTCAAATCATTGTTTTGAGACCTCAAGCCCCAGAAATAAATCAAGTGCTTGTATTTCTTTTTGTAAATTAACTCTTCCGAACTCAGAAAACTGCAGCAACATAAGGAAGATATTGCTTCCTTTACTTAAGAAACCCGGAGACGCCGGCGCCAATACGATAGGACAGAATTAACGCAGTGCGTGAAAGGAACGGCCAAGGCTCTTGGTACGCCCATCAATAGCAGCAAACTGCTCATTCAGAGTCGAGTAGTCGGCCGCTCGTCGTCTCGTCGTGACGAGGTGCGCTTATCAATCAGTCGCGCGCAATGGCGAAGGCCGATATTTTTTGGCTTCGCTTTCTTTCTTTATCTCTTTCGTTTCCTTTTTTAGGGGCGAAGCTCCTCTTTGTCTAACCTTGTCACGCGTCAGGCGTCAGGCGTAACCCGCGTGCCTCCCGGCGCGTGCCCCCCCTCTCTCTCTCTCTCCCGGCGCTGCCTCCCGGCGCGTGCCTCTGCTGTCTTGTGTGAGAGAGAGAGAGACAGAGAGAGAGCGAAAGGGGCGCGTTGGCTATGGAAACGCTCTTTCTTAGAGGAACGCTGTACCAGCTCGCAAAGAAGGAGAACGCGCCTTCACCCGCGAGAGACAACGTTGGCGCAGGCAGCGTCTCCTAGCGAGTTTCTTGATTGAGAAATACCGACTGCTCGCGTTGGAGAAGCGTTCACCGGCCACCCATATATATAGAGAGGCACTGGATCTTGACTTGCAATGAAGTGCCGGTGGGAGATTTCACTTGTGCATAGTTGAACCATAAGGATTCGTAGCGTGCACGTTAACTAAATTAATCCGGAACTCGGCACAATCTATGATGAACCTCCCGAGCTTCGTCCACTCATCATCGTTCACTCCGTGGATATGCTGTAATTTTTTATGCGTTGTCTTTCTTTTCCGCTATACTGCGTGGGCCATCACGCGAAATTTTGAATATCGAAGGTCAATACACCGCGTGGTGTGAAAAACTGTGAAAACTTGTTGTTGTTGTTGTGTGGGGTTTAACGTCCCAAAACCAGCTCTGATTATGAGAGACGCCGTAGTGGAGGGCTCCGGAAATTTTGACCACCTGGGGTTCTTTAACGTGCACTGGCATCGCACAGCACACGGGCCTCAACATTTCGCCTCCATCGAAATGCAGCCGCCGCAGCCAGGATTCGATCCCGCGACCCTCGGATCCGCAGCCGAGTACCATAGCCACTAGACCACCGTGGCGGGGCGCTGTGAAGAACTGTGAAGAGGTGTTGGTAGTCAATCCTTCAGTATGTTCAATTATCCCATTTCTAAATAATTTCAAGGTGACTTTTTCTTGTTAATGTATACGGGCGACATTAAAAAAATAATGGTCTTTAGTTTCAGTTTCTAGGCAGAATGGGCACAGAAGCAATGTCACCAGACTAGTCCTGTCTGAATATAAGTTTAATGAGGGAGGGGTGTGTGACTTGGCAGCGTAACCTGGTCATCATTACTTCAGCTTGTCGTGATGGACAGCACTGGCTTTACCACTTTCCATTATATTGTTTTAATTTCGGTGGCATCCCCATGAATGGCCGATATCTTATCGCTGTAGTAAATTCCATTGCTGGGAGAACCGAAACTCCGGCTGTTCTGCGCTCATCGTCTTCAGCTGTTCCGCCGCTAGCCATGCGCGAGCGTCCGACCTCCGTTGCCGCTCGTAATTAAACGTCACTATATATATTGACGCCACGCAAAGTGCCACCGCGGAGCAAGTTTTGAGAAGCAAGCTCCCCACTACAGGCACCGATCTCGAGCGGAGGGAAGACGAAGAAGAGCGCAGTTGTGCGAGCGTTCACTCTTAGCTGAAGGGGGAGTAATGCGAGGGTAGGACAACTTCATTACTCTACCCAGAGTTATTCAACTCTAGGTGGGTGGAATGCGGAGTCAGCCTCGGGGCTTACTCTTCCGTTCAAGGAAGAGTAACATGGTCTGCGAGCTCCCATGCTGCTTATGTAGAGTTAGCAACTCGCGGAACTCCAGCGTCCGTAGCGTGAACAGCGCCCAGTACTCCATCGTTCGCAAATATCGCCGCACAACGATATGCGATTGCAGCGTTGCCGGCCTGGACGTGGCAAGCCTCAACGTACCTTGATATCCTGAATATACAGTCCAACAAGAAAAAGTACACGCGACTCTGCGAGCGCGCCGCGTAAAGATTGTGCGTCGGCGCACGCAGTCGGATCGCGTCTCCGGACGGCCTGCCTGACGCGCACCGATCGGCACCGACAAGAGAAAGCAAGCCAAGAATTCCACCACCGCACTTCTAGTACGCTGTTAAAGACGAGTGCGCGCGCAAGGAGACAAAACAAAAAGCAAAAGCAAACGCAGGCGGGTGGAGAGATATCAACAGAACAGCGAACAGCGCCGGTGCGAGGGTTCCGTCGGGCGCCAGTTGCGCGTGTGCCGCTGTGGGTGCCCGAAGCAAGCTCAGCCGTATCGTGGATATCGAAATTATGGCCAGTTGGATCTGTGAACGCTGCATGAGAATGGTGCTGTTGAGTTGACACACTGTGCGTGTTTTGTGCGGGCAGTCTCACTGTGTTCTCGTCGCTGAACGCGAAGGTTGTGATGTGACGGCAGGGCAACTTATGTCATGCTGCGACAGTGATGGTTTCGCCATGCCGCTACGCGCAACCGTGCAAGCTCAGCCCATTCCGGCGCACCCATGGTAAGTCATGCATTTGTTTTGTTTGTTTGTTTGTCTTTATCGCCGCTGATGCGTGTGTACGTGTTGTTCTACACAGCGCGCTGTCTAAGCGAAATTAAAGGCAAAAAAGAGGCGTTAGGCGCATATATATAGGAACGACGCGACATAAATGCGCGTTTAGGAACACCCGTGAAGGCAGTACAGGCGTCGGAAGGTCATTCGATCAGTTCACGAAATCGCCCCTTCACTTAAAAAAAAAATCTTGTGTGATATTTCATGCGAGAAGGCTTCAACTTCATGCTTTCGGTGAATGTAAACTTACGCGAAAGACTGCGGCTATCGCAAGTAATAATTACTCGTGTAGTACATGCTGACACCACGATATGATCATGAGGCACGCAGTAGGGTTCGGGAAGTGTTGACCATCCGGTGTTCTTTTGATGTGCACTGATAACGCGCAGTATACGGGCCTCTCGCATTTTGGCCTTTTTCGAAAATGCGACCGCCGTGGCCGGGATCTAATCCTCGTCATTCCGGTCAGCAGCCGATGTGTTTATTACGTCGTCATGTGTTTATATGTGCATGTAACCCATATTTTTAACATTCGCTCAGTTCCGATAATCAGTTCTTTTGTTTTTCCCCCTCAGCCGGGCAACATGTCCACATTTGCATATTATTGGAGCCTAGTAACACTGGGGCGGCCTTTGACAAGACGCTCGAGTGCAACGTGTGTAACTGCGCGATGGACTTTACTAACATCGCGGACCTTTTTAAAGTGCACATGTAACGTTGTTTCGCGTTTCTTTGCCTTTGTGCATTTCGTATAAATGTGTGTGCCGCACAGAAAGTACGAAGCTCACAACAAACTACTTACCAGAATCTCACTGTTAAGTGTAACATGTGTTTAAAAACTAGACTGCTATAAGAGAAGCGAAGTAAGCATTTTCAATGAAGATTTCATTTTTATGTGCACAAAATGTCTAATGGACCTCGTTATTTTGCATCTTTTCCAGGAAGATTTTTCCGGTGAAGCAGCGAGAGTTGCTGGCCCACCACTTTTTCCACAAGATCGATCATGGGAAGGCTTCTCTGTGCCTCACAATGTGCTGGATCAAATTCGCATACCTTTAAGACTATGAATGAACAATGGGACTTGTGTGGTTGGTTATACACAAACTGCTGGCAAGCATTTGCAAACACTCCACTGCGGAAAACGTAGCACCTTTTAAAGACCCCTGTGGAAACTCCTCCAATTCAACCTTCATTAAACCCTGACTGCTTCACAGCCTACTCAGCTTTCATTTAAGCTCATGCTACTTACTAATTGGCTCAAATGTAGGCAATACTTAAATGCACGTCATTGCTTAGGTCAAAGGGGCTTTCCAGCCATGGTGCTTGGTATTCATTTATTTTGAATAGGAAAATAAGGCATGTACAATGTACCGTGACATTAATGTTAAGCAAGAAAAGATCCTGCAGGTCCCCACACTGTGTGAATCGGCGTCATGTGAAACAGTTTGCAAAGAACTTGCCAATGACGAATTCTTTGTCATTCAGCGAAATGTTACGGGTAGAATCGAGCTCCTTGTGCAAAACGCATGAATACCCACTCAAGATGTATGCTTAACGTGGGCTAACCAGGAACGTTGATAGTATGGTGAATGAGTGATAGCTCATGGTATGATGTAATATTGATACTCACATTAGTCCAAAGCACAAATGTCTATTTTGTCAAAGAAAAATGCACTATATGGTGCGTGCGTTGATGTGGTCTCAGAAGCATTGTTTGTTGAGGTATTCCTACGGTATAGAGCAAAGTTGCACAATAGCATACAGACATATATGCATTGCTATGATAGTGGTCATCATACATTAGAAATGCAATCCACATAACGCAAGCACCAATATAACAACTGCTGGTGCAATAGGCTTATCTACTCTTAACCACGTTGGAGGAGCCACCATAGTGGTAGTGTGCCTGCTTGGCACCTTGAGGGCCCGTGTTCAATACCCCCCTACTGCTTCGTAGGCTGTGTGTGCATGTCTGTGTGTATGTGTGTGTGTTATGTCTGCATTTCAAGTGCAAGCTACGAGAAATGGTGTTCGTCTCTTGGTTTAAGAGCGAAGCTGCTTGAGCCGGTTATTCTGTGTCAATCATGAACAGCAAAATGTGTGCTGATCCTGGAGGCAATGCACCATGTGAGGTGCAGAAAAACATGCAATGCTCAGTGTTGTGGGTTCGGTCCCTACAGCCACGGTGTTTCATATGTCTATTTTAGTTGGTCCTTGATTGACATAGGCCTTATCAAATCCAAACACCTGTGGCGCATACTCGCATACTGTGGTCCAAGAACTACGGTTGTGAGCTATGCATGATTGCAGTATTGTTAACCATGACATATATGATGAGTATATCAGGTTAGCAATATCAAATATTTGTCATTCGTGTTAGTCACACATTTATACCTTACCTCCAAAAGGTTGGGGTCTACCAGGCAAATGAGATAGATAGATAGATAGATAGATAGATAGATAGATAGATAGATAGATAGATAGATAGATAGATAGATAGATAGTAAGTATGTTCACCAAGAAGTGCTTCACATTTAATAATTCATCTGGTCACAACTCATAGCGCCAGCTAGCACGTAAACAGTTGAGTGCACTAATGTAGGCATGCCCATTATTGACAGTGGGATTATAAGTGAGCTGTAGTTGTGTATTAGTTAAAGTTGTGTATTAGTTGTGTATTAGTTAAAGAGTGATGCTAGACTTAGCCTATGTAATTACCATTGTGTGTTTGCAGACTCTATGTACTTTGTGCTTGTCATCTCTTAGAAACGTAGCCCCGCCACGGTGGTCTAGTGGTTATGGCACTCGACTGCAGATCCGAAGGTCGCGGGATCAAATCCCGGCTGCGGCGGCTGCATTTCGATGGAGGCGAAATGTTGAGGCCCGTGTGCTGTGCGATGTCAGTGCACGTTAAAGAACCCCAGGTGGTCGAAATTTCCGGAGACCTCCACTACGGCGTCTCTCATAATCAGAGCTGGTTTTGGGACGTTAAACCCCACAAATCAATCATCATCTCTTAGAAACGTACAAACACATTGGTACACTGTTGTTAAGAAATGCATGCACCACCCCAGGCATCATAGTAACATTCAAACCATATCAGTAAACAGTTCTTTCACACTGTTTTACTACATCAAATTGCTGAGTATTTACGCTGTATTGTACACATTATTGTTCCATGGGCTCAATGTTCAAAAACAGTTTTGTGCATGCTATGAAAATGTATATCTTTGCACTGACATGATAGTTGTTACTGTTTTGATTCCAATAAAATATTAGAACAAACGTTTGTTTTGTTGCTTGTGGTGGGACAAATTTTCATGCATGGGGACTAAAGAATAAAACTTATGAGTGAAAATAAATTGCTAATAGAGTGATCTGTTATTGTTACTGCTGAAGTTCTACCAGGCAGATTTAACTGGTAATTCTTGCAACACACTGTACGAGAGAAATAGGTGGTGGAAGAGAACAGTGATGTTCAAACAATGACTGGCTGTTCATTTATCAATCGCAGCATAGTTTGATGTGCGTAAGTGTAACACCAACTTAAGCATCAAGGGCATGGAATGCTAAGAATGTGTGAGAGTATATGTCAGTGACTTTGAGCTTTGAGGATCTCCGCATCTGTCAGTCAGTCACCTGTGCCTGCTTTGTGAAATCTTCAGTTGCCAACAGGCATAGCGTTCTCCTCCGTTGACAACAGAAAATGCGTAGACACTGCCTGTTTTCTGGAGATGGGTTATTTCACTGAAGAACAGAGTAACAGATTTTTTTTTCTTAACATTGATACCGCAGCATCTGTGTAAGAGGTCCAACGCCCACATTTGGAAAACAGAAATGCGAAATCCTTGGTTTTAAAGAGACCTGTCTTGCGTAGTCTATGCTTCACCTTGCGGCACGGCACGCCTTGCTCATTTGTTTTCATGGCCACGTGCTGTTCAAAAAAAAAAAAAAAAAGGCGTAATTAGCAAGGAAAATAGCTGTCGCCGATGACCAGATTTAGTAGCTGAGTACAGCACATACGACGACAGCATGTCACACTAAACAGCGCAGTGCGCGCAGGTATATACTGATTGCAGAAACAGCTGATCGCCAAGTCGATGTGGAAACGCCGCTGCCAGTGTGTGTGTAGCGCACGATAGGTCACACGAGTATAAGTTATATATGTTGGTGTAGGACACCTAGTGACGTACGCAACTTTTGTATGCGAATGCGGGTGGTTTTTGAACCGCTAGGAACGCGCTGGTGCCAGTGGACGCGTGCGGCTCACGGCAGCATTAATCAAAATTGCTGAACAGCACATGCCTATGGAATACGCATATTTGAGTATGACACGCTGAGATACCTTACTCTTACGCAGATGTTTGCTTACATTTAGCGATCGAAACATCTGTGATGCGTAGGGTAGCACGAAATTGAGAACCGATTTATAACGCGGTTGCCGCACGGCACGACGATATGAAGAATAATTCATAGCGCAGTGCTTTGCGGGTGGCTTTCTCACCGCCTCGCAAGTTCTGCATTGACCGAACGGAAACACATGCTCATACCGATCAACTTCGAAGCTCTTAGGTTCAGAAGCAGAGTAGCAATACATTCGGTAGATATATAAGGCCGCGAATAAAGGCACTGGCAGACGGTGGTGTGGTGGCGTGCAATAAAGAAAAAAAAAAAAAGTGGTGTGGTGGCGTGATCGGTAGTGTGTCCGCTTGCTGTGCGTGCGTACCCGGGTTCGATTCTCATGTTGTTGCTGCTTATTTTCGTAGTGTTGTATGTTCTTAATTTCTTTGATTTCTGTGTTCTGAAGTGCCCCTGTGATGTCCGGTACTGTTAATGAGCGTTGGAATGTTTACTTTGGCGGTGGTATCGACGAGCGATACAAGTGCCGTGCGTACACGAATCAGTTCGCTTTCCGCGTTCACTGGTCCAGGGCGAGTTATCTTTTTTTTTCATTCGTGCTTCCGAATCAGCATTGTCTACGATTTCTTTTACACCTTGACGATTAATGAGAGCGTGGCTGCCGCTACGCTGGACAAGCCGCGCCGCATGGCACCGTACGTGTGCTCGGCACTGTTGCCGTGAAGAAAACAGCTGATCATAACGGTATTCGCTAATCGTAACGACGTCGAATATTATGTTGTTTCGTTTGAACAGGTAGTGTACTCAATATCCCGATGGGTTACCAGGCGTTTCCATGGATTCTGTCTATATTCAGTGCTTAATTACACAGAACACCGCTATTTTCACTGGCAGTACAGGGAAAGTCGAGACACTCTGAATGCTTTTCGCAATGGGTGTTTATATGCTTAACGTTGTTGTGTGTGCGTTGTGCATGGATGCTTGTTTTATATATGCGATCTCTCGTTTACGCGCGTTCTCTTGACGTATTTGCTGTAGCATGGTACGATCGAAAGCTTGGCGCCGCACCATTTTCTTTCTGTTTTTTCGTTACGTCCTTCATGAAGAGAGTGCTTGAACTCCTGCGAAGCATTACTTCACTCCCCTTCAGCCAGAGTGACAGAACTCTGTGCGAGAGAGTGCGTGTACTCTGTGCACTCTGTGCGAGAGAGTGCGCGCACTCTGTGCTACAGAGAATGCCCAGCACTCCTGAAGAGAGAGTGAAATATGGGACAGGCATTTACTCTGCCGAAAGGAGTGCCCAGCACTCTACTGCAGCTAAGAGTGTTCTTTTGGTGCTGGCCGCCATTAAAGAAGGCTGTCCTCTCCCGCCGATCGTCTACTGCTTGTCTTCGTGACATTTTAGTGGTGGAGGTGCGGGGTACATGTTATCATTGCCGGAGCCACAGCATAGCCCTCACTCAAGTCCAGTGTGTAGCCCAGGCGACATCACCCCTCTCCACGTACGCGCCAGCCGTCGCCTCCAAGGGCTCCAACTAGAACACGGTCCGTTACCTCATCGTGTCCGCGCCATGAACCTGGACCTACAGCGCTCTGCTGCGCCTGTTCCACCAGCACATCACGTCATAGTCAACCAGCCACAGCCACCACCTGTCTTTCACGGAGATCCTTCAGAAGACTGGCATTTTGACCGGGTCGCGGATTGCAACGGCTGGAATGAAGAGCGCAAGCTTCGCAACGTCTACTTCGCGCTCCAAGACTCCGCGATGACATGGTTCTACAACCACGAAGCGACGTTGACTTCGTGGGAGGTATTTCGTCGTCAGGTGATCGCCGCATATTCCAACGCTGACCGAAAGAAGAACGCAGAGCTGGCGATACAGACGAGGTTTCAAGCCCCGAATGAAAGCGTCACGACGTACACTGAAGACATGGCTCGGCTCTTCAGACGTGCGGACACCTCAATGACCGAAGAAAAAAAAGTGAGACATCTTATGCCGGGTGTCAAACAAGAAATATTCGCAGGACTTGTCCGAAATCCACCAGCGACACTTGCGGGCTTCCTTGCTGAAGCGACAGCCATGGGAAGAGCCCTTCGACAGCATTCCAGGCAGTACGATCGCGACGTCTTGGAACGTTCTAACACCCCTCATACGGCATCGGGAAACAACATTGCGGACTTGCGGGAGCTGATCCGAATGGTTGTCAGAGAGGAGCTCCAGAAAATGCAGGTAACCGCCGCACCGCCAGCGCGAATTTCTGTGGCGGAGATAGTGCGCGATGAGATTCGGCAAGCCGTTCAAGCTCCGAGCTACGAGGCACCCCAACGCTACGAGGGGCCAGAACGCTGCGAGGTACCACAACGTTACGACGTACCACACCACTACGAGGTACCATACCAGCAGGAACCAGTCCGCATAAGTTATGCGGAAGCCGCCCGACGACCGTCGCTATATTCCACCCGGCCTACGTCACGAAGATGCGGTGGCGCTGTCGTCGGGAGTTTTGGTTTCGCATGGTAGGCAACCGCCGGCGCGCCTACCGTAGCAGCCGCTGTGTTTTCGCTGGTGCGTGCGCTTCTCACCGCCGTGAAATGAAGAAAAAAGTGTTTACCGATGACCTGCGCCGTGGGTTGGTTGCTCAGCAACGCACAAGATATGTGCGATAGGTTTTTATCGGTTTCCTGCTTATGTCTGTCTTAAAAGGGACGAACCTGTAATGCCGGTTGTTTGGCGCATCGGTTATGCGCCAAACATTTTCGTCACGGTTAAGCGTATGGGTAATTATTTGGCATTAGTGCGGCTTGTTTCATTTGAGAGAAATAGCATTGTCACAAGTTTGGCAAGTGTAATGCTCGACACCAAATTTCTTGGCATAAACAAAGTGCGGACACAGAGCGATGACGCTTACCGCAAAGCGCGCACGACGTTAGCTTAGCTCGATGTGTAGAAGTAATCGCGGTCGCCGTGTATTATTGAAGTGGGGAAGCTATACATACGTCATACGAATTTCAATCACTCAAATGAAACAAATATATAAGAGCTTAATTCACGTAGCCGTGATGCGAAAGGCCGATTACAGCGACGCTTTTGCAAATTGCTTGTGGCTGCGATAGCATACACACGAGAAGTGTCTTTGGCAATGCTGTAGTGGTTACGATGCGCTTTAATTTTTTTTTTCGATTGTCAGACTGCTCGAATGAACTACACGCTTGAAATGTGCCGCGTCGTCACAGGACTTCACGCCGTCACGATCGGAACTCAGCGTATGGGCAGAGCCGCAAGCCGCGGTTATGCGCCTTGCTGTCAGTTATTTGAGAGCCTTGTCCTTGGCTCGTCATTGCATTTTTGTGTGTGTGCGTTATGACAGCCGTATTTACATAGGTTCTAGCGTCACCAATATCGCATGCTTGAGTTACATTTGTTTTTGCGCAAGGATTTCGTGTAGGGATTAGAGGCTTTAGTCCGAAACAGTATTTTAGCTGAGGCATCTTCAAGTCGTATTTAAACAAGTCTCACTGTTGCAAGTGGTTCATCCTTGCGCCAGTTACCGAATTAAAGCATACGCATGAAGCGATGCCGACATGATAGCTCGCGATCGTTCGCATCATGTTGCAAGGTGCTTATCCTTTCAATCAATTTCTCACATCTTGTCATAGCTGGTCGTCAGCACATTCTTTTCTACATTCATCGAATGCTTCCTACAGAGCTAACGCGACTTCATCTCACGCGGCTGCCCCTCGAAAACTGTTGTAAACACTCGTCGGCGCTCCGACGCCCCGTGCTCGGAGGCAGCTTTCGCACGCGCTTCGCCGGCGGCGGTGGCGCGACCGTGCGGGGCCGCGGCAAGCGGTGGGCGGGGCCTCCGCGCCGCGACGTCGACACAAGCCCTGGTTATATCGCCGGTGCCTACCACTGTTTACCAACATGGAATAGGTCTATACGCCGCCTCAGCCGCCATTCACCCCGCCGTTCAAAGGGAAGCAGTATTCAGGCGTCGCAGTCCACCACTCGTCGAGGAGTCGAGGCCACGAAAAAGCGACATCTGGCGGACCCCTGACTCCAGGCCCCTCTGCTTCCACTGCGGAGAGGCTGGCCACGTCTACAGGACGTGCCCCTATAGGCGAGTGGGTCTCCGTGGGTTCGCTCCGAGTGCACCTCGCCCGCGCCCTGGTGAGCGACCTTTGGAGATAGACTAACACAAAGCCAACGCCTGAAAAATATCTTTGTAGAACCACCTAGGGTCGTTTACAGACGGTCCAGAAACCTCCGCGATATCCTCTCATCTTCGAAGCTTCCTGTCAATAAACCAAATGGGTGCGCTCCATGTGGGAAGTCGCGGTGCAAGGTGTGTGCGCACATGGTAACCACGCAAACAGGCACCAGCTCTTTCACTGGGTTTCAGGTAACAATAAAAGGTAATCTAAATTGTGATAGTTCCAACGTAGTGTACTTGCTTGAATGCGATACTTGTAACATGCCGTATATAGGCCAGACCGAAACGACATTCCGAACGCGATTCAATAATCATAAGTCCTATGTCAAAACACTTCCCAATCTGCCCCTATCGAAACATGTCTCAATGCCTGGTCACACTTTCGATAAAATTAAAGCAACAGCAATGGAATCCGGCTTTTCCACGCACCACGAGCGTGAAATCCGTGAACCTTTCCTCATCTATAAGTTTCGCACTACAATGTCCGGAATAAATGAACACACAGGCGTACTTACCAGTCTGCCTCACACTACCTAAAGTGCTCTTTATTGTGCCAATTGCAGCGCTTTTAATATATATATTTTTTTCGGCTGGTTTCGTTCGTCTTTGCCTTTCCTGTTTCTTTCTTACGAAATGTTGCTTTGCTTTGTTACATAGCTACGTTATGTGCATTTTTTAATGTATGGTTGTTGGAACGCGTATCTTATGTCTTTCATAAATGCTGTTTCACACACGCTGGCGTCCTCACTCTGATAAAAAGTGGATGTCGTGGCCACTGTTACCGCGCGCACTGTGCAGATTCCTGTGGCTGGTGTATCTATACTGCATGTATAATGATATCGCTTGTCTACCGATTAATGTGGCGCATGTGCACTAACAATTCACAAATGTATTTAAAGGCCACGATAATCATGTTACTCGTCACACTGACGAAGGCTGGCCCACCAGCCGAAACGTTTGACGACCCATTAAAAAAGTTTCAACGTACGTCGTGCTTCGCGCTTACTCTGTGTGTCAACGGAGCCTGTGCGCTTTATTTCACTGCCTCGTCTATATATATATATATATACGGTTTTGTGCCCTGAAAGATAGCCAACTTCAAGGCCAGCACTCGAACACAAGTAATAATAATAATAATAATAATAATAATAATAATAATAATAATAATAATAAATACCCTTCCATCACGTGTGCTTCATACCTGCATATGTATACATACATCAGCTCGGATACGCAGCTGTGTGTCACCACTGACGTAATGCTAATCTCTACAGTGCACCACGGTCAAAATATACATCGAAACTCTAACAAGAACAAACTTTGTATGGATTAAACGAGATAAAGACATACCGGCCGCTATAACTGGCAATATTAATCTAAACATCACTCAAGCACACAGACGCAGACAAGCACGAAACAATGACCCACAACAGTCAGCCCTGCGGCACAGATTGATCACAAAAACATTACACCGGCAGTTGTGGTTGGTGGTTGTTTAATATTAGCTGTGGCAACACACCTATAGCTGACCTAGTTGGATTCACGAGCATGATTAGTTGTGGTTTTGATGGTCCAACATCCGTTGTGTACGTGCTTCTATGTCAGTTGTTTTGATGGTACTTGCCTAGCAGCTTCGCTGTATATTCATTTTAACAACATGGAATGAAGGCATATTTTTTTTTTAATACAGACTAGAACATTCTTCGATATGGCGCCCCTTCGTACGTGGTCACTGCCACAGGAACAGCATACATGACCCATCCGATTGACGGCATATTTAAGCATAAGCTGCACAGGCCATCGCAAGGCGACTCCATATAATCCGCAGACCAACGACTTGGCGGAACGATTGAACAAAACCATCGCCGATATGTTGTCCGTGTATGTAAATGTTCAGCACAAGAAGCGGGACCATGGTCCCACTATGTGCATACGCAACATTTACCTGCACCACTGCCATCACAGTGCCGTTCCCTCTTATCCACAAACCTGAGGTCCGGACCGTGCTGGATACTATGTTTCCACACGATTACGACGATTAGCTCGCCCCCGACGCTTAACAACTTACTGCAAATCACGAGGAAGCGGAGTGCAGATGCACTCTACTTCCTCGTGATGCACTCTGCTTCCTCTGCACTCAGTCACTATTTATGCGTCCCGTTAGTTACGTGAATTGTAGGAGGTTCTCCCGTATTCTACCACGTCGCCACAGCGTCGAAAGCACCACTTAAAGATAGCGCACGTAGTGCGACTTAAACCGCATTGCACGCGGTAGTGCGACTTCGTCTGGGAATTATTAATTTGTCTCGTTGCCTACTTTATATTCGTTCGCGTTTTTTTTTTTTCTGTCTGTGTTTATACGTCCACGTTCACGAGTATCGAGACAATGTCCATGTTGCCTAAAAAAAAATCTAGCGTATGTCGTTTACACCATCAACAATTTCGCTCGAGGAAACTGATTGATTGATCTCTGGTGCTTTATGTCCCAAAACTACGGTATGATAATGAGAGACGCCATAGTGGAGAGTCCGGGAAATTTCGAACACCTGACAACGCACAGTACACGGGCCTCAACATTTCGCTTTCATCGAAATGCAGCAGCCGCTGCTGGGATTCGATCACGCGACTTCGGATTAGCAGCCTCGAAGAGATTAAAAGCGATAAAGGGTGGTATCCGGTTGGATAAGCGCTCTGGAGTCTGGACGACCGTTTATGCCAGAGTTTTTGTTCGAGACATGGTTTTCTATAGGCAAAGCATGTAACTAAGCTGACTATGACACACGCAGTGGGGATTTTGCCTGGCGCCGCAGAGAGGGACCAATGTCAGAAGGATGTCTCTTATGAATTTGCTGTTGTGATGATAAGTTATGAAAATGGCCACTCTTCTGGTGGGTCTTCTTTCATCATAGGGCTATAGCGGAATGAGCCAGCCACAGGATCGTCGTGTGTCGTGCTTCTGCAGAGCAGGTTCGAGAAGTCACTTGTTGCCTGCAAGCAACGGGAACTGGTTTACGATGGTTTCAGAAAGCGCAAAACGGAAGCGCAGCATGGGAGAGACCTTGCAGCTCTTGAAGTGGCGAGGCCTCCCGACGGTGGTCTAGTGGTTATGGCACTCGGCTACTGACCCGAAGGTCGCGGAATCGAATCCCGGCCGCGGCGGCTGCATTTCGATGGAGGCGAAATGTCGACGTCCGTGTATACTGTGCTATGTCAGTGCACGTTAAAGAACTCCGGGTGGTCGAAATTTCCGGAGCACTCCACTGCGGCGCCTTTCATAACCACAGCTGGTTTCGGGACGTTAAACCCCCGAAATCAATCAATTATTTTATGTGTACACGTGATCACAACGTTTAGAAGGACACGTTGGCGCGGTAAGTAATCTGCTTTATTAATTCCTGTTTGTTTATAGTATGCGCTAAGTAAAAATTCTCTCATAATCAGAGTTGGTTGTGGGACGTTAAACCACACAAATCAGTCAATTGAAATGGCGAGAAGTTCTTTCTGGGGAGGATCACGTTGTATCGTGAAAACGCCAGTACTGACATGACTGTGCCTCGATCACTAGCTCAAGTGAGAAATTATGCATCTGCACAAAAGCAGGTGCGTGTATACGTTCGATATACGTCACGATTATGCTTGGTGCTCCTGCGCAAAGTGTGCGATCACTTAGAATTAACCTTGCGAAACTTAGAGAGGGCGATCGCAGAATAACTCGGCACGTCGGACTTGCAGCTGCTCGCCGGCAGACTGCGCCGGAGGAAAAATACATCTGGTCTGCGCGTGCGTGGTCTCTGTATGGGATCAAATATAACTCCTTAGTGCATTTAGAATCGTCAAAAGTCGAACGACCCTTACACCCCAATTTTCTCTACTTTCGGCTTGTCAAAAGGGTGTTTTGGTTGCTCTAAACCGCTTTAAGGGTGCAAACTGGTTTACAGTGTAGGTGCCTCTTTTAGTGGTTCCGAAGGTGTTTGTTTTGGGAGATTCGGAGAGTATAGACCTATTCCACCGGGCCTACGTCACGAAGATGCGGTGGCGCTGTCGTCGGGAGTTTTGGTTTCGCATGGTAGGCATCCGCCGGCGCGCCTACCGTAGCAGCCGCTGCGTTTTCGCTGGTGCGGGCGCTTCTCACCGCCGTGAAATGAAGAAAAAAGTGTTCACCGATGACCTACGCCGTGGGTTGGTTGCCCAGCAACGCACAAGATATGTGCGATAGGTTTTTATCGGTTTCCTGCTTATGTCTGTCTTAAGGAAAAGGACGAACCTGTAATGCCGGCTGTTTGGCGCATCGGTTACGTGCCAAACATTTTCGTCACGACTAAGCGTATGTGTAATTATTTAGCGTTAGTGCGGCTTGTTTCATTTGAGAGAAATAGCATTGTCACAAGTTTGTCAAGTGTAATGCTCGACACCAAGTTTCTTGGCATAAGCAAAGTGCGGACACAGAGCGATGACGCTTAGTGCAAAGCGCGTACGACATTAGCTTAGATCGATGTGTAGAAGTAATCGCGGTCGCCGTGTATTATTGAAGTGGGGAAGCTATACATACGTCATACGAATTTCATTCACTCAAATGAGACAAATATATAAGAGCTTAATTCACGTAGCCGTGAGCGAAGGGCCGATTACAGCGACGCTTTTGCAAATTGCTTGCGGCTGCGATAGCATACACACGAGAAGTGTCTTTAGCAATGCTCTAGTGGTTATGATGTGCTTAAAATTTTTTTTTTCGATTACAGACTGCTCGAATGGACTACACGCTTGGAATTTGCCGCGTCGTTACAGCACTTCACGCTTTCACGATCGGAACTGAGTGTATGGACAGAGCCACAAGCCGCGGCTATGCGCCTTGCTGGCGGTTATTTGAGAGCCTTGTCCTTGGCACGTTATTGCTTTTTTTGTGTTTGTGCATTATCACAGGCGTATTTACATAGGTTATAGCGTCACCAATATCGCATGCTTGAGTACCTATTCCGTAACTTGCGCAAGGATTTCGTGTAGGGATTAGAGGCTTTAGTCCGAAACAGTATTTTAGCTGAGGCATCTTCAAGTCGTATTTAAACAAGTCTCGCTGTTGCAAGTGGTTCTTCCTTGCGCTAGTTACCGAATTAAAGCATACGCATGAAGCGATGCCGACAAGATAGCCCGCGATCAATCGCCTCATGTGGCAAGGTGCTTGTCCTTTCAATCAGTTTCTCACATCTTGTCATAGCTGGGCGTCGGAACATTCTTTTCTACATTCATTGAACGCTTCCTACAGAGCTAACGCAATTTCATCTCACGCGGCTGCCCCTCGCAAACTGTTGTAAACACGCCGTCGGCGCTGCTCCGACGCCCCGTGCTCGGAGGCAGCTTTCGCACACGCTTCGCCGGCGGCGGTGGCGCGACAGTGCAGGGCCGCGGCAAGCGGTGGGCGGGGCCTCCGCGCCGCGACGTCGACACAAGCCCTGGTTATATCGCCGGTGCCTACCACTGTTTACCAACATGGAATAGGTCTATATACCGTAAATATACCGAGCAAGTGGTGCCGAAAGGATAGGTGACGCCTAAAGCAACAAAAGATGAAAGGTGTCCAGTACGCGCGCGGATTCCTTGCTACGTAGGGCCACGAACGCGAAGATCGCTGTTTTTTCCACCGGCGCGCTCCGGCGGCGAGCGGCCGGCTGCCTGTGAGCCTTTGAGCAGTTTTGAGCACTTATATCTTCAGTGAGCACGCAACTGCATACGATTACCTTTCCGAGTAAGTTGGCGGCTTCGATAATTCCGTGCACTTGACCAGCGCCCCGTTCTGATATATCTGATCGAGCTTGCGTATATGAATATCGACCAGATATATACGTAGCTTATGTATATTGTAGGCATTGATTCGGACTTCATCTTCATCGCCTGTACAAAACCATAATCAGTCATTGGCTCGTGTGTCTTCTTCGTCGGCGCCATCTTGGCTTCGCGAAATAGAGCGCTGACGGAACCGCGGCATTTCTAGTGGTGGAAGTGCGTAAGCTCGATCAGATACGAACATATACCAAAACATCGAAAGCGCTGGTGTACCAGTTCTCGCTGTTTTGGGTATTTTCGTAATTATTGCGTAAATTTAGGTCATTTTAAAAGTACATTACGACTTTTGAATTGTATTTTCCATTATTTAACTGCAGTTAAAGGCAGATGCTATTACTGCTTGGTAAAAAAGATGTTTCCTCGCTGCTCATTACGTTGTTTACTGGACGTGGAAGCTATATATAGCATGCATGATGCATCCATTTTTGAACTCAGTGTAGAATTTTTGCCCGTGCACAATATGACACGGCGCACCAAACTTTAGAGAAGACCGCAAATGTCCCCAATATTTACTTGCTTATATAGGAAAGCCTTCTCGCATCGTTATAAAAAAAGTCACAGTTTCGTCGCAAGGGCGAAGCAATGAATGCGATAGCAACAAAGGAGACCGTAACGTGAAGAGCGTGGAGGCAGCTTGAAATTTCCAGCGCGTCCCTCGAGCTCAAAGGAGGCCGCTCAATGAACAAACAGAAGATGAGCGCGAACTATCAAGTGAAGCACGCACGAAACGAACGCACGATACGAACGCACAGATATACACCGAACGAGCGAGAATAAGCTGTCACAATGGGTATACTCTCAAGTTTGAACAGGGCTCCTGTTGCAAAGGCGGCCGTTGCGTTCCTCGCGCCCTCTCGCTGGTAATGAAGAAACGTTTATAAGCGCCTGCCGTCTCTGAGTCATTCCAGCGGTAAAGGGTGTGTATATAAGGCTCGCCGTTAGCTCCCTGAGGGATCTGCTCTTTCTGGCGTAGTGGTTAGCGCCACGCGCTGCGGAGTGAGAGGTTCCTGGTTCGATTCCGCGCTTCGGGAGCATCTATCCGAATTATTTTTCTTTGGTATTTATACATACACACACACACACACACACACACATATATATATATATACACTTATACATATACGGTTCATGACGGCGGCGACGGGTACGGCAAAAACCAGCCGAGACTGTCCATATAATTGCTATCGCAATAAAATGCTGTCCTGTAGGCCAAGGCTTTGTAGTGCAACAATTTTGAAAGCTAAGAGGAAGAAAGACGAAGCAAAGAAGCTCTATTTCTCCTAACCTATTTTTTTCAAAAATGTTGCGCTACAAAATCTCGACTTACAGCAAGTACGAACTCGCTCAAGAAAGCTATTTGTGCACTTTAGTCCTGCTATAGCATCTCCTCGTCTCTTCGGACTGTTTGCTGTGATTGTCCTGTCATAAGGGATATCGCATCGGTGGCCTATAGGTAGTGGGTTCGATTCTCACTGCTCCGGGCACCCACCGGTTTTTCTAATGGGAAGAGGGGTACACTGACCTGGCGCGCGGTGCTGCGGGTAATCTCCAGTCTCGTGAACGTGTCCTCTCCATTACACTCTCTTCTTTCACTCCCTTTCCCCTGTGAGTGTTTCGGTTGAGGTGTCCTCAGTCGAGAGACAGTTACCGTCAGGGTGTCGGAACGAAATGTTTTTCGTTCCGGTTTTCGTTTCGTTCCGCAGAAAAATGTTCCGTTCCGTTTTCGTTCCGGAACGAAAAATAAACGTTCCGTAACGGTTCATAACGTTATTTTTTTCAATAATAAGAACGAACGAAATACTTAATATTAATAGTACCTTTTAAAAACAACAAAAGATACTGAACTAATACATAAAAATGCGATAATAATTGTTGGGGTTTTACGTCCCAAAGCCACGGTGTGACTATGAGGGAAGTCACAAAAAGTTTCGAAGCAAGGACACAACATAAACTTGGTATTCATTTTTCCTCAAGTTTGAATCCCGAATTTTCGTCAAGGGGGGCACACGATTTCAGAAGCAGCAGGTCATCAAGTGTACTCGCCGATAAGCGAGACCGCTGCACTGACAAAACGAAATTGAGTGCCGAAAATGCCCTCTCAACGCTGGCTTGTGTGGCTGGCACACCAAGGGCCACTTGCGCTAACATGTACAGCTCCGGTTGCCGCTCTTTGCGCTCGTCTCAAAATTTCAACACATAAGCGACGACAACGCCCTCTCCACGACGGCCTGTGTGAAAGGCACGCGAAACTCCGCTTGAATTTAATACAAACAGCTATGGCTGCCACTTTCTTGGTTTCCAGCATTATTTCAACGCATCTTTCTTTTGAAATACCTGCCCGAGATGTGTGCTGACGTTGAACCCTGAGTTATGCATCATTGCTCACGTTGCATGACCTTGGTTGTTCCGGATCGTAAAGTCTTCCCGTGAACCGAAAAACGATAAAAAATATTTCGTTTATGCTCCGGAACGAAATAGTAAATAACGTTCCGGTTACGTTTTCGTTCCGGTCAAAAATATCGTTTTTTTCGTTTTTCGTTTTCGTTCCGTTCCGACACTCTGGTTACCGTGCGCTCCGAACCGAATTTACTTTCCAAGGAAGGAAGGAAAAAATAGAGAGGGAAAGGCAGGGAGGTTAACCAGTGTAGGACAACCGGTATGCTACCCTGCACGAGGGGAAGGGGACGGGGGAGATTGAAAGGTGAAAGGAAAGAGGAAGAGAGAGAGAGAGGGTGCACATATAGCACATTGTCAGAGTCAGTGGCACCTGCATGGTACGTGACATCACACATCGCTGTTAAAGTCGTTTGTGCAAGTCCGTCGTCTTTAAAAAGTGCAGCAGCGCCTTTGTCAACTTCAGTTGCAATGTCTTGTGTGGCCGACACTGCAGAATGGCATCAACCGACATCCGTCGCAGGCCAAGGGGAGCAAGAGTGGACGCCAATGTTTGCCTCTGTATGTCATAGCGAGGACAGTCGCATATGATGTGTTGAAGCGTCTCTTCACGTCGACAGGTGTCACAAAGAGGGCTGTCGGCCATTCCGATCATAAAAGAATAAGAGTTCGTAAAAGCCACTCTTAACCACAAACGATAAAGCAGGGTGGCCTCTGCTCGGCGGAGTTTTGGTGGCAATCGAATAAGGGATGAGATTGCACCGGCGTGCAGTCAGGCGTAAGCTATTTCCGTAGACATCGATCACCTTTGTTTTATGCCACCACCGAAGTTATTTTCGCTTGCCTGAAGAACTGCTAAACAGCCCACTATGTAGTTCAAATTTATCTGGGAGACAGGAGACATAACTTTATCGTGAAACGAGGCCAGAATAGTGGCCGCGCTTGGTTATGTTAAAGAAAAAAAAGGACCGCGTACCAACCTCTCTACGCGACTCCACGCGAGGTTCGCAGTGCTGAGATGTATAGTCATGAAATATGTCATTAAGAGACTGGTGACTTGAGGATCACCAATCTCTTAACGCCATATTTCATTGATTTGGTAACCCACATATAAGCTTTACACTGCATAGCCATATTTCTTGGGGCTTTCAAAGCGGACCACTGTTTTCTTTTTTAACAGTGTTCCATACTCATTTTATGGCTGTGGAAACCACGAGAGACGCGCTACAAGGCGTTGTCCCGTCCTTGTATCAAGGACATTCACCGAGTCCATGGCTGGCTCACCCGGTACGCAGAAGGTGCACAAGAAACTAGTACACGTGTGCAGGGGTATCAACATATGCCGTTGGAAATAGCGCAAAGTTCTGTTCTCTCTGCCTGTGCGCACACTTACCTTGCATCAATATAGAGGATTAACAGGTCTCGATTCATGGTACTGGGAAGAGTGACCTGAGCCGCCGTGATCATATGAAAACTTGAACGGCCAAGTGGCAAGTTCACGGATACGCTTAATGGTCAGTTCATTCACATTCGTTTCTTCAACGCATTCGTTTGTACTATTTTATTGGTCCCATTTTAAAATCTTCACCTACGGTTGTGTATACGTGGAGCAGTGATCCTAGCATAAGAGTACTTGTAATTCTAAGCGTGAAGTATTCCTCGGCCACCTGACGTGGCTCGTCGACAGTAAGCGAGAGTGTGGCGATTCGGGTACTTCCAAGAAAACTGACGTCGTATACTGGGACCAACGCATTGCATGTGCATGCAGTCAGATTGCAAGACTTCCCCACGGTTGTCACAGCGTGGTTTAGCACCAGACATCTCCGCACACGGTTCGTTACGCCTTCTGAAAGAACTACCGCAGTCCCTCGAATTAAGTACAAGACGTCAATGGTTTCCACCAACAACTAGCCTCGCAGGCTAGTTGTTAGTGGATAATTGCTCATTCGCTATATCGTTACGAAGCTTTAGCGGGCCATTGATGCAAACAAGAGACGCCAATAGTGGGCGTCGTGCCTGAGACAGTGGAAAGGAAAAAAAAAAAAATGCTAGGAGAGGTCGTCACGTGACAATCTTGAAGCCTAGTCATAAAAAAAGTGGGCCCCGGTCGCGTGGTAGGCAAGCGGTGGTTCAATGCACCGTCAAGCGCCATCAAAAGGTTACCGCTTCCAAACAACCTCGAGCGGTCGGGCAACTATGCAGGGCCTATTCCTACCCGAGAGGCGCCGTGCACTGGCGACAGAAGAGGTTGGCTTGCCGAGGCTACCGGAATCACGTGACACCGCCTCCTAGTTATTTTTTTTCTCCATGCTACTACTTGTCGTTTAAGCCACGCGAAGCGTTCTTTCAAGCGTCCTCGGAACATCAGCCGTCAACGTGTTTGGTCCTTGCAAATGTAGACAACACAACAGTTTTTATAATTACGTTCTTTATTGAGAGAAGCCAAAAAGCTCTTTCAACGTTTTCTCTTTTTTTTCGACATTTTAAAATTTTTTCTTTTGAGTTTTTTTTTTTTCTGAACACGGACAAACTTAAGGACGACAACACACAACTGGTTTTGCGAGACATGAACGTCGACTAAGGTTCCAACTTTGAGACAAAATCCGGCCGACCAAGATGGACAGGTGCGGTCATTGTCGCTTCGTTGAAAGGTGGTGGTGTATATATATGTACACATTTACTACACTTATAATTGGTGAAATCATTCGGGCAGGGGAAGGGGCAAAGGCAAAAAGGGAATGTGCAGACGAAGCATAATATATACATAAAATAAAAAAAAATATATGCTTACAAACACTGCAAAAGGCGAGACACATATAAGAGCGATAAAGCAATTCGTTAAGATGCTCTGCTAAACAATAGGGGAAAAAATAATAATAAAGAGACTTGGTGTATGATTATCACTGCAAATAAACACAGATAAGACACCGAGTTTAGAAACGGTCGGCGAAAACACACAAAATGCAAAAAAAAAAAAAAAAAACGTCACTGGGTGCTAGAGGAAAGTAATGTGTGGGGTGACATGGATAACGCGGCAGGAGGGTGAGAAAGTCGTAATCTTAAAGAACGAGAACAAGCAAAACGCAGCGTTAGCTTTAGTTTTTTTTTTTTTCTTTACGAACTAGAGCACTACCGGGGCTTTGCAGGGAACGCTGGCAGTGCCAGGAACGCGGCGCCGTGGAGCATATTCGCTCGCAAGAAGCACCGGTGGTGGCTGCGTCCTCGGTAGCACCGAACCGCCTGCGCACTCGCAGTGCCAATGCAACGCATGCGCGTCCACCGAGAATGGACCGCTCGCGTCGCAATCACCTCGAGGGCGAGAAAGTTATATAATTGCACTGTTTCGTAAAATAAATAACAGTAGGGTCACACGGAACCACGGCGTTTGGTGCCGCCGCTTGCATGGTTGCCTCATTTTTTTTAATGTCTTGCACTGTGTCCGCGGCCATTTTTTTGTCTTTATGGACGACAACAAACGAGGCGGTTTTAAGAAACCGCGTGAAGGCACGAGCGCGCACACAACAGAACAGGCACACACTAATGGGGCAAAATGTGAATACTGTTGCCCCCTTTCAGCTCTTCTTTCGCTCTAACACGGCGCTCAGAAATGCATAATTAATAAAGGTCGATAGCTGGACGGACGTGCATGGTTCGACGACACTGAAACAGACAAACACAGACGGGACAAAACACACGGAGAAGCCATCCTGGATGCCGCTTATCACGGGACGATGGGGCGCCGTCGCAAGCGCGGGCCAAATGATGAGTTGGAGGGCAGGAAGATGGCGGCCTCCGAAGGTGCCCTCCGTGCAGACGTCAGCGAAGACGTGCTGGCGTCTCGTTTGCTTTGCGAGAGAAAGAGGCCATTCGGTCTGTGCTTTTACAGCTGCACATCGGCACCAGAATGACGCTATAGGAAGAAAGGACACTTGAATAAGGCACGTTGCGTGAATGCACACGTGTTGTACACAGTGGCCAAGCCTGGCTTGTCTCAACACATAATGTGGAAGGCGTTCACAGGTAAACAGTGCGGCACCAATCCTATGGTGGCGCAAAAAAAAAAAGAAAGAAAAAGAAAACAACGCGACATAACTCACGGGGACTTTTCAAACTACGACACACTTAAGGTAACTTGTTGCAGTTTGGTTAATAATGACATTGGACGCACTACGGGAAGACCAGCGTGATTTTGCTGTTAACTTTGCGGCATCTCAATAAAGAGTAGGCACAGTACGAGATCTCGCTTAGCGGCACTAGTGAGCCCGCGTGCGTGGCTTGTCTAGCGGGCCTCAAGCTGTGCGCTGTCACTCGGAATAAGAACGAAAATGTAAAAGAAACGTCACGAAATCGCAAACAAAAAAGATGAAATAGTACACTCAAGGAAACAAAACAAAAAGAACTGTTTAGTAGAGGTACAAGCTGAAGATACAAAACTGTCAGTGAGAGAGACGGGCAACACAGAGGGGTGGAACAGTTCAGCGCGCTGGCTGGACCGCAAGAAAAGGGCTCGGGATACTCGTCGCCGCCTTGGCGAAGGCTTGCGAGCCAAACCGGGACAGAAGGACGTATTGTCCACCGATAAACAAGTGTGGCAGTTCGGCGCTGCTTAGACAAGTCCTTGGGGCACAGAGACCCGAGAGCATTGCTGGGCGCCGCCGCTGGGCAGGTCATCACGCCATGAACAGCTCGATGTAGCGGCTGCCGATGTTCTGGCGGTTCTTCTCCTGTATGGCTCGCTCAGCCTCCGCGCGGCTGGGGAAAGTCACGACGGCTTCGCCATTGGGACGCCCATCCGAGTTGCGCTGGATCTGGATGCAGTCGGCCGTGAGCTGCGAAAACAGGTGTAACGCTCACTACACTGCGGACTGCCGAGACCCGACTCTTTACGCGCGCTCTCACTTGCTCGTGCTTGTGTGGACGGCCTGCTTTTTTTCTCCGCGAATGTGTGCCCGCCGGTCGAGAGCTGCGGAGGCTAGTCAAACGTCGTTGCCGCCTGTGCATGAAGAAATATCGGCGATGGTCGGAATGTCGCGTTCCGAACGGTCGTTACAATTGGTGCGGTATGCGGGCGACCAGAAAGCACGAGCTATTAATAAAACGTCGACGATAAACTCACAGAAGGTGTGCGATATGCCGTTCCGAGCTTAACGATATGTTCACGGATGCTCGTCGCAGTGGGACAGTGCAGCGCTGGGCTTTCGAGTGGCTTCAGAGAAACCAGGTACCGGTGATGCTGCGACCTATAGATGACGCGTTGGATGCAGAGACATACAGCATCCTGATATCTTTCCCGCAAATGGAAGCGTGGAAGCCAAAAAGTTAGCGACCTGAACGTAGCACAGTTGTCCCGGCAATAGAACTTCTGCCAACGTTTCAGATACAGCTCGAAGATCGGAACCGATAAACAGCGGCTCAATATTCTGCCGTCTTGCAGAGCTGAGCACAAGCGGCTCCACAATTTACTCTACGCGGGCTATTTTGCAGTCGAGGTTTTTTTATTTTTTATTTTCGACGAGGACGACTTCGACGAACACCCATATATAGTTCGCCAAGTGACCTCCAAGTAGCATCGATGAACATATCGCTATAAAATGATGTAGAACAGGGAGTGTCGCAGGAGCCAACGTTTCGACAAGTGGACAAGTCGCCGTCCTGACGCAGACAAGTCCATTTGTCGAAACGTTGGCTCCTGCGACATTCCCTGTTCCACATAGTTTTTAGCGAGCTGTCCATCGATTCAAGCCTCCACGTTCCCCTGAGCTTCTCGTCTAGTTTGGACTCAAGTAACACAACACATGTATACGTCTTATCGTCCGTATGCGATTTTACCGATAGCTGCTATGTGTATATTCAGAAGGAACGGGCCGCTATATAGCATCACATTAATCGCGCTTTGATAGCTTAGTGACTTTTCGAGATATTGACGCTTATCACTGCATGTCCTATAGCAACGTGTAGCTGATAAATATATCAGCAGTATTCATTCGAGGTTTGCCATACATTTGTTCACCAGAGAAGGCCAATAAAGTGGCTACATGTATATTGCTGGGACAACGCTGCTGCGTCCGTATGCGCGTGTGGCAAGTAAAACCTACACCACTAGGGTGTGCACAAATCTCTGACTTGGCTTTCAATGCAAGTCTCCGAAAATAAAAGTAGATAATCCAACTTGGCGCTCTAATTATTCAACCACTGAACCTCTCCCTGACTGTGGCCAGTTTTATAGGAAGTCGTTATGACCGCATGAGAAACTAATTTAAAAATAGTCTATGTAGCCTTTTGCTGCAATCGGTTAAATAGAGCAAGGTAGAAAAAATGGCAAATTCCTCTTCATCAGTCCTTAAAAAAAAATCTACATCTGGAGATCAATATTGCTAAAAAACTCCACATTTATTTCTCCATTGCCATTAGCAGCCCCTCCCCTCCCTTTTTTCCTTTTTTTCACTAAGCGTATAAATTACACTGAATTCAGCTCTTAATTTATGAAACGTTAGACACGTCACTACTTAAATACATATCGACTGTCTGGGAAGCTCATGTTAATTCGATGAACATTTACGGCAAAACAACAAGACTGTTCTTTGTGATTTTACTTCTGCACAACCAATGCAGCCTACTCAGGCTCAATCTTTTTACTTCGATGTCTAATTTCTCGATTCTGTCTTTATCAAAAAGAACCCGACTTAAGTCTTTCCTACCGCCGTCACATATTTAGTATGGCATACTTAATTAATAGTTAATTAGAAGTACTTATATGGCACGCTAAATAGTATTCATCTTCGCCACAACCAATCGGGCGTTTTTTAATAACGCGTGTACTTTCACGACGCGCTTAGAAACAGGAACGTAGCTACCCTTATTTCTCGCCACTAGAATGCAATGAACACGAAGAAGAAAAAAGGCGGTAATATTTTCTGCTAAACGGTGCGAGATGAGAAAGACAGAGCTCGAAGAAAGTCCCGCATGTAAGGTTCTCTTACCGCAGAAATTAACGTGTAACTAACACGTAGCGAAAGCCAGCTGAACAGATCGTAAGGGCCAGGGCAGCGATGAGAACGGCTGAACAGACTCCAGAATCGAAGTGAAGCTAAGCACGGTGAGGTTCACTGCCAGGTTTAACTGACTGAACTAATTTGAGTTCTCTCGATCTGCTATATAAGTATAGTCCGTTTATTAGTCAGCCTGCTCTCGGTAACAGTATGGGTTAACTACACCATTAGGCTGATGCAGGCGCATTTGCTGACCCTACACGTGTCTCGTCAAATTTTGCGGACGCGGGCGAATGTGTATAGCATAATATATATCACAAAGAAAATAACAGGACAGTAACCTTGTAATCAAGACAATAGATATACCGTGCTCATATTCGGCGTAGACTTAAGCAAACATGTATGCTACGCGGATTAGCACGCAATTAAGGAATCTAATAACCAGGCTGTCGGTTACATTGAAACCACTCCCGTAATGTGGAATCATTATTTCCATCTTCCAACAATGTGCAATCGCTTCACGTCATCTACTGACTCGATCAGGTTCTTCTCTTCCCTGCAGCAATGAATCCCGTGTACCAGAGCAGTGCACAACGGCCAGTCTCAGCGCTAAACTGTCACCGGTTGCCAACTGTGGCCCGACGAATTGCAAAGCTACTAAAATTAACTCACAATCATGGCACATTTTAATGCATTACACGCAGCACGAATATCCTGGCAAGTACAGCATGCTTTAGCTAGGCCGCACTTGACAATGGTGGCAAGCTTCAAGAGATTTTACAATCCCAAAGCTACGTTTCGAGCGCCTCGGTGGCTTCCGGCATGCATCCCGTCTAGGTAAGGTGAAGGGACATAAATAATTCTTAAGCATTACATATGATGCATTGTAGACGGCCCAGTTGGTACATATCTAGGCGATAAAAGAAAAAGAAAAAAAGCAACGTACAAGCACGGGACAAGAGAGGGGGAAAAACACAGACTCACCGCTGATGTTGATCAGCGCCTCTAGTCTATACGTGAGCACTGTGAAACTGACATTTTACGGTTGGTATCGACGATTCTGGCCGCCTCTCGCCTAGCAACATAACAAAAGGCGTTGTAGGTAATGCTTGTCGAGGCCGGCGGGTTTGACACCTTGCCGGGCAGCGCGACACGCCGGCAATGAAGTGTACAGCAGTTACGACGCGTTGATATTTCGGTGACAACCTCGGACGCGAGGGATCTTACAAAGTACAGCTGCGTCACGAATGAACCCTCCCGAAGAGAGGTTTTATGACTCAACACTATTTATTCGCCGGTGTCGCGAAAGTAGAATTAGAGGATAAACGATCGCCGGCGAAAAAAAAAAAAAAAAGATGTTAAGGCTTGAAAAACGCGAAATGTCTGCTTGAAAATTGATAGCGGTGGGCAGGCACGACGTAAAATCGTGCCGGCGGCACCACATCGCCACCGGCAGCCGGTGGCCGCGTTGCAGAGGGAAAAAAAGAGAGTGATAGGGGGAAGAAGACCCAAGGCCTCGGTCGTGTGTACACATGCTTTGCCACTGCCACACACCCCGTGCCACTGCGCTAGTGCCCCTCCTGGCCGCAGGGCGGCCGCATTAGCAACATACACCAGCCAACAGTCGGTAGCAGCCACAATTCCACACACGAAGCGTTAATACAGCCGAGATTAGTAGGAAGATATAAAAAAAAATGAAACAGCCCGCACACCAGCATCCGCCACGTTCCGACAAACCAATGCACACACATTCACGCCAACGGGACACGACGCCCGGCACGGGTGAAGCGACGCACTTTGTTTTTCACCGAATGCGCGGTGCCGTGTAACAAGATGGCGACCACTGCCACTGGCGGGCACACGGCGTCCCCGACGCTTCCAGAGGGGAGCCCGCGCTCGCTAGTGCTGGGGCACCGTGTCCCGCGGCTGAGCCAAGAGAAATAGAAAGAAAAAAGCCCTGACCTCTGGAAAGCCCTGGAAGAAGGTTAGAATGTCCTGGGGCGTGGAGCTATACGGCAGGCCGCGCAAAATTACCATGGTGGGGCCTGCCGAGTGAGGGTAGTACGTGGTTGGGGACACCGGGGGACTTGGGTAGGACCAGTAGAAGATGGGCGGGTAGTAGGTGGACACCCGCGGCGCCAGCGTCGTCATGGTGGCCGCCGGCAGCACGGGCGCCGGGGGCTGCACGTACGGGTAGGCGCCGTACGGCGCAGGCGGCAACATCGCGCCCGCCGCCGCCGCCGCCGCTGCACACACACACCCCACAGCGGTCGCAGATCAGGGTAACGCGCACACTATGTGAACATGCATGTACTACGTGCATAACAGCTGTGAAGCCGGCAACAAATGAAACCGCACGGACCTACGGTGCATTCTGCGCCGGGCTATACGATGTGCTGGGAGACCGTAGGGAATTTCCCGGGTGAAATGTGAGGGTCCACGTGCTACCATTTCCCGAAGCATGAACACCCATCGCCAAATGTTTTGAGCCCAGTCGGGGTGCTAGCTCTGTCCGCGCACTGCATCTCCTCTATGCTAACGCTCCAGTATAACACAGGAAGCAGCCATCATCCTATGCAGCTTATAGAGAGCGCTTGGGAAAGGGAAGGCTTCCTTGATTTAGTGCGAGCTTATGTCAGACGCCTATCGGGATGCTCTGAATATGGGCTCGTAAATTTTGACAACGGTTGCACGCTTCACCACGACGCAGAATGTACTGAAGGCAGCATGCTCGCATTGTCAGGTTTCATTCGCTGTACAGTGGCACAGATACAACGCGCACAAGAACGCGGACATATAGTTAATTCCGAGCGTATTAAACAAAAAAAGTTTAACTAGATAGGTATGTCTTCCATCTTTAATTCGTTCATGCAATTTTTGTTCGACCACGTGCGCGTCCTTCGACCGAGAAGTCTCAATCAGTGAGCTTCGGTTCCTTTCTGCATCATTTTTTAGAGATGGCTGCTGTGAAACAGTAGGCTCTTCGCGATGATACTAAAGAAAAAAAAAAAAAAGTCACTTATGTGCGGAATTGCACATAAGCATGAAAGGTGTTCTGCTAAAATTTTTCTGCACCGATAACCAGGCCGATTGCGGCGTGCGCAGTGAACGAACTCTCTCGAGCAGATCGGCCTTGCGCCGAATATCTCTTCTAGCATTGAAAAAAATAATAATACTAATAAAACGCTCCAGCAAGGTGACGCGGTCGCCTTCGTACGCTATACTACGTAGCCGCAGAATGCGCTCTGCCGACCAGTTCTGACAGCTATAGAAAGGGACAAAAAGAAACAAGTGAAATCGAGCGGAGCGCGTTCATGCGCGAATAGAAAATGGAGCAGTGCAGCGAGGCTCGTGACCCTCGGCTGGCAGCGGCCTTCCAAGGGCTCGACGCAAACTGCACGCGCGCGTCTCGCAGTCGCCTAGCACTGCTCTGCAGCGAGACACAGAATGGGCAGAGCATGCGCCTTCGGGGTCTTACCTGGAGATAGCAGGGGCCTTTGTACCGGGATTCCACCGGTGAGCACCAGGTTCATGTCGTCGATGGAACACTGAAAAACCTCGATGTAGCGCGGCTTTTTGCCCATAATGTAGCGGTGGTGGCGCTGGAGGGCCGCCAGGAAGGCTGAGTCCTCGGAGTCCATCTGTATGAAGGCCTCGCCGGACGGCTGGCCCTGGGGGACGACGAATACGCGCGCGCTCTGCAAACGACTGTCTAAACGCTCGCATTGCGTTTCGTTGAAATGGATCGACCGGCCATTGTGCGGAAACATTATTCCGTGAATACATCAGTGCCATACACAGATGGCGCACACAAGTGTCCAAATAATCTGCGATGCTTAGAAAACTGTCGAAATGGGAAGCGGAACGACTTGAAGCAAACGTGCCGTACTCACAAGATTCGCTTGCTCGCATCAAAAACTTTGTAAAAATTTCGAAAACTCAAGAAAGAAGCATGTAACTACAAAGGTTCCTATATGATTATAACAGGAACTTACTTTTTCATTAGTTATTTACTAAGTTATTTGCAATAGCTATTTCCTACGTTAGCAATGACTAACACACATAGTGGACATTTACAACGAAAATATTCGGCGAACCACGCGAGCTCTTATTCCTCCGCGTGGTTATAGCCTCCCGAATGGCCTCACTCGTCATGAGGGGGCATCGCTATATGAAGAGTTCGTGTGACTGCGGCTGTCACACCGTCAGTCTATGTCAAACATGGGATCACAGTGGCGCCGCTTCGAGCTGCCCGTTCTGTCCTGCGCCAATGCAGGAAACCGAATTAAATCATCTGCTATGGAGATGCCCCGCAGGCTACAGACGGCTCGTCGACGCGACCTCCGGCGTGTGGGACTCCATCACACCGGGCCACCAGACCGACAGGAGTGCACATACGGCCAACATTACAAGTCTCTCCTGTACTTTATGAACGAAACATACCTGCGCATTTATGTGTGCCACAGGGCAACGCGTGCCCCCGGGCAAGCCTGGTGCACACGTTATGGGAGCAGGGGCGTAACCATGGGGCGGGGCGTGGTGTTTCGGTGTCAAAAAGCCCTATAGACTTCTTTGTCACCCCTTTCGATACTTCTTCCGCCGATGATCTTTACCCATTCCCATCGTATAACCCCCGAAAAGTAACTGATTGGTTTGTGGTGTTTTGCTTCCCAGCAAAACTACGATTTGATTATGGGAGACGCCGTAGCGGAGGGCTCCGGAAATTTCCACCATCTGGGGTTATTTAATGTGCACTAACACCACACACTACATGGGCCTCAACGTTTCGCCTCCACCGAAATGCAGCCGCCACGGCCGGGGTTCGATCCCACGACCTTCAGATCAGCAGCCGAGTGCCATATACCCACTAGACCACCGTGGCAGGCACCCACAAAAAGTATTTCTGGCGGAACTTCAAGAAGGCAGCCTCGAACCGCAGGTGCACTGGGAGGCGGCTCTACATCGATCAGCGCCGCATTAGAAGAGCGACTCTAGGCCGTCCAGCGAGCCGAAGAGGCCACCCGAGCCCAAGGGCTCGCGGCCGACGCCTAAGCAGTGGTTGAGGCCCACCCCGATTTAACTTCGCCAGACATCCTACATTCATCCACTACTATACTTCACCTTCTATTGGTATGTCGTCCTGGGTGGTGGTAGTTCCTGCGCAGCATTTAAGTAAACCGTGGTACCTCAATGCGTACCACGATCCCCGCTCCTTTGAGACTCGATCGGCTAAGTCATTCTCGACAATGCTCGCGCACTATGCGCAAGTGACGCAATTCATTTTTTGTTCAGTTCTTTAGCAACATCTGGCTACTAGTCCGACTCCTTCGGTATATAATATCGACTATCATATCTGAACGACACGAACCGGCCGCTAATTTTCGATACGCAGATGTCTTATTCGCGTAAACAACTTCAAGCACATTGCATATACAATAGAAAGCTATTGTCCTTAGTATAATTTACATCCCAAGGTACCTCAGCGCAAAAAAAAAAAAAAAAAAAGAAAGGAGGAAAGGTCAGGGAGAGGAGATAGACAGGAAACAACGGACAAGTCAGTTGATTCTTCCTGCAGTTTTGCACATGTAAATTTCGGAAGAAATACATAAATTAACATGCGTGAGCAGGTTCGAGCTCGAATCACTAAAATATCCGGGTACACAGAAAAATCACAGTGTTTTCGGGCAGGGCAGAGAAAACGCCTTCGTATTTCGAGCGTTGCAAAATGTGCCATTTTCCAGCATATGGTACCAAATCATAACCGCGTGTTTCTTTCTTTTTTTTTTTCTAGGCGATGGAAAGTGAGTAGCGCGACGCACCACCCGCAAACAACGTATAGCGAAAATCTTTGTCCTCACCTTCTATGTGGGTCAACCAGCCTTCGTTATACAGGCCCCAGTCTCCGTGATTACTATTCGCGATTATTATTATTATTATTATTATTATTATTATTATTATTATTATTATTATTATTATTATCTACAGCCTATAAGCCTTCAAGGGTTTTGGGAGATGTTTATTTAGTGAAAAGATGAAGAAGATTACCTATTTACCACAGGTCAGTGGGCGATAGCAAAATAAACAAATAGGCACAGCATAGTTCGTACACATGCAAGCATGCAGAAATGGAGCTGGATTCACAAAATGACTCGTAATGGTACAACAGTAGGAGTCATATGTGGCGTACAGCGACAGCGAAATTCACCGTTCACTGAAAAGGAGCTCTGTGGGTCGACCCTCTGTTAAAAACGACGAAAAAACGAAAGTGATTTATCTTTGCACGGCGTATAGACAAGACGTGCGTCACGACGTATTGTTTTGTGTGACGGCCATCGTCCTAACGCCAGCGTGACCACAGTTCGATAGCACACCTGTGCGTTGTAGACCATGTGCACGCCCTGGTAGACGATGGCCTGCGAGTGCTCTCCCAGGAATTCCAGTATGGTCTCGACTTGCGCCTCGTAGGGCAGCCCGCGCAGCCTGATGCAGTCCTTGCGCGACGAGCGCGACGGCAACATCTGCTGCGGCAGCAGAGGCACCTGGGGCAGCGACGCGATCAGGGGCTGCGCCGTGTCGTACGTCCGTGGGTCCATGGTGCGGTTCAAAACCTGCATTGCGCGCAACAGCGTTTATTGGGTTTCCTTTCCTTTTTTTTTTTTTTTTTTGGAAGTGGGGTGGAGGGGGCAGTCATCTCAAGTGGGGGTAAAAGAGCCTGAAAGGAAACAACGCACTAGGACGTAAGAAGGGACACACAACGGGCGACCTATTACGTTTAATTCCTTCTGCGCGTTATTTGCACTCAAGCCATGAACGAAATCAGCACAAACGAATACGGTGCTGCCGTAAAATGACAGGGAAGGCGATGACCAAACACACGGCTGGCTAATGTCGGTACACATATACCGCGCAAACACTACAATATATACTTGAGCTCGGGCAGCCAACGTTTCTCCAGTTCCCATCGTGCATTGAGAACGGGAGTGCACGAAAAGATTTCCCAAACCCGTGAATTCTAAAACGCCGTGTCACAGACAACGGAAGCCACATACTGTGTGCATGTGGGGAGACGACGGGACGGGTGGCTTCTGCGATATCGGCCATAACACCCCCTGCATCAGCCGGACCTGCAGTCTATTGAGCAGTGATGAAGATAAGGAAGCGTTAAAAAGCGAGCTCTCCTCAGCGATTGCTCGGTACAACTCCAACGTTTTGAAAGGGATGACGTGCTCTTCTTGGAGGCCTTCAGAAGACCACGTCGATAAGACCTCGGCGAACGCAAGAAAATTTCTAAATATGTTCGCCTCAGATTGAGAATCTATACTCATGGTAACCCCGAATTTCTCGCACATCCGCGTGTTAAAATGAAAAAAAAAAAAAAATCGAGAGCACTAGACTGAAAATGTAGACACGCCTGATGAAGACATCCAGTCTGTATTCGCATACATCTGACCTCTATTTGTCAATGTGCCTTTTATTATTCTTTTTTTTAATTTCTTCGCCTTGCTTCTGGCAACATTTGTGTTTCTTTGCATTATTAGCTGATTCGTTCAACTATATGTGCACAGTTTACATTGCATGCTCAAAACGCAATGAATTTATTATAGAGCTGGGAGCACGTCTTCACAAGTATACTGAATCATTTTACCTCAAACAAAAAGATGCGCGCATGTTTTGATGTTTTCGTTGAGTCTGAATGTGATCAACATTAAAGCACCTCTTCTGTGACAGGCGTTCTGTTACCCATGCTTTGACGTTACAACTCGAGTCGCAGTTACGCATCTTTACAACTGCCATTTAATATTCAGGTCCACGAATACTATACGTCTTATACTGTCATCATGTAGGGCAGCTTACCATTATTTCGGGCAACAAGTGTAGGTTACCTATAAATGCGAACATATATATCCGTTCAAGAGCTGGCCCACACAAGCACATAATTACAACTGTAGCAGCAACAAAAAGGAGTTGACTGACCGGGTATCAAACCAGTTGCCATTATTAGCCATAGCATATACGCAAGAATATAAATAAATAAATAAATAAATAAATAAATAAATAAATAAATACTGGGAAATTCTCAGCTCTTGTCTCATAAAACGCCAGCTTCTTACAAGAGGGTCTTGGTTCCCGTTGTATTCGCTCTCTTGTTTTTTCTCGCCGCGTCATCTGCAGCTGTAGGCGACCGGCTGGGGGAATTGCGTAGTCTCCAACTAACGGAGTTGCAGGAATATGCATCAGTAAACTCGCTCTATACTTTCGTTCTTCAAGTAACGTTTAAAATATGGCTCGTACTCCACGGGAACGAATTCTGACTAGAATACAGAAACTGCCTGCTATATATGCCTGCAAAAGACAATAAGAGCTCCCGAAGTAGTCAGCGAACGGCGGAAGCTGGGCCTGAAAACGCACTTGGCGAGCTAAAGTCTCGCCCACGTGGCCACGATAATGCAAGGTTGGAACCTCTATACACCGCATCAACTGTAGAAGCAACACGACAATGCTCTCGCTAGACGACGCTCAGTTCCGCGAAAGAAGCGCTCGCTTGCACCCACTGCGGCATAGCACGCATGCGCGCAGTCGATGGCAAAAGCCCGCGGCTTCGGTAGGGCGTGAACCGTTCTAGCAACCAAAATAAGCACGGACAGGCCGGCGGGTCGTCGCTTAACGGCCACGAAGTCCACGTCCCGGTTTGTCTATGCGGTAGCATCACGATATCGCGTTAGTGACTATACTGCGGACACCTCGCGAAGCAAGCGGAGGCAACGCGCGGCGGCCGACGTCGCGAACGGACGGCGCTGCCGTTATCGCGGTGGGCGCACCTGTTGGTGCTGCAACGTGGCCGTGTCCACGGCGCCGGAGCCCGACCAGCTGTGTGACCTTCGCGGTTTGCGCCGTGCTCGTCGGCCGCGGGTCGGGCCCGAGCTCGACGCGCGTTCTTTACTCACGGGGCAGCAGCGGGTACAGCGGCAGCCGGGATCCGGGCGCTACCACGCAGGCAGCATGGGTGTAGTAGGCCGCGCGAACGACGCAGACTCGAGGGGAGCCCACTTCCACGAAGCGACTGCCGATGCCGAACAAAGGCACGCAGCAGGCGCCTACAAAACTGACGACCGCGCCAGCTGCGCCGCTCCTCAAGACAATGCCGCCGGGAAATGCGGGCCGCTTGTACAGCGGACTCAGTGCGCTGTCCGCGCTCACATCACCGACCGGCGAGCGGTGTTTTGCTGGCCGACAACGGGCGCGTTGAGGCGCCGATCACCATTCTGAAGAAGCCCGATCCACTTATTATTTTTTTTAGACACTCGCTGCGCGTTGTGCTCGACTTCACGCTAACCGAAGGCTATAACTGACCCATTTTGGCTAGTCAGGACAACAAATCAGTGAAAATAGACGGGCATGAAACGCGCCTGTCCGTTCGCGTATCCAAGAGAGATATACCTTCTTAATAAATAAGCCACAGAAAAAGAAAAAAGGGAAGCGTTTTCCGAGGCTTACTTTCAACAGCACCAGTAGATACTGAAGGTCGTGCTCATGCGCGCATCATGTATACCGGCCGCACTTCCTTTCGAGCAGTTCGACAGCGTCATCGAGCACTCGCGGGCAGGGGCAACCAAGGGCCGCGGCCGTCACAGTCGCGATGTGCCCGCGAGAGCAGCCATCGTGAAGTGCCACGTCGCGGTCCAAGCCTGGCGCCCCTATACCTGACGCGCGACGGCCGGGCCGATGTGGGAACAGGTGGTTTTCGCCCTGGTGGCGTTCAAGGCGCCCGCCAACTACACTCACCGTTCTCGGTTGCAGTAACGAGCGACTACTACGGGTCGCGCCTCCGTCGGATCACTTGCCGACGTGTACCGTGTCTCTCGGTGTTCGAAACAGTGAAAGAAGACGCCAGCACCGGGCGGCGCGTGCAGCGCGGGCTCTAACGCCAGACGTTGCGCGTGACCAAGACATCAAAACGAAGGGCCCTCCCCGTCGGGTCTTACTTTGCTTGTTATGTGCTCGAATACGCGGGGGCGCGCCTGCGCGCACGCTCCGAGCCTTGGCTCCTTTCGGCGTTCATCACCTGCGTTCAAGCTCGCAAGCACCGTCATCCGTGGGCGCCGAAAAGCTTGCAACCGAGCGCTGCATGCCACCCGCTGTCAGCGTTGTATTCTATATAAACCGCATCTTACGCGATTGGTCGTGTGGATGTTCGGAAATCCTTGCCGCCGACTTGAACAGCATTCACGCAGAGACACTGTAGATATTGCTCCCATTTTAACGTAACCAGGAAAGCCTGGAAGCTCGGGCAGCAGCGGCAAAGCACGCGCCAAAACCACGATATGACCACGAGGCACTCCGTAGTGTAGGGCTCCGGAAATTTTGACCATCTGGGGTTCTTTGACACGCAATCAAAACGCAAAGTACGCGGACTTCTAGCACTATTTCGCCTTCGTCAAAAATATGACCGCCCCGGCAAAGGTCGAACCCGTGTCATTGGGTCAGCACTCAAGCACTATCACCACTGTACCAGCGTGGCGGACCAGGCACTCCATATACGCATCATTACAGCAGTACATGCGCCCTGCATTACATCTGCGAGAGAAGGCTATAGATGTTAAACCGTTCTAGACAGGCATTTAGCTGCCACTGGAGTAAACGCGGTTCCGCGGACTGAGGAGAGAAGCAGTCCGATGCCCGCTATTAACATATAAGGATGAGATTTCAAGGCGGTCATTCCCCCTTGGTGTGGTGAGACGTTTGCGATTTCTGTTTGGCATAAATGAGGTGCGAAAGCAGTAACCGCGCCGGTTTGCGTCACGAGCATGTCGGAAGAACGATATAAAGCGAACATTTCATTGCGAACCCTGTCGGGATTTCATCGCCTTGACACTGGCTCCTGACGTTTTGCCGAATAGCTGACACACGTAAAAATAATAATAATAATAATAATTGGATTGAGTTCGGATGCAGACAGTATACAGCGAATGGAACGTCAGTGCAAGAGCTCAGTGAAGACAGTGTATTCGCGAGTAGGCAGAACCCATTTCACCATATATGATTTGTATGATTGATTTGTGGGGTTTAACGTCCCAAAACCAGTTCTGATTATGAGAGACGCCGTAGTGGAGGTCTCCGGAAATTTCGACCACCTGGGGTTCTTTAACGTGCACTGACGTCGCACAGCACACGGGCCTCAACATTTCGCCTCCATCGAAATGCAGCCGCCGCGGCCGGGATTCGATCCCGCGACCCTCGGATCTGCAGCCGAGTACCATAGCCACTAGACCACCGTGGTGGGGCTATATGATTTGTATATACCAAATGCGAGAGCTGCAGCGTTCCCTGGCAGCCTCTTGTTTCAGCCGAAATATAGTATTACGCTGTCTACGGGATCGGCGCACTTTGTTATGCCCCGCTATGCCGCTGTCTGCAATATGGGCGCGCAGAGTACATGGTGGGTAATTCATGGACGCTACACCGAAGTGCACTTTACTGGTGAGGGAAAGAACAAACGAAGTCACGAAACCAGGAACCAGGGGCCAGAAAAAATCCAGAGGTTTTCTTTATTAAAGGAATTGTGATCACGACCCTGCATAAATTCTTCCACAAAGAACATCCAGGCACATTTTGTGTCTTTAGCGCGTAATTCCGCAGAGGATTAACGCAGTCGGTAAGTATAGCGTATTTGCAGATGTATAGAAAAGATTTGAGTAAAACTTCGGTTGGGGCTACAGTTGCCACACAACCTTTTAAACAGACGCTAAAGTGAAAAGGTGAAGGTGGTTTAGTATGTAGGTCATGATTTGGTAGCGCGACACCTTTTGAGAAAAAAGAAATATAGAGAAAGAGATGAAACAAAGAAAGCGCCACACTTACAACTATTGTCTTTATTCGACTTGAAGCAAGTGCATATAAACATGCGCACATACTCTCGAAAACAGGGCGTTCAAACGCAAAACACAAGATAACGAACATAAGGCAGTCTCGGCAATTCCTTTCCGCATGACATAGTGAAACAAATGTCTGGCTAACGCAATTTTGACCACTGATACAAACATAATAGCTCCCGAGTAGTTCGTTCGCGATTTCGTTCTTGCTTCTGGACAGGATCTTTACCCCGGGAAACCGTGCACGGTTCACAACAGCATAGTCTACAATGCGCAGGAAGGTGGGTGCTCATATCTTTCTTGTTATACATCGTTTGCATTTCCCCTCATACCTAACTCGCCCAAGGTTAAGTTATTGTGGTTAAGAATGATAACTTATATTTCAAGAACTCGAACGTCGTTCATTTCAACCTTTCACGTTCAATATTAGAAAAGAAAACGAATGTCAAAGTTTAAGTTTTGAAATTCGCGCCGGAACTTTGGTACCTAATGACGTCAGAAAGCCGACTTCGTTTTTTCGCATTCTCGCCAAATCCGCTCTATCAAATGTTCTGAAACTTCCTGTGTCAAGTCTCTGGCTTCCTTGGAACACAATGTAGGTCTTTCTTACCGGTAAATAGTTACGTAGGCCTTAGCAGGCGCCGTCAAATATCTGTGACGTCACGCGTGTTAATGCTGGAACTGCAAAGCGGCGTCGACACCCGTACTTTTTTGCGCGTTTTCTATAGCTTACCGAGGGTCTTCTCCCCGGAAGACTGGTTTTTTTTTTTTTTTTGGTATTGTGAAAAGCTAACCTACTAATACGAGAATAACTGCCTTTTTTTTTTGCCTTTAGTGTCCCTTTAATCGATTGATTCGTGGGGTTTTACGTCCCAAAACCATGATATGACTGCCGTAGTGGAGGTCTCCGGAAATTTCGACCACCTGGGTTTCTTTAACGTGCACTGACATCGTACGCACACGGGCCTCAACATTTCGCCTCCATGCAGCCGCCGCGGCCGGGATTCGATCCCGCGACCTTCGGATCAGCAGCCGAGTGCCATAACCACTAGACTACCGTGGCGGGACTTAGTGTCCTCTTAAGGTAAAAACTTAGCGCATAAACAGCCATAACAAACCACGAAGACAAGACACTCCAGTGTCTTTTCGTTCGTCCCGGCAGCGTGCGCCGAGTTTGCATCTTAATGTTTAAGCTCTTATAAACCTGTCTCTGGCGTATGCCTAGCAGGTAGCGTTAACAAAGGGAATGCTGTCGCATTAAAACTAAGTCGTAGTTAGTGCTCTGTGGAAGGACCGCATTTCGGTCCCAGCACAGTAGCTCAATATTCTAGCCGTTGAGATGATTGCCGCGCGTAGATGATTGGCCGCGAGATCGACCTATAGGTGGCAGCACCGTCGCCCCGTTAGTGTGGATACATCGGCCGCGCGTTGTGTGGAAGTGTATGGAGCTGCCGCACCTTTGCCGTGATTCTGTGCTCTGCACATGAAAAAAAAAAAAAAACTTATTTTTTTTTTTACGTTACTGTGTGATTCGATTCCACCTAAAGCTGTACATATTGCAGAAAGCCACAGACACGCTTTCATTCTGTCCCGGTGGCACGGAACATCGCCGAGAATGGCTCATGAAGCTTCGCGACTGCAAGGCGCTTTCCAAATGTGTGATCGTGTGCAGCGAGCATTTTGACGAAGTTCAAAAGGTCGTTGATGCTTTTGAAAAAGCTGATGAGCACTCGAAGTCGGTTATTAGATTCCGTATCGAGAACCTGTGCATCTGTGTCGCTGCACAAAGTACGTGCTGTCGCAGTCCGCGAAAGTTCGTGGCCCGAGTTGCCACTCCCACTTGGGCTTCCATGCAGTGTTGTACACGTTCCTCCAAAACAGGAACGAAAACTCGTTCCATGTTCCTTCACAATTTTGTAACGAGTTCCCGTTACAAGTTCCTTTAATAGAAAAGGAACGCGTTCCAGTTACATTTCGAAAATTGGAACGTGCCGTTACAATAACGTTACATTTGATTTCTAAAATTGAAAATTAATCCTGAGGCAAATTAAAGTTAACATATTAAGTCTCGCATCGACCTATGTATAACTGAAGAATTTCAACGTCACCGGCGGTATATTATTTGGAGACAAAGAAACATCCAAAGAAACACTCCAGGGCAAATATTTCCGAGGAGCAGCGAACATACTACGGACAACTACACTGCAACTTTGGCGCTATAGTCTATTACAAGAGCGACACTTTCCACTTCACTCTTCATATGCGTAGCCAGGACACTGCGCCTCCAGTGTGTAAATAGGTAGTTACTTACATGCACCAGTGCATGTAACAGTGGTGCATCTGGCACTAAAAGGTAGTAATAGACCTTTTGATTTAGGATAGCATATAAAGGTTTGTGCATGACCCATGGCATTGCGCGTAAATATTGGAACAAGATTCCCCGAAGTCGTCAGCATTCCCGATCCTAAACGATTTTGCTCAAAATTGGTGGCCCTTGTAGCATTTTAATAAACTATTTGGCAATTCTGGATATATTGCTTTTACTTAGTTCTCACCACTTTAAAGTATTTGTGATATACTGAACTTTATTTGTTAATTATAGCTGCGTTGAATATATGTCGGTGTGAGGAATTTTAATACAGCTAGCTTGTGCGTTTACCGCCGAATTAAATAACATGGGACTGTTTTCTTCTTTTATTCGTGGCTTTAGAAATAAGCATTATTTGCCTGTTAAATTTGTATGCACAAGGACATTAAGGCAAGGCTGAAATGCTGTTGTGGTGCAGGAAAAAAATTAGAAAATAAATAGCCTAACATGCATAATTTGACGAGATGCCAACCGAAAATGACCCAAACCACACAAGTATAATTGACTAATTAACAGGGCAGTCCTGTGTAGCTAACTCTTTGGTCGCGTACTAATGATAGCAATGGAACCATAGTTTTTATTAGAAACAAACTAAGCATCTCCGAACATAATTAACCAGGTACGAGTTAGAGCGATGCTAACTTCGCTCAGCATTACGAACACGCACGCACGCACGTAAGTATGTTCAGCACACGTTCGCGTTAGCACGTGCATATATCCTTTAGAAAAGCCTTTCGTTTCTGCTTTTTGCCGAGGGAATAGGGCTGTCGACGCTAGATTAATGCGCAGCCCGTTCAGTTCAACTAAAATACCTTGACGAGATTGATGCACAGAGTGTCTTACAAGTATGGACAACCATGGCCGTAACCGCGTTCTCAGAACCAATGCGGGGAGACGCGATACAGTAAAACACGCGTGGACAGTGTTTTTAGTTCGGAGGGAGACCTGGCGGCGGGATCATAAGGGACGAAAAGAACTTCGCTGTTGCATGCAGTTCCTCCCGCGTTGCCGTACACCGATACAGGGCCGGCTGATAGCCGGATACTACTTGTGAGCGGCCATAGTAAGCGGCCACCGCCAAAGAGTAGAGGGATACCCTGACGTCGTGCAGCCACAGTGAAGGGGAAGCGTCAACCCCGTCGAATCATCGAAACCGCAATACAATGGCGTTTTCGTGTGTGATTTTCTATGAGGGAGCGATAGTGGCGGCAGGAAAACGGGGACTCCAGCGAGGGCTTGTTGTGGCCCAGCCTATCCGCCCTGCATGATGTGCTGCGTACGTGCGATCGTCGTGGAGTGGAAGGTGTATAAAAGGAACGCCGTTCCCTTTGCCGTTCCTTCGTAAATGTAACGCGTTCCCGTTACAGTTCCACCAATCCCAAATTAAACGATGGCGTTCCTTCGTTCCTCCCAAAAGGAACTCGTTCCAGGAACGTCGTTCCTTGGAACGACGTTCCGTACAACACTGCTTCCATGTACTTCCGCAAGAAAATTACTCGAGTCTCCAAGTATGCAATTCATTCCAGATCCTCCATGCGCTGCGTGCGCATCGAATGCGATGTTCGTCCGTTTAAAGGAGCATCATCCTTGCTGTATGCGATGTCAGTGCACGTTAAAGAACCCCAGGTGGTCAAAATTTCCGGAGCCCCCCACTACGGCGTCTCCCATAATCAGAGCTGGTTTTGGGACGTTAAAACCCCACACAGGGTGTAAATGACGGCACGTGGAAGCGGGAAGCATGCACGCATGATCTACAAAGTAAACAGTGTCATTCGGACTCTGTTTACTTTGTGGTACAGTAATTGTATCTACAGTAGCTCCCCCTGTTAGGCAGCGTCATGGCTACGAGTCGCGCTGCCTAACACTCCCAGGATTATACGTACATAAGTACCCAATAAAGAGAACGGGGCGGACGACCGCCTTCGTAGCTCAGCTGGTAAAGCATTGGACGCGTTATCCGAAGGTCGTGGGTTCGGTCCCCGCCGAATGCAGCTGTTTTTTTTTTTTTCGTCCGCTTTAATTTCTTTCTACTTCTTCCACGTTACTATACGACAATTAAGAAACTACAGTAACTTCCCCTGTGCTTTCCTATAGGCTTCATTGTTTATTGATCCATTAGGTTGTTTCTAAAAAAGAAAAGAGCCCTTAACCCGTTTCCTTGAATTATGTTCTTAGTTATTTACTAAGGTTTACATGCAGTTATTAACCTCGGAATCGAAATTGAAATTTTGCAAGCAGGAGCGAAGTCGTACATTATTAATACGCAAATGCTTTCGATAAACGGCCCTTCACACACACAGCGGTGGACAGCGTTCACAGGCGCTAAGTGAACTAGTGCCACAGGCCGGGTAACACTATATTCGTTTAGACTGATAAAAGTATTGTTTGTAAAGTGTCTTGTTATTAATACAGCTGTAATCGATCGACTTCTAGCAGACAAAACGAACGTCAAGTATCATGCGCCAATCGCACCACCGATATATGTCATGGCGAGGTCACAGATTTCAAAGTATTATTTTTTTTTTTCGTATATCGTTCATACCGACCGCGCTGACTCAGTAAAAGCAAGCGAAACTTACCCTGTTCGATCTTCGGATCGTTTAGAACACAATGCATACTCCATTGTTAACGATAACGCAGGCCCCCCGCAGCAGTGACGTCGAGAGGGTCAGCGGCACACTCCCCTATCGCGAATTCCTGAGGCTAAATGAAAGATCGGGGAATAATCGGGCGGGAAAGTTTAAGGAATCTTCATAGCACCATTGTTACTCACGTGTTCACTGTTGCGTGTATAGGAGAGCAACACCTGCTCCACACGCTCGCAAGGGTCAAGGGTCGCAGGGGTCAAGAAATGCGCACATCTTCGAGCGTCTCTCCTCACGGGCAAGACGTCACCGTGCACGAAGCGTTAGTGTTCACCGCAGTAGGAAGCGCTGGCACCATCATCGGGCACATCCTTATGTGCCCGGGGAAAATCTTCCAGCTCGGTATTTGTCACACACGCGCTTACTACACGGTTATTAAGAGCCAGCCTCAATTTATTAGGGTCCACAGATTGTTGCACTATGGACGGGCTGAAAGCGACCGTCTAACAAGGGTTGAGTTTTTAAAAAGCATTACAGAGAGAGAGAGAGAGAGAGAGAGAGAGAGACATGGGTGAGTGCCTTCCGATATGAAAATTCAGGGCAGCGCGCGTTTTATCATTTGCAGAGGTGCTTGCACGAAGTATACCCTGTGGATACGTCGAAACAGCATCTGCGCAGCCAAGCGAAATTCATATTTTCTCTTTCATAATTTTTGTATATAGGTTTATTCAGCGTTTCATTCCCATGCCGCGCGCAATATTAAAAAGAAAAAAAAAAGAATAGAGAACAGTGTTCGTGCGCTGCATGAATCGCTTTCGGAACTCCGCCGTCATCAATTCCTACGGGGTATCGTCTGCCTCATGAAGGCAGACGATACCCGTAGTCTTTCCAACTGCTCGTCTATCGAAGAGCTTCAAGTGAAGGAGGTCAGATATACCCGCATTTCGGTTTCTCGAAGCCAATACGCGCGCCGCTGGGACAATACGCGCGCCGCTGGGACTATAAACGGCCTAAGCCCCTCACACTGAAATCGCTGCACTGGGGAAAATTCCCGTGCGGCGCTTATAAACTTTCTTGCCTGTTCCCGCATCAAAGGAGGGGGAGGGACGAAAGGAGGAAAGACAGGGAGGTTGGCCAGTTCTGAGACCAGCTAGCTACCCTATGCAGGAGCAGCCAGCACCAAAGACATTTCGGTACGTTTGTGAGAAGGAGGCGAAGGGGGACACTCTTTAGCTCTCACGTGCTTCAGAGGTTCAACAACACTGGCACATCAGCTTGGATAACCCGTTTTGGATAAACTTTCTTGCACTTGGGGTAGCTTGCCGAGAACTGTGTCGGAGATTTAATTACTGAGCTGCATCGCCAAGGAAGCGCGCAATCGTAAAGGGGCTGCTTTACAAGACAAGAAGTGAGTGAGGTAGACATTTATAAGGGAGTGCGCAGACTCACCCAAGAGGAAAGAACTCCTGGATGAGAACAGCCATACCAACCCTATCCCACCACGTTTACATGCATCTGGCATCTAGTCGGGCTGCTAAGCCAACGTGTACCGTTGAAGGCGGTGCAACATTGCGCGTGAGGTTAATTGGCGCTCACCTGCTGCACCTCTGCCGTGGTGCTTCGGAAGAGCTCGATGTATCGCGAGCCGATGAGCTGCCGGTGCTTGTGAAGCGCGCGGCTGGCCACTTCCTCCGAGTCGAAGAGCACGAACGCGTCGCCCGTGGCCCGTCCGTCAGGCTTGCGCACAAACAGCACGCCGTCCTCGTCGTCCATCACCGGGCAGCTCGTGTGCGGCTCTGAGCCCTCGCTGCCGTCTCCCGACGACGCGAAGAACTCCACCTGCGACGCCGCCGCTTACGATGGGCAAACCTCGCCCACTCTCCCACTCTGAGCACGCCTCAGCTATTTTACCTCTCGGGCTTTTGCGATGGAAGACGCAATATATATATATATATATATATATATATATATATATATATATATATATATATATATATATATATATATATATATATATATATATATATATGTTCGCTATGGTCATGATCGCTTCAAGATGGGAGTGTCGATTTCCCCCCGCTCCAGTAGCAACCTCAATTCCTTCGTCACGCGCACCAGCAATGAATTGAACCACCAGTATGCCTCCATCCCTGCGCTATCACTGAAAATCGCAAGCTCAAGTTAGCGCCACAGCTATGTCATGTCACACCATTCCTCTCTAAGACGTCCTACATTGGACCTGAAGGGCATTAACAATAAATGAATAAATCAGTAATGCTGCACGCCAACTACTGATGTTTTAAACTTTGGTGTGACGTACACCGACGGGCACGAGTCGGTTTCCGAAAAAAGAAAAAAAAAAGCCTCACTGAAATGTCGCACTGCAAGGTGAAGTGAGATGTAGCTGCGGTTGTTGCGATAGCCATGACTGTCTGTCAAGGTAGCGCGAGAAATGAAGCGATTTATGAGCAAAAGTGCGATGCGGAAACGTGTGACGCCAGGCGGCTCGGCAAAACGTTGCATGTGCATAAAGCACGTCGATATATATAGCAGCTAAATATGGCCTGCTGCAGTGGCGACACGGTCAAACACTGCGCAAATCTATAGTGCGGACATGTGCACTGCGTTGTCGGACGAAATTTGTAATTACGCACGGGTTCTGAAGTACAGCGGCCAGAAACTGAAGGAATCTTGGGGAAGCTTTCGAGCCTTCGCGACAGCGGATGCTTCGACAGTGACGTTAGTGATCTCAGATTTTCGAATTTTCTTCCCCTGCTCTAGCCAAAACCGCCAACCTGACTTTGTGCAGCATGTAATAAAAAGATACACAGTGAAATAGTGATCGTTGATACAGATATACAGGGACCGTTGATACGATCTTCACGGGAGCCGGAAAATAAAACGCGTGATCCAAGAATCGTATCAACCGTATGAAACTATACATTGCGCCTATGGGGTTTGTTGGCCATCCATAATCAATTGATGATGGCAACTCATAATTAGTTATGCTATTGATTATGAGTTGCCATATGCACAAGTATGTGTTGTATGCGTCTATACATGTGCTTATACTACTAATTTTTTTGATTATTGAATCTTTTGACACCACTCCTGCATGGGCTCTGTCCTGAGCCTGCAGTATTCTGTAAATAAATAATAAATAAAAATAAGACAACAAATTATCCCCCACAAAAGAAAAAAGAAAGAAAACGTATTAAGCGGGATCGTATAAACGAGATTTCACTGCATTACAGTTGTAGTTTGTACATATACAGAGCGGCCCTTTATGAAAGGGAACAGTGGCCTGTGCGCTGCGGCGCGGTAAAGTCCCTGATATTACGGCGCGGCTGTTGGCCAAAAAGTGCCAACAAGAGAAAATACATCCGCTCTTGGCGTCATCTACTGGCGGACAAGACAACCGTGTACGGGCGACGCGAATCTCTCTCCCGATAGGTCGCTCTGGCCGCTAGTACGTGGCGCCAAAAGCGGAAGTGATTTTGTTTTCGCTTCCACAGGCATGCAGCTGCAGCAGAGCCATGGTGTTCGCGTGTTTCCTCCCATAAAGGACGAGAATGTATTCTCGTCCTTTATGGAAGGAAACGAAATGCAGCGTGTTCGCGTTGTTAATGAATCGGTCATTTTCTCACGTTCAACGCTGAACGCTAAACACTGTACTTTACATTGTTTCCCCCAAGCGTCCATCCGGTGACGCCTACACGTAAGTGCTGCCTGACACACTTTGTTGGGCGTGTTATTCCAGATGTGTAAATAGACGACTAAGCGTGGGTGATTGTGTAGATAGCAGGAGATACGGCACCGTGAGGCCCTCACAGATAATGCTAATAAGGGCAGGCCGCTTTCTATGAACGGTTCGCTGACGCAAGCGACGATTTTTAATGCCACCATGGCTCATCATAATGCTGACAAGAGCGGACTGTGGTCAGTCGTTAAGCAAGACTTTTATTTTGCCACTGGTGCTTTTCATCAAAGTGGAATGATTGATGTTTTCTCGTTACTTCCTAAAGGTGCTTACCGCGCGTCACAACGGGGACAACAGAAGTGGGATGCGAATATCAGTCGGCCCTGTTTTGGCTCGTTGTATAATGTGTCTATGTCCTCGGTTCTGCGAACAAACATGTGTGCCTAGAACAACGACGCGTTGACGCGTTCCCGACGCGAGCGGTGAATTAAGCGAATCCGAACAAGATCGACGTCCGACAGAAAACAAAACTATTGTCCTCTTACCACTTGTCTAGCGGTGCAGTCGTAGGGTAGACCGCGCATGCGCACGATCACTTGTCCACCTCGAGACAGGAAGGAATGTGCTTCGTTGTTGTTACCTAGAGGAAGTATACGGTACGCATATATATAAAAAGAATAGAACGGCTTCTCGTACCGTATTCCGGTTGAGTGTAGCAGCAGCTCCTTTCATAAAATAATAATAATAATAATAATAATAATAATAATAATAATAATAATAATAATAATAATGTATTTCAAAAAGGAGCTAACTATTGTACCTTTCCTGAGGTATACCTATATATAAGAGTTCTAAATATTCATCCGTGAATAGACGCAACAACAAACACAGAACAAAAGAAAAGCAGGCGAGGTGCGGTGCTGGAAAAGACTGAAAATTCATAACCCCGACGACAATCCTGCAGTTCCTGAGTCTACAGCAAATTCGTTTCTACTCGCAGCAAGTCCATCAGCTTGCTTTCACCGAAACGACCAATGCGCGCGAAGTCATAGAAGAGTTTCATGCTATACAGCGCGCTGATGCAGGCTTTAGTGAACCCTCCCTCGTACCGTAGAGAAATATATTTTCACGTATAGACTGCATTGGTTTGTTGTTCACTTCTTGTCGTTTAGTTTAATTTCCATCAAATGATTCAGCACTACTCTACATGCACGCACACTGCTATCAGTTGGCGCACGTGCGATACGCACACAATCTTAATCCGAGAGGCGAGTCGGATTTCGGTTGTTGCCTTTGCTTCTGTCCTTCCGTCTATTGTACGCGTTGTCTTCAACAATAAGCCATGATAAGAATGTCTACCTGTCGCGACTGAAATACTATTTGCGCAGCAAAGCGACGATAGGATGGCAAAAAGAGAAATAATAAAATAAAAAGTGCCACTTATCCCCAACGCTGCTTTAGTTACGTGAACTTCAGGTCGGACGTCGTCGCAAGCCCCATATGTCTACTGACGTGTAAAAAACTACAACGGGCCGAGTGCGGCCAGATAGCAAGCAGCAGTGAAGCGGGTTATCCGGACGCAGCGCAAACTATATCGGTCACTGCCTTGAATTTTGAAACACGTGTCTTACCGGCAATACAGTGGCAATAAAGGGCATCGTCGCATCTTTATAGAACGATAAGCTTTAAATAATATCGCCGAGATGTATTGTCGCCTAGATTATTGAAATATACGCGCGCTTACGACCGAAAATAAAGCGCGATCGAAGCTTCGTGATTACTACACCGTCGACTTGGTAACCTCGATTAAAGTCACGTTACAAACTACAGCGGCCACATATAGACCAGCTCCGTGCGTATATATAGCCCCGATATAGCCCATCGTAAAATCACGGTGTTGTACGAATTTCAAAACGCTTCGAGGCTGCATAAGAGTTATCGTGTGTTGAAATTATATAGCACGTAGCCAGCCAGCTGTGTGCAACACGCGAACCTCAGGTCGCATGCGATTATATTTTCCCTTGCGACAATTATTTGTCTGATTGGCGGGCGGCGTTATAGCTCACATGTTCGATTATGTATTGGAAGGCTTCGGTTCTTGCGAACTTTGCTACCCTAAAACGTTTTGAGAATACGGAGCCCCGGAGGCACAAGTTACAAAACTTTCTCGATCGTTCGTAAGAGCCACCGTAAAAAAGCTGCAAAATAGCTTGCGTTTATAATATGTCGAATGTCGCGATTCGCTGACACCCATTTGCGCACACTGTTACAGCGTGAATGAGTGATATTTTTTCACGACCACGGGCCTTGGGAATCCTTATTTACACACACACACACACACACACACACACACACACACACACACACACACACACACACACACACACACACACACACACACACGCGCGCGCGCGCGCTCTCTCTCTCTCTCTCTCTGCTTTTGTTCTGTAGGGCCAATTCCAGCCTGCCTATATATATATATATATATATATATATATATATATATATATATATATATATATATATATCGAGAAATCTCATATGCCATACACACAATAACCTCTTATGAACACATATGAATCATATGTGTTCTCATGTGATTCATACAAGGTTATTGGGTATGTGACATTATGTGGCACATGAGTTTTCTCGATAGGGCCAATGGCAGCCGGCGGCAGCAGTACATATAAGCGAACAGGTTTACGCGAAACTTTCACGCGCTCATCCGCATCTGAACGGATGGGCAGAGAAGCATTTCTGCCCTGACATTACGAGGAAGAAGAGGCGTAACTGCGGGATGATGGGGGGAGGGGGATTTTTATCTTTCTAGTGGAAACAGTAATCGCCGGCCAAGGTGCACTATCTGCCTCGCGCGCGTCTATATACGGGCCCTTCACGTAGACCGGTACGCAGGCGCGGACACGATCGTCGCGGTCATTGCTAAAACTTGGGCCAGAGACAATGCAAAGACCGAGGAGAAGGGAAAAAAAGAAGAACGTCAGAACAAAAGGAGACGAATGATGCAGTCTTCTCGCCGTATCGCGCGCGTACATACGTCCTTGACCAACCCTTGACCACGGGCCTTGGACAAGCGCGAGGGTTTCAGAGAGACTCGCAATCACGCGGATCCAAGGCAAGTGGATGCACGGGGAAAAAGAAGGGGAGGGGGGGGGGCTACACAGAGCAAGGTGATCAACCACGACAACGGGGAGTGAACCCCCCCCCCCACCCCCACCCCCACCCCAAGAAAAAAATAATGAAGTAAATAAATACCGGCGATCATCGCAGTGTGTACAAGCATTCGCGCTCACCTCCGGCGACGTTGACGAAGTCCTCGCCCGTGGCCCGGTACACCTCGATGTACCGCTGGCCGATGTGATGCTTGTGCCTCTTGAGCGCCATGTCTCGATGCTCGCTGCTCTCGAAGCGGACCAGCGCCTCCCCGTTTCGCCGACCCTGTGGACTCAGGCAGAGCGCCACGCCTCCCCTGTACAGAGAATAGGGATTGGAAAGGAGGGAAACGTTTTCTCTATTTTTTTTTTTTGCGAGCCCGCACACACTATCGCGAGAGTCGGCATTAAGCGCGTAGCGAGGTTGCGCCGCTGGCGTAACGCGTATACATTTCACACCTCGATGGATACGCACGCTTAATTTCAAGTGACAACTTCGTATACGGCTCGGCCCGACATATACGCCGCGGAGGGCCGCAGGCGGGAAACCGATGTTCCTTTCGCGCTGGCTGCGGCGGGGAGACCGCATTCCGATAACCGTGGATTGCGTGAGGAAATTTCATTTATTTATTTATTTATTTTATTTATTTATTTTATTTATTTATTTATTTTTACTGGTGAGATCTCGGCTTCGCGTTACTCGCGCGGAATAGAGTAATCCTTCCGTATCTACGTAGTACTCGTACCATTAGTTCCTGCGCGATGTGAAACATGAATGATCGGTCGTGTTCAGCGTGGCCGACAGTTTCCCTCTGTGGCCAAGACGAGTCTGTGAGACAGTACGTACGCAAAGCCATTTTTTCCCCCTCCTGAGTATACAGAATCCCTGCAATTACTGCAATATTCAACTGGTAGGACTCACTGCAACCTTCGACATCCTATAATTCCTAAAAAAAAAAAAAAAAATCAAGTTTAAATTCTGAAATCAATGACGATAAGTGTTTTGCACCGAACACTTCTGAACCTCTCAGAACAGTTTTGCGGGCTGTGAAAATTTACGTCACAATGTTGCTTTCACGCTATAGAGCACAGTGCAGTATTTGACAGCAAAAAGAACGACGAGTGACATAACGCGGCATGCGATGACGAATTACGAACTTCGCTTAAGTATAACAATACTAAACTGTACTAAACTTTGAGAAACATACATTATATACGCACATTGCTGCGCAATACGAAAAGGTAGCCTACAGGAATGCAGACGCAGCTTTTTGAGATGCCTTAAAGAAAGAAGACTAACTCTCACAATGCTCTCATATTAGTATGTCACCAGCCCAACTCCAAACACCATTTGAAAACCAAAAACCGTTGAAATTTGTGAGCTCTGGAAAATTTAGATCCAAGGGGGTTGCAAACTTGGAGTTGTTTTAGTGATGTTTTAAGTACATGTGCAATATGTATATATAGACACCAGTTGTCGCAAAGGCGAAATGTAAATGCGAAATTGTCAAAAAAAAAAAAAAAGTACCGCTATACAGCTCGAATGTCGAGTAGTTTTCCTTGCATTTGTAAAATTGTGTACAGCATACTAGCAAATGTACACTTGATTTTATTACATAATGTATTATTTTGCGGCATCCGGTATAATCTTCGACTTGCATAATACACCACTCATGCGTGCACGCACGACCACTCTAAAAGCAGTAACATTTGATGATCTGACTATACTTGCTCAAACAGCACTCTTCAGCCAACACACCTATACAGTTTGTCCTGTCTTAGTGCACTCGTGTAATATCTAGTGTGCATTGCCATATAATATGCAAGAGTAACGTCGACAAACTGGTGTCAGAAAAGAACAGACACCCATCCAATATGGTCCACTACTTGAATTCATTCTGTATAAATTCAAGCAGCGTACATCACGAATACACACAAACCGCTCGGAGTTGCCCGTATGCCTTCCGAATGATAAATATTTTTTTCAACGTGGGAATTGAGTTTAAGGGATACCCTAACAACAGAAAAGCTGTCACATGCTGAAGAAAAAGAGAGAGAGAGAGAGAGAGAGAGAACAATTATCGGGAACATCACACGCTTGCAAGCAATTAAATAAGAATTGAAATGAGTAAATTAAGGCTAAACTAGCAACTCATTTTTATTTTATCTTTTTTCTTTCTCGCGTGTTCGGTCTCTTGTAAGCCCGAGCACGACGGCAGTAGTAGTTAAGCAACGACTAATCGCCGGAGTCTTTATCTACGAACCTCCTGTAGTAGCCGGCTAAGCAGGCTGCAAAAAAACAGCTGCCGCGTTACACACTACCCAAGTCTGGCCGCGTCCGGCCTTGACTTTACGGTGTCTCGCAGCAGCGACGAGACGCAATTCTGCAGTACACACAAAAACACACCCTATCTGCACGCGATGGGGAGGACCTCGCTCCGCGAGGCTCCCGTTTGCGCAGCCATGCAATGGATGTATAACCACGCGGTCGTCTCGACCACCACGTGTTCGTCGCTTTTCCACGAGGGCCCGTCAGTCAATCCAAATCGCAGAGCACGCGCAATTGCAGCGATTGCAGGTATCGCTTCTGCATTTATCGAAAAGAAAACAGAAAGAAATGGCCCCCTCGGCCGTCGACTCACAGTTTCTTCAAGCACGTACAGATGACCAATATGATTTCTTTTTTTTTTTTTGTCCCCCTCTCTGTGTCTCTCTCTTCTCTGCAACGCGCTTATTACTCGATCTCTCACCTGTGACACGCTCAGAGGGCCCGACGCGTTTTCCCTTGACCGGATTGTCATGCGCGAGAACGCGACGTGGCCGCTGAGTTTCCCGCGCTCACTGGTACAGCGCGTCGGCTCAGGGGGGTGGGGTGGAGATCGGATTGGAAGCACGATCGGTCGATGCGGTCCGACCTGCACGGGAACTATATTCCGGGGCGCCGAGACCACGGCGCGAACACGATGCCAACCTTTGGGTCGAAGGCCCAAAGCCGGCCTGGTTGGAGCCACGTCGCAGCGACCTCGCCGAACACCAGGCTTATCCAGCTGGTCCGCCCCTCGGCGCGGGCTGGTGTAACGCGTCGGCTCCGCTGTCCAGCGCACAAGCCTGCTTTCGCGAATCTCTCAGTCGGCGGAGAGCTCTATATCACGCGCGGACGCCTTCCAAGTCCGATAGTGAGAGGGAAAGAGAAAGGCAAAAAAAAAAAAAAAACCGTTCTGCGGTCAGGGTGGAGAAGGATGCGGCGATAAGCACACGCTTTTCTGTTGTGTCGTCTGCTGTGCCTTTCTTTCTTTCATTCTTTCTCTCTTTTTCTCCTTTTTACCATCTCTTCCCTGCCCAAGCTGACGGCCAGCTAGATATAGGCAGCGCTGTGCAAAACGCTGACAGAAGATGATCCACAAACATCAAGGACCCTCAAAATGGCTCCTCCTCGACGGCCACACTATAAGAAGCAGAAAGAAAATCTGCGCACGCCGGAGCTTTCGAAGAGGATCACAGTATCGGCAGTTACTCCTCCAGCCGATGAACGGACCGTGGAGAAATCCGAAGTGTTGAAGCATCTCCTACACTGCACCGGTACATCGTGCGCGCAGATAACAAACCGATGCACGCGCGCCAACTTGTTCTATTGGCAGATTCGAGCGAAGCCGTCTATAGAATGCCCCGAAGCGGCAGTCGCACTTCCCGCAAGTTCTGAGACAGAAACAGGAAACGGGAGGAAAGAGGTAACGTCGACACTGAGTTTCGCGGAGTTTCCCCGACCTTGTAGATACTGAGTCAATCGTGGCAGTTCAAGCAGGGTGATTAACAGCGCACGTTATATCCCCCTCCCCCCCCCCCCCCCCCCTTCAGTACGTCACTTGAGAAAAACAACTCGAGGTGATTGCTCAAGCGATGGTCTGCACCATCGACGCGTGCGAAGCGCTGAGTGAACATTGCACCATATGTACACACGGTACGACATCTCCAGCGTGGCGCCGCCACGGTGGTCTATAGCCACTATAGTGGCTATGTCACTCGGCTGCTGATGCGAGGTTCGCGGGATCGAATCCCGGCCGCGGCAGCTACATTTCGATAGAGGGGAAATGTTGAGGCCCGTGTACTGTGCTTTGTCAGTGCACGTTAAAGAACACCATGTGGTCGAAATTTCCGGACCCCTCCACTACGGCGTCTCTTAATCATATCGAGGTTTTGGGATGTAAAACCCTAGAAATCCACTTCAGGCCATTTGCTCACACGGAAAGTTTTACGGCGTCAATATTCGTGGTGCAGCCGTTTTCTTTACACACACACACACACACACACACACACACACACACACACACACACACACACACACACACACACACACACACACACACACACACACACGCACGCACACACACACACGCACACACACGCACACACACTTGGTATTGGGGTTTCCTCGTAAGAGAATTGTTTTCTGGTACATTCAAATTAAAAGCGCAGCTACCATGTGTTGGTTGCAGCTAAGTCGTAGTTCAGGATTTTTCTGCCTGATTTTACTTCGAGAAAAATTTTGTTGACTAACGCACCTGAACTATGGCGGGGGGCCTGCGTCGTCGGGATGGTTCGGGATGGCTTTTTTCCGCGCACAGACACCGGCGCCTTTGCAGCACGCCGTTATTTGTGCGACAAGAGCTTCTCAGCGCTATTGCTTTAAAACATGCACACTGCTATTATCGCTGATATCATTACAAGTGTCTGCTACCCCTGCGCGTCTCGTAGAAAGCTCGTTCAAGATTGCAGACACGACGGTGTTTTTAGTGAAATTCCTGTACGGAAGCCTCATCTCATATTAGGTGCCATTGAGATTCCGAAAAAAAAAAATATCATGAATGCACAGAACGCAGAAAAACTAAACTAAACACAGACGTGCGAAACTGACCCACCGTGCAAACGGCTGAGGTGCCTCAAAGGATTCGAGTCTGACTAAATGCGTTCACGTGTCATTAATTATAGAGTCGGAGAGCCCCGAGGGGAGAAGTCAATTTACCGCCAAACAAGCGTGTATAGTCACAGGTGTATTGTTTCGGTACATTAAAATGCGCTCATGACTCCGTAGCAGTGCACACACACATTTCGTCAAGCCTGCGTGTATGTGTAAAGGTAGCCGCGGAGCACCGATGGCCACACGTTCCCCTGTCGCGCTCGGGAGGCTTTATCGAGAGGTCGGGCCTCGCTAGACGGCTGCTACGTGACCTAACGGTACCAGCTAGCTGGGTCGGCTGGAAAGCTCCTTGAACGGAGTAACTTCACAAGTGAACTATATGAGTTTTTATGGTCTAGTGTTTACATGGTATGGATAGATGTACATAATCCGCCTCTATCCACCTCTCTCTCCCTCTCTCGTTCTCTGTGGTGTGTGCGCGCGCGCACGTGCGTGCTTGTGTGTGTGTGTGTGTGTGATTCGCTCCCATATACCCACTGCAGTTCAGGTGACAGCAGTTCACAGTAGACGGTTACAATGCGGACGGTTCAGCAGTAACTTCCCTTTCCCATTTCTTTCGTTAGTTTATTCATTTATGTACAATTCTCCAAAACGTTGACAGTGACTCTGCTGTTCTGGCTGCCAAGGATAACGAATGCAAAAGCTCTACCGCCAAGCCACCCGCGTGCGCGGGCTGTTCTTCCGATCCCAGCTTCGATTCCTTGTCTTCCAGAACGCCTTTATGCACGCAAGTACTACGCACAACGTCATTTCTTACATGTGAAGCAGCACACTTCGACGAGGACAAAGAGTACAAGACATCTTTAGTCAGCCAGAGCCCAGGAGCCGGGTCCGGGAAGTGCCCTTGTTTCGTCACCACGGCGGCTAGGGTTCGAATCCCGCTCACATCAGCAAATTTTACGTTAATCCGAGCCATCTGTGACGTATTATTCGTGGCATTTGTTGATTGATTGATTTGTGGGGTTTAACGTCCCAAAACCAGTTCTGATTATGAGAGACGCCGTAGTGAAGGGCTCCGGAAATTTCGACCACCTGGGGTTCTTTAACGTGCACTGACATCGCACAGCACACGGGCCTCAACATTTCGCCTCCATCGAAATGCAGCCGCCGCGGCCGGGATTCGATCCCGCGACCCTCGGATCTGCAGCCGAGTACCATAGCCACTAGACCACCGTAGCGGGGCTCGTGGCATTTGTGTTTGCACCGACTGCTACGACGCCGAACATTTCTACTCACGACACACATAACGCATAAACATAAACTTCCTGCTGTATAATGCAGGTTGAAGAGTCAATAAGAGTTACTAAAAGACAGCGCGCAACAAAAAGGCGGGAATAAACAATGGCACCAACGCGCATTCAACCTCAACAGAAGCGGACCGACGTATCGACGTCGTTTGGCGCGCTGAGTGGCGGGCGCCAATGTCACCGCGCCTGTGGCTTTTGAACGACTGCACAGAAGCAAACGTAAACGGCTATCATGCAAATAAACAGCGTTACACGTCCACGGCACATACTGCTCGCGTGCGGCTTCCACACGCCAACGCGCGTATGGAAGCCGCACGGCACGGCTCTGTAATCCGTGCGGCTTCCACACGCCAACGCGCGTAACGCGCGTAATGTTTACATCATCCTCTTAACTATTGTTAGTGATCTGCTGCAGGCTACACCCGGCGCCGCTTGGCTCCGCGATGGCTGCGCGATCAGCGACGTTTGGAGCCAGAAATAAGTGATATAAGCTGTCGTGTTGTCTCCACTCACCTGTATTCCCAATAGCCGCTACAGTCCAACTCTACGTCGAGCCACAAGGATGCCCGCAGGGAACAGTGACCACGACGGCGCCCGGTGTATCGCGCAGCCATTACTTCGAGCAGAGAGCACGCCAACGAATTCGATCCTTCACGCACCAGCCTCAGCAAGCGCTCTGAGAACGCGAACCGCGGGGAATCTGCGGAGGCGCGGATTTTTGGCGGGAAAAGAGCACTAGGAGACGTCACGACGTCACGTGATTCTCCGAGCCCGAGCGCTGGCCTCCGTGTAAGTCGAATTCTTGGCGGGAAAACAGCACTAGGAGACGTCACGACGTCACGTGATTCTCCTATACCCCGAGCGCTGGACTCGGCGTGTATACCTCGGCAAGCCGTGCTCCCATACGGGGAGAAATTCGGCCTTGTTGGTAAGACGTGAACGATGTTTAGCGCAAAGCAGCACAGGACTTTGTGTAAGCACCCCGTCTCCTTGTCAGATAAAGGGATGTTTTCTTTTTTTTTTTTGGTCGGAGAGTAACGTGTGTTTTGTTTTTCACACGCTAGTGAATGAAGGATGAGACAAAAAATTGGATATCTCTACGCACACCTGGCCGCGGATGAGTGAGCGCTCGCCTGCATATATTCTGCTTTGGTTGCTATAAACTCTTTTTGTTGAAAGTTGGCGTTTGTGCATGTTATGCCCTCCCTATACGTCCTGTGTGGCTTTGCGCTAAACATCGCCCTCCTCTAACGCTGATCCGGGGCGACGTGGGCGACGTGCGCGTTGACTTTTGGGTAGAATTAGGACCTCGCAGCAGCCGCAGAGGCCGCGGCTGGCGTAACCAAATCGAGCGGACTAATGCCAGGGCTTGCACAATATGCAAACAGCAAATGTGTGTCCTTAAAATTTTAAAGATGATAGCCTTTTTTGGGCTACCTAAAGGCGCAAAACTGTCTGTCTGTCTGTCTGTCTGTCTGTCTGTCTGTCTGTCTGTCTGTCTGTCTGTCTGTCTGTCTGTCTGTCTGTCTGTCTGTCACTCGATTCGACTGCCCGGCCAAAACGCTCCTTTAGGACGCCGCGGTAGCGCGGTGTAACATTACAGTATCCCGCCGCTGACCCCTGTAGGAGGCGGTTCGTTCCTAGCTGCGGCGGTGCGGCGGTCGCACCTCTACGGAGGCGAAACGCCATAGAGGACTGTTGTACCGTGCGATGGTAGTACACTTTAAAGAACCCCAGGTCGTCAACATTTCCTCCACTGGCGTAACCCCTTATATATCATGGTTAATACTATCGTAGAGTCAGAAAAGTGGATGCCCGCAAGACTTTGTTCGCAAATGGATGATGAAGCTTCGTTTGTACAACTCGAAAATGTGAACGACATGCAGTAATATTCTGCGCGACCCTACTTTAAGGCATTGTCGGGAATGGCACGTCTTGTACCTTAATTCATTGCTTTCGTTGGAAGGGCTTCAAAGGCTGTATTGATCCGCTGCGTAAGGAATGAGAAAGGAAGTCACATTGAAGAGAGGAATTGGCTCCATTCGCAGTAAGCTCAAACCGGGATTGCATACACGTGTAAATTTTTGGAGCGTACACAGGCGCAAGCGCGTGTTGGACATGCATTGCTGTAAGCAATGGTTAGATAGAGCACTACAGGGCACGAATAGATGTATGGAGAGCCGGAAGAGTGGGCACGTGCTACCTACCGCTAAGAAACGTGAAGAAACACAGGTACAGTCAAAAAAAAGTTTAGGCGACGCGAAACTGTCGAAAAATCTATATTACGGCTTAGCCTGTGAACATAGCCTCGAATTAATGTTACAGCCTGTACATCGCCAAAACCTCTACCCAATGAAAAGTTGAATTCGAGGCTGCATTGGGAGGCTTAGAATAATACAGATCTTTCGGAAGTATTGGATCCTGCAAACTTTTGCTCTTGACTGTACAACATAATCGCACTTTCAACCATGTGCGTTTCGTTCACAGAGCATTGCTGACCTTAGCAGCGGCAGTGCTCCAGCCATGAAGCGCCCCGGCTACACGCAGCTTCCCTGTCTGCCACCGTCACCTTTGCTAAGCGCACGGAAAAGGGAGCAAGCGACGCGTATAGCGTTTTAGAAATTGAATACGCAGTTGAAATCAAAAGTTCAACGGTAACTCATTCGGTCGGGGATACTCATGGTGAAAAGACGCCAACAAAATACAGACAAAACATTTGTTTGTGCACTCTATCGGCGTACTGCTTCTACATCAGAAGGACTGACTACTGGAATTCATACTAATGTGAAGGCGCGCGAATCAGACGCAAAGACAAGGAAGTACACGAAAGAGCACATTACAGACAAGGAAGTACACGAAACAAGGAACGTCAAATGCGAAGACAAGGCAGTACACGAAACACAGCGTTGCGCTGTGTTTCCTGTACTTCCTTGTCTTTGCGTCTGATTCGAGCACCTTCGCCTTCTTTTGCGTTTGGCCATGAGCATTTCCGACCAGATGAATTCGCGTCGAACTTTTGATTTCTACCCTGTATTCAGCTGTTTCAATAAAGGCACGCCTCTATGCTTACTATAAGGTTGCTGATACGCTGTGTAGAAGTCTCTCATACATGCTTTCACGAAGAAAATGCGCATGCGAATAGCACACTGCTTTCCTGACAATGGAGAGGTCACTGAAAAAAAAAACAAAAAAAGAGGTTGAGGCCCGTGTACTGCGCGATGTCAGCGCACGCTAAAAAACCCCAGGTGGTCGAAATTTCCGGAGCCCTCCACTACTGTGTCTCTCATAACCATGTCAGCCCCGCCACGGTGGTCTAGTGGGTATGGTACTCGGCTGCCGATCCTAGGGTCGTGGGATCGAATCCCGACCGCGGCGGCTGCATTTCGATGGAGGCGAAATGTTGAGGCCCACGTGCTGTGCGATGTCAGTGCACGTTAAAGAACCCCAGGTGGTCAAAATTTTCGGAGCCCTTCACTAGGGCGTCTCTCATAATCATAGGTGGTTTTGGGACGTAAAACCCCAGAAATCGATGAATCAATCATAACCATATCGTGGTTTAGGGACGTAAAACCCCAGAAATCGACGCGTCATATTGTTGAAAATGACTAAGAACGGAAAATGTCGCTAGAACCAACGTTTCGACAAGTGACTCACGTGACCTCGTCAACGGTACCAGACTTCAATGCTCCGAGCCTTCACTGGGGCTTTTATAATGGGAAGGATGGAGGGCGTGAGTTGACTGGCCTAATCTGCGCCTTTCGCCCCGCACTGCTCACGGATCCGGAGTATCCCAGCCGAATGGGGAGTTCGGTAGCTCGTGACACGTGTTAGGACCTTTATGTCGTGAAAAAAAAAATGCTAGGAATGCTGCCTGGGAGAATATGGGGGATTCTCTACGCAGCGATCACTGCCTTCTCCTGGTTACACTCATGGCAAACGCCACGCGTAAAATACAGGGTCAAGCCAAGCTGACAGCTTGGCACAAATTCGGAGATCAAGCCGTCCCTCCCGTACTCTTCTCCGATGGCTACGCGGCATGGGCTAAACACATAGATAGCATTCAGAAACAAACCGTCACTATACTACGAACCACCAAAGAGAACCCCGCAGTGGACACCCACCTCCTGTGGGAAGCGCGCCGAAGCCTAACTAAACGGTGCAAAAAGCAGAAATCTAATCGCAAACTACGCGCCCGGATAGTCCAACTCGCTGAGCAGGCTGTAGCACATGCCGCCCAGCTCTCAGTTTCTAACCGGATAACACGCTGCACCTCGCAGCTCGTCAGATGAGCTCGAAAAGGACACAGCGTCTCTTTCGAAGTCTCATATACCCGTCTGAGATGAGAAAGGAGAAGCAAAGGCAGGTCCGGTGGGCTTTGTGGAGGTACCCAAGTACGACAGAGCAGCTTGCGAACACCCTGTGCGATAGGTATCTCTGGCGTAGGGAGGACCCTACTGGTCCAGAGTACACGTACTACAGAATGCCTATAAGCAACTAGATGGCCCTTTAGAGCTGCATGACCTCCAGCTGCGGTGGATAAACTGCACCAGGGTACGGCTTCAGGATGGGACCGCATAGCAGCGAAAGCTGTTGGCTAACCTTCCGGACTCTGCTCATCTCCACTTGTTAGAATGCACGAACCATATTTAAGACGGGCATCCACTCCCTTCTTGATGGAAAGCGTCACTTGTGACGTTCATCCCTAAAACACGTGAGGCCGTGAATATGGACGACCTGAGGCCCATGTCACTGTCGTCCTGTGCGGGCAAGGTTATGGAAACGGTGGTACGGGATCACCTTTCTGAACGCCTGGAGGGCGAAGGTTTCTTTTCAGCCACTACGGTCGGGTTTTGCCCGGACTTGTCTGCACAATGCGTCCTCCTCCAGCTGCCTAGCGATGCAACACGACCGACCGCTGTGCAAAACGACAAAGTCATCCTCACTTTTGATCTGAAGGGGGCGTTTCATAATCTTGAACACGGTATAGTATCGTGGCAAACTTTAATTCCACGGACTGCGGGGCCAGGACCTACGCGTCTCCTCTCTAAGCGCCACGACCTTCTTCGGATCCAGGACGAGGAATTCGGCCCTTACACGACGGGAACACGAGGTACTTCTCAGGGAGCGATGCTATCCCCGTTCCTGTTTAACATAGCTATGGCGCACCTCCCTAGCTAGTTGGCCACGGTGGAAGGCACTCAACACGCGTTATGTGCAGATGATATAAAATTTGGACCACCGAGGGGAACCTTGGAAAAATGGAGGACCGCCTACAGCGGGCCGCATCCATAGTCGAGGCGTCTGCTACATGACTGTGGGCGCCGATGTGCTCCAACCAAATGTGAGCTTTTGCATGTCAGCGCGAATTCAAACAGCGAAACCGCAATATGCATATCTCTGTCAGCCTTTCCTATCAAAGAGATAGAAGAGCTCCTGATTATGGGTCTGTTCATCCACCACAGACTCAGACCGGAATCCACTATCGCGAAACTTAAGAGAATAAGCGAACAGGTATGACGCATCTGTCTGTCTGTCTGTCTGTCTGTCTGTCTGTCTGTCTGTCTGTCTGTCTGTCTGTCACTCGATTCGACTGCCCGGCCAAAACTGGCTCCTTTAGGACGCCGCGGTAGCGCGGTGTAACGTTACAGTATCCCGCCGCTGACCCCTGTAGGAGGCGGTTTGTTCGCAGCTGCGGCGGTGCGGCGGTCGCATCTCCGCGGAGGCGAAGCGCCATAGAGGGCTGTTGTACCGTGCGATGGTAGTACACGTTAAAGAACCCCAGGTCGTCAACATTTCCTCCACTGGCGTAACTCCTTATATATCGTGGTTAATAGTATCGTAGGATCAGAAAAGTGGATGCCCGCAAAACGTTGTTCGCAAATGGATGATGAAGCTTCGTTTGTACAACTCGAAAATGTGAACGAAATGCAGTAATGTTCTGCGTGACCCTACTTTAAGGCATTGTCGGGAATGGCACGTCTTGTACCTTAATTCATTGCTTTCGTTGGAAGGGCTTCAAAGGCTGTATTGATCTGCTGCGTAAGGAATGAGAAAGGAAGTCACGTTGGAGAGAGGAATTGGCTCCATTCGCAGTAAGCTCAAACCGGGATTGCATACACGTGTAAATTTTTGGAGCGTATACAGGCGCAAGCGCGTGTTGGACATGCATTGCTGTAAGCAATGGTTAGATAGAGCGCTGCAGGGCACGAATAGATGTATGGGGAGCCGGAAGAGTGGGCACGTGCTACCTACCGCTAAGAAACGTGAAGAAACACAGGTACAGTCAAAAAAAATTTAGGCGACGCGAAACTGTCGAAAAATCTATATTACGGCTTAGCCTGTGAACATAGCCTCGAATTAATGTTACAGCCTGTACATCGCCAAAACCTCTACCGAATGAAAAGTTGAATTCGAGGCTGCATTGGGAGGCTAAGGATAATACAGGTCTTTCGGAAGTATCGGATCCTGCAAACTTTTGCTCTTGACTGTACAACATAATCGCAATTTCAACCATGTGCGTTTCGTTCACAGAGCATTGCTGACCTTAGCAGCGGCAGTGCTTCAGCCATGAAGCGCCCCGGCTACACGCAGCTTCCCTGTCTGCCACCGTCACCTTTGCTAAGCGCACGGAAAAGGGAGCAAGCGTATAGCGTTTTAGAAATTGAATACACAGTTGAAATCAAAAGTTCAATGGTAACTCATTTGCTCGGGGATACTCATGGTCAAAAGACGCCAACAAAATACAGACAAAACATTCTTTTTGCACTCTATCGGCGTACTACTTCTACATCAGGACTGACTACTAAATGAGTTAGTAATTCATACTAATGCGAAGGCGCGCGAATCAGACGCAAAGACAAGGAAGTACACGAAACAGCACATTACAGACAAGGAAGTGCACGAAACAAGGAACGTCAAACGCGAAGACAAGGAAGTACACGAAACACAGCGCAACGCTGTGTTTCGTGTACTTCCTTGTCTTTGCGTCTGATTCGAGCACCTTCGCCTTCTTTTACGTTTGGCCATGAGCCCTTCTGACCAGATGAATTCGCGTCGAACTTTTGATTTCTACTGTGTATTCAGCTGTTTCAATAAAGGCACGCCTCTATGCTTCCTATAAGGTTGCTGATACGCTGTGTAGAAGTCTCTCATGCATGAGTTCACGAAGAAAATGCGCATGCGAATTACACATTGCTTTCCTGATGATAGAGAGGTCGTTGAAAAAAAAAAAAAGAAAAGTTGAGCCCCGTGTACTGTGCGATGTCAACACACGTTAAAACCCAGGTGGTCGGAATTTCAGGAGCCCTCCACTACAGTGCCTCATAACCATATCAGCCCCGCAACGGTGGGCTATAGTGGCTATGGTACTCGGCTGCTGATCCGAGGGTCGCGGGATCGAATCCTGGCCGCGTCGGCTGCATTTCGATGTAGGCGAAATGTTGAGGCCCGTGTGCTGTGCGATGTGACTGCACGTTAAAGGGCAACTCCGGCGGTTTTTCCACCATATTCTGATATTGCTGTTCTCCAGTAGCACTGATAGCCGTGCAGCAGCCAAGGTCATTGAGTTTTCTCAGAAACTCGCCAATAATTTAAAATAACCGAATGAAGGACGTGTTAAAAGCGACACAGAAACGCGTAGACGCCTCATGCAGCGTTTGCGATGACGTCACAACCACCCTGCCATCAGAAATATGGAGCTGGTGCCAGAAAAATGAAAGTGGGGATCTCATTCGACGTTGTATCGAGCTCTTCTGAACTTCTAGGGACGATTCGAGGGCTGAAGTTTCACCGTTTGGCTCTTGACCGACCGCCTGCTAGGGTAGGCAGCATTGCAGGTAATGACGTCAAAAGCACAGGGTGGCTGTCTTGGGAATCCGCCAAAAAATTTCAATATCCATTTTCAGGAAAACTAAATGACTTGCGACCGCCAGCCTTGGTAGAAATTATTGTAGTGCTGAGGCGAACATAAACTGACAATTTGATTGAGATCAGTGAACAACGAAAAATCACCGGAATTGCCCTTTAAAAAACCCCAGGTGGTCAAAATTTCCGGAGCCCTTCACCAGGGCGTCTGTCATAATCATAGGTGGCTTTGGGACGTAAAACCCCAGAAATCAATCAATCAATCATAACCATATCGTGGTTTAGGGACGTAAAAGCCCAGAAATCGACGCGTCAGATTGTTGAAAATGATGAAGAACGGAAAATGACGCTAGAACCAACGTTTCCACAAGTGACTCACGTGACCTCGTCGACGGCACCAGACTTCAATGCTCCGAGCCTTCACTGGGGATTTTATAACGGGAAGGCCGGAGGGCGTGAGTTGGCGGGCCTAATCTCCGCCCTTCGCCTCACACTGGTCAGGGATCCGGCGTATCCCACCTGAATGGGGAGTTCGGTAGCTCGTGACACGTGTTCGGACCTTTATGTCGTGAAAAAATGCTAGGAATGCTGCCTGGGAGAATATGGGGGATTCTCTACGCAGCGATCACTGCCTTCTCCTGGTTACACTCATGGAAAACGCCACGCGTAAAATACAGGGTCAAGCCAAGCTGACACATTGGCACAAATTCCGAGATCAGGCCATCCCTCCCGTACTCTTCTCCGATGGCTACGCGGCATGGGCTAAACACATACATAGCATTCAGAAACAAACCGTCACTATACTACAAAGCACCAAAGAGAACCCCGCAGTGGACACCCACCTCCTGTGGGAAGCGCGCCGAAGCCTAACTAAACGGTGCAAAAAGCAGAAATCTAATCGCAAACTACGCGCCCGGATAGTCCAACTCGCTGAGCAGGCTGTAGCACATGCTGCCCAGCTCTCAGTTTCTAACCGGATAACACGCTGCACCTCGCAGCTCGTCAGATGAGCTCGAAAAGGACACAGCGTCTCTTTCGAAGTCTCATATACCCGTCTGAGATGAGAAAGGAGAAGCGAAAGCAGGTCCGGTGGGCTTTGTGGAGGTACCCAAGTACGACAGAGCAGCTTGCGAACACCCTGTGCGATAGATATCTCTGGCGTAGGGAGGACCCTACTGGTCCAGAGTACACGTACTACGGAATGCCTATAAGCAACTAGATGGCCCTTTAGAGCTGCATGACCTCCAGCTGCGGTGGATAAACTTCACCAGGGTACGGCTCCAGGATGGGACCGCATAGCAGCGAAAGCTGTTGGCTAACCTTCCGGACTCTGCTCATCTCCACTTGTTAGAATGCACGAACCATATTTAAGACGGGCATCCACTCCCTTCTGGATGGAAAGCGTCACTTGTGACGTTCATCCCTAAAACACGTGAGGCCGTGAATATGGACGACCTGAGGCCCATGTCAGTGTCGTCCTGTGCGGGCAAGGTTATGGAAACGGTGGTACGGGATCACCTTTATCAACGCCTGGAGGGCAAAGGTTTCTTTTCAGCCACTACGGTCGGGTTTTGCCCCGACTTGTCTGCACAATGCGTCTTCCTCCAGCTGCCTAGCGATGCAACACGACCGACCGCTGTGCAAAACGACAAAGTCATCCTCGCTTTTGATCTGAAGGGGGCGTTTCATAACCTTGAACACGGTATAGTATCGTGGCAAACTTTAATTCCACGGACTGCGGGGCCAGGACCTACACGTCTCCTCTCTAAGCGCCACGACCTTCTTCGGATCCAGGACGAGGAATTCGGCTCTTACACGACGGGAACACGAGGTACTTCTCAGGGAGCGATGCTATCCCCGTTCCTGTTTAACATAGCTATGGCGCACCTCCCTAGCCAGTTGACCAGGGTGGAAGGAGCTCAACACGCGTTATATACAGATGATATAAAATCTGGACCACCGAGGGGAACCTTGGAAAAATGGAGGACCGCCTACAGCGGGCCGCATCCATAGTCGAGGCGTCTGCTACATGACTGTGGGCGCCGATGTGCTCCAACCAAATGTCAGCTTTTGCATGTCGGCGCGAATTCAAACAACGAAACCGCAATATACATATCTCTGTCAGCCTTTCCTATCAAAGAGATAGAAGAGCTCCTGATTATGGGTCTGTTCATCCCCCACAGACTCAGACCGGACTCCACTATCGCGAAACTTAAGAGAATAAGCGAACAGGTATGACGCATGTACCGCGTTTCTAGCAAGCGGGATGGTCGGAGGGGCAGGGGTGCGGTACGGCTCGCCCAAGCCTTCGTGATCAGCCTCTACGCCGAGCCATTTCGTGGCACAAGTAAGCAAGACGACGAGCGAATGGCGCCATCATCCGAAAGGCGTCTAAGCGAGCTCTGGATTGCCACTTCTAACGTCAAACTTAAGGTACTGGGGGGCTCTCAAGTCCTACCAGGGGTTTCGAGAGGCCCACCTCGTGAACCAATACGCGAGGCTCATGCAGACAGTCCCCGGGCGCAGTCTTATGAACAGCTTACACATCCAACACTCCCGAGGAGGCGGAGGGTATCCCAGAACTATGGCGTCATGCTCTGGGTCTCTCCGCTATCCGGCAACATGAACAAGGACACGCACGAAAGCAGAAGAGCAGCGCTAGCTTGGGCACTCTAGAGACAATGCGGCCCCCGACCTGGTGTCTACTATGTAGATGTCGTAGTGCCGTCGCCCACGGGTTTCTACACGGCCGTTGTCGTTCACCAGGAGAAGCACGTCAATAGACCTTTTTCAAGCACCGCAGCGCCACCCGTGGGCGCGCAAGTGCTTCTGGGAAATGTGTGTACATCCAGCCGCCCAGCAGTGCGAAGCCCAGCCTTTCCAAGCGCATCTTTCGCTCCGAGTGGGAGCGAGGCTAAACGCATTTTTTGTGCGTTTTTGTAAGCAGGCGCACAGCTGCACGGGACAATGAAAAAGGAGGGGAGCAAGGGGGTCATTCGCGGGAGTCGGACTGGACGTACGGGGTGTGCGCTGGCATGTCTCGTCAACGTAGTTTCCCGGAGTCTCTGCTTTGCTAGTGACCACGTGCTTGTATCTCCACTCCGCGTGTGCGGAGAACACCGAGGTGTGGACGCTGTATTCCTGTGTACGTGTTTGTGTCGGCATTGCAGTGTGGTCCTACGCAGGCAACTGCAAAATAGCGATGTGTTTGCGACGACGAAGTAGAGCAACGGGCAGTGTGTGCTAAACGAACGAACTGTGCGCAGTGTGTGAACGAAGTCTGTTGTGGATATCTCTTTCTAGGTACTGTAATTCACTGTTTTCTAATTAAACAGGTATGGTTTTCCATTTACCGCGTGGTTATTCCGGCTCATTTTGGTACCCCTTCGTGCTTGGTGCGTGTACTTTTAAATGCGGAGCATTTCTTTTCTGTCCCGCTGGGCTCTGTTCCTGCTACTCGCTACTGTCGCTTGATTCCCTTTTCAATAAAACTTCACTTTAGTAAAACCACATTTTGTTGACAGTGGTCCTTGATGTATGCTAGCTCCGCCGACGTGCCATGTCCAGCTGTGTCGGTGAAATAGCGCACAAGCGATCGCGTACACTTGCCTTCGATGCTCTGTAATCTTAACTGCTGCACGAAGAAGATTTGCGAGCGCCTAGATGTTCACACGCACTGCTGTGTGTGTGAACATGTGTGTGATCTCGTTTTTCTGAAATGCTATGCGTTAACTATCCTGTTGCGTGAACATTTTTATTGCAGTACTGAGACTGAGTGCGTGAATTTTAGTTTTTGTGTTTATTTGTCGAGTTTTGTGATTGTTGACATTACGATCACAGCTGTCATGTAAGTGACAAATGTCATGGCTGCAGCTCACGCGATGCAGTTGATCACTTATTCTGAAGATGCTGCCCTGAAAATGTTCGAGAGCAAAGCAGAGTATAGCCACGTTGAGTGTGCGCCTGTTTTGTGTACGTATACATCGTTTTCGGACGCGCAAATGTAAATGTTACGCACATTTCACGATGCGGATGAACAGGCTACGTCGACAGACTGCATCCACCAAACTCGGATTCGATTCTTATCGTGTCGTAGCTTCGATCCCACAGCTGCCACTGCGTCGGGCGCTTGCTTAAACCGAGCTTGCCTCCGCCGATGTACACACATTTCCCATACTGCACTACGCGCTCGCAGTGGCTTCTGGGATAGCTTGAAAAAGGTCTATGGGCTCTCTTCCGCTCAAGCTGAGGAAACGGCTTTAGCGCTCGCAGCCACGGACCCCAACTTGAGGATAATCATAATATACTCCCGTACCGCGTGCGCTAATTTCTTAGAAGGGCAACTTCTTCCTTAGCCAGCCGAATTCTAAGGCGGCCTGTCGCGACTGCAGCACTAAAATGGATCTTCTGGGCCACCAGGTCTCACGAGGTAATGAAACCGCTGACGCGGCTGCCCGAGCGCTTATCCAGAAGCACCTCACTGCAACTCCTCTAGATCGAAGACAATCCAACCGCTATGGTGGTTCAGGAAAATTATAAAATACTACAGCGACAACCACCACCTTTTCCCGGCCTCTGAAAAGGGGCTAGGGCGGAGGTACGAACTTTGCAGCGCCTGCAGACAGGTACTCCACTCTGTCCCTCAGTAATAAAACACTTCAATTCTAATACGGATGGGCGGTTCCCGCACTGTGGGGAGATCCAGTGATATCTTCCATATAGTGCGGGCATGTGCTCAAGATTCCCGCCTTCCCGTATCCCCTACCACTACCCGAGAGGCATGGGTGCCTGCCCTCCTAAACTGCTTCTTTCCGAGTCTCAACGGGCTCTGGTGAAACGGGCGCAAGAAGGAGCCTGGTCATGCGGTGACCCGGACTACAGGGACGCCGGCCATGTAGCGGGCCACTCTGTGACACCCAGACTCCCCATTTGGCTAATTGAAGTTTTTACCACCACCCAGCCACTACGGATGCGAAGTAATATTATTGCAAAAGAGCACTGACCCACGCCCATCGCTCGTCTGAATGTCACGCCACAGAACTTTGCCGACCTCGAGGTCCCAACTATGGATGTTTATGATCTACATTTCGGTATACAAAAATATGGCAGATCCCATGTGCAGTGGGAATCAAGGAAATGCGAAGCACGCATCTGGAACGTAAAATGGATGTGCATTGTTGTCTCGTTATACCGATTTTGGTACATATGAAGTTACGAAACGGCCGCAAGAGCACCAAGACGGGCATGTATACCATGCCGCTCATGGCACGCACGTCATGCTTTGAATGTTATGACCTGTCATTTACGTTCGCCATGCAGTCGTGCTGTGACACAGCAATTTTGGTATACATCCCATTAACGCAACGCGGGGCATGTAGATCATGCCGTTCATGACATGCATGTCACGATTTTCATGTTCTTAGAATGTGTCACATGGTCGACAGACATGTCTCGCCATACCATTTTTGGTATATATCAAGTTAACGAAACGGCCGCAAGAGCACCAATACCGTGGCATGTAAATCATGCCGCTCATGACACGCATATGATAATTTCCATGTTATGACGTGTCATTTATGTGCGCCATGCAGTCATGGTGCGCCATACCAATTTTTGTATACATCCCATTAACGAAACGCCCAGGAGAGCACCAAGATCGTGGCATGTAAATCATGCCGCTCATGACATGCATGTCATGATTTTCATGTTATGACCTGTCATTTATGTTCGTCATGCAGTCATGTTGTGCCATACCAATTTTCGTATACATCCCATTAACGAAACGGCCAGAGGAGCACCAAGATCGTGGCATGTAAATCATGCCGCTCATGACATGCATGTCACGATTTTCATGTCATGACCTGTCATTTATGTTCCTCATGCAGTCATGTCGTGCCATACTAATTTTCGTATACATCCCATAAACGAAACGGCCAGGAGAGCACAGTCGTGGGCGGCTAGATAGATAGATAGATAGATAGATAGATAGATAGATAGATAGATAGATAGATAGATAGATAGATAGATAGATAGATAGATAGATAGATTTTTTTTGCAGTACGCCACTTGAGCAAAACAACTGGAGGTGATTGCTCAAGCGATGGTCTGCACCATAGACGCGTGCGAAGCGCTGAGTGAACATTGCACCATATGTACACACGGTACGACATCTGCCGCGTGGCGCCGCCACGGTGGTCTAGTGGCTATGTCACTCGGCTGCTGATGCGAGGTTCGCGGGATCGAATCCCGGCCGCGGCAGCTACATTTCGATAGAGGGGAAATGTTGAGGCCCGTGTACTGTGCTTTGTCAGTGCACGTTAAAGAACACCATGTGGTCGAAATTTCCGGACCCCTCCACTACGGCGTCTCTTAATCATATCGAGGTTTTGGGATGTAAAACCCCAGAAATCCACTTGAGGGCATTTGCTCACACGGAAAGTTTTAAGGCGTCAATATTCGTGGTGCAGCATTTACCTTGAGATATTCATCATCGGATATCAAAGCCACAATGCAGGCGATATCGAAACAAGGTGCTGCCGGTGAGGCGTGTCCGCAGCGACCACTAGGCGGCGGTGCATGCGTGGTGTTCGCGCGCACGCAACGCGCGTCTCACGTGCGTACAGTTGCGATGAGCTGTGAACCTTTCTTTAATGCATGCCCCGCCATGAAGGCAAGTGCGATGTAATCCGTTATTATTATTTTTTTTTACGTGCAATCTGTTTCAGTTGCCTTTGAGTACCAGTGCAGTGCCTTACGCGTTAGCGCATTACCTGCCAAACGTTTCTTTTTCTTTCGCTCTTCTCTCTTTCATCTTTCTATTCGCCTTTCCCAATCGCCCAGTGCAGGGTAGCCAACCGGACGCTTTCTGGTTAACCTCCTCTGCCTTACTGTTTCTTTCCTCCTCCAGTTTAGCACGAGGGGTCGCTTACACTAAAACCGCGTGTAGCAAAAAAAAGGAAAAAAAGGAGGCTTATAAGGTGAGGGGAACGCGATGGCGTTATCAGGCCCCGTTCACACAGCCTTATCTTAGAACATTTATTAAAACCAGCGCCGCCACTGCAATACCCTGTGTACCTCCGCGTGGCACTGCCGAGGAGACGAGCGCCATCCGTATGATGTATGCATATAACACAAGCAATCTACCCGGGCCAACGCCGGCGATACCTGGGCGCGCTGCTGTTGATATGGTAGAAATGCTGGAGAACGGGGGGGGGGGGGGGGTTGTGTTGGGGTTTCCTCGTGAGAGAATTGTTTTCTGGTACATTCAAATTATTCAAATTAAAAGCGGAACTACCATGTGTTGGTTGCAGCTAAGTCGTAGTTCAGGATTTTTCTGGCTGATTTTACTTCGAGAAAATAAATTTTGTTGACTAACGCACCTGAACTATGGCGGGGGGCCTGCGTCGTCGGGATGGTTCGGGATGGCGTTTTTCCGCCCACAGACGCCGGCGCCTTTGCAGCACGCCGTTCTTTGTGCGACAAGAGCTTCTCAGCGCTATTGCTTTAAAACATGCACACTGCTATTATCGCTGATATCATTACAAGTGTCTGCTACCCCTGCGCGTCTCGTAGAAAGCTCGTTCAAGATTGCAGACACGACGGTGTTTTTAGTGAAATTCCTGTACGGAAGCCTCATCTCATATTAGGTGCCATTCAGATTTCGAAAAAAAATAATATCATGAATGCATAGAACGTAGAAAAACTAAACACAGACGTGCGAAAATGACCCATCGTGTAAACGGCTGAGGTGCCTCAAAGGATTCGAGTCTGACTAAATGCGTTCACGTGTCATTAATTGTAGAGTCGGAGAGCTATGGACCCCCTCCCACACGGACCCACCGCTGGCGGGCAATCAGGCGGCCGACGCCGCGGCTCGAGAACTTGCACGCCGAGCCGCGACGACCTCGGACAGTCCTGACGCCCCGCCCAACACGCGGGCGATGCGGGAGTGGACGTGGGGGGGATCGCATGACCACTTTCAGAGACATCACACAACACTACAGATTGAACAGATGTAAGTACCCACCACCACACGCCAAACTAAACAAGAAACAGGCGGTTGCCTGGAGACAACTACACATACACACATATCCAAATCCGGTGATCCTTCGCCTCTGCTACCCAGACATTTATACGTCTGACTCGTGTAAAGTATGCGGAGCCAGAGCGACGCTGCAGCACATGCTGTGGGAATGCACAGGGAGCGCACAGCAGGATCCCCTCACTAGGAACGGAATAGACATGGCAGTCTGTGACCGCGGGGCGCGATGGGAGGCGTGCCTGCTCAGCCAAGACCTCGCCGATCAACTCTGGGCCGTCCGGCACGCCGAGGAAGCCGCCCGTGTCCAAGGGCTCGAGGCCGTCACCTAGGCTGGGGTGCTTGTGGCCCTACCCCGACACAATCGCCGGACCTATTTTTGAATTAAAGTTTTCTCTCTCTCTCTCTCTCTCGGAGAGCCCCGAGGGGAGGTCAATTTACCGCCAAACAAGCGTGTATAGTCACAGGTGTATTGTTTCGGTACATTAAAATGCGCTCATGACTCCGTAGCAGTGCACACACACATTTCTTCAAGCCTGCATGTATGTGTAAAGGTAACCGCGGAGCTCCGATGGCCACACGTTCCCCTCTCGCGCTCGGGAGGCTTTCTCGAGGTCGGGCCTCGCTAGACGGCTGCTACGTGAACGGACCTAACGGTTCGGCTGGAAAGCTCCTTGAACGGAGTAACTTCACAAGTGAACTACATGAGTTTTTATGGTCTAGTCGTTACATGGTATGGATAAATGTACATAATCCGCCTCTATCCACTCTCTCTCTCCCTCTCTCGTTCTCTGTGGTGTTCGTGTGTGTGTGTGTGTGTGTGTGTGTGTGTGTGTGTGTGTGTGATTCGCTCACATATACCCACTGCAGTTCAGTTGACAGCAGTTCACAGTAGACGGTTGCAACGCGGACGGTTCAGCAGTAACTTCCCTTTCCGATTTCCTTCGTTAGTTTATTCATTTATGTACAATCCGCCAAAACGTTGACAGTGACTCAGCTGTTCTGGCTGCCAAGGATAACGAATGCAAAAGCTCTACCGGCAAGCCGCCCGCGTGCGCGGGCTGTTCTTCCGATCCCAGCTTCGCTTCCTTGTCTTCCAGCACGCCTTTATGCACGCAAATACTATGCACAACGTCATTTCTTACATGTGAAGCAGCACACTTCGACGACATCTTTAGTCAGCCAGAGCCCAGGAGCCGGGTCGGGTAAGTGTGCTTGTTTCGTCACCACGGCGACCCGGGTTCGATTCCCGCTCACATCAGCAAATTTTACGTTAATCCGAACCATCTGTGACGTATTATTCGTGGCATTTGTGTTTGCACCAACTACTACGACGCCGAACATTTCTACTCACGACACACATAACGCATAAACATAAACTTCCTGCTGTATAATGCAGGTTGAAGAGTCAATAAGAGTTACTAAAAGACAGCGCGCAACAAAAAGGCGGGAATAAACAATGGCACCAGCGCGCATTCAACCTCAACAGAAGCGGACCGACGTACCGACGTCGTTTGGCGCGCTGAGTGGCGGGCGCCAATGTCACCGCGCCTGTGGCTTTTGAACGACTGCACAGAAGCAAACGTAAACGGCTATCATGCAAATAAACAGCGTTACACGTCCACGGCACATACTGCTCGCGTGCGGCTTCCACACGCCAACGCGCGTATGGAAGCCGCACGGCACGGCTCTGTAATCCGTGCGGCTTCCACACGCCAACGCGTGTAACGCGCGTAATGTTTACATCATCCTCTTAACTATTGTTAGTGATCTGCTGCAGGCTACACCCGGCGCCGCATGGCTCCGCGATGGCTGCGCCATCGGCGACGTTTGGAGCCAGAAATAAGTGATATAAGCTGTCGTGTTGTCTCCACTCACCTGTATTCCCAATAGCCGCTACAGTCCAACTCTACGTCGAGCCACAAGGATGCCCGCAGGGAACAGTGACCACGACGGCGCCCGGTGTATCGTGCAGCCATTACTTCGAGCAGAGCGAGCACGCCAACGAATTCGATCCTTCGCGCACCAGCCTCAGCAAGCGCTCTGAGAACGCGAACCGCGGGGAATCTGCGGAGGCGCGGATTTTTGGCGGGAAAAGAGCACTAGGAGACGTCACGACGTCACGTGATTCTCCGAGCCCGAGCGTTGGCCTCCGTGTAAGTCGAATTCTTGGCGGGAAAACAGCACTAGGAGACGTCACGACGTCACGTGATTCTCCTATACCCCGAGCGCTGGACTCGGCGTATATACCTCGGCAAGCCGTGCTCCCATACGGGGAGAAATTCGGCCTTGTTGGTAAGACGTGAACGATGTTTAGCGCAAAGCAGCACAGGACTTTGTGTAAGCACCCCGTCTCCATGTCAGATAAAGGGACAAGAACCGGCGTATTCAGCATGGTATGGCCGATGGCCAGATAAAGGGACGCTTTTTTTTTTTTTTTTTTGGTCGGAGAGTAACGTGTGTTTTGTTTTTCACACGCTAGTGAATGAAGGATGAGACAAAAAATTGGATATCTCTACGCACACCTGGCCGCGGATGAGTGAGCGCTCGCCTGCATATATTCTGCTTTGGTTGCTATAAACTCTTTTTGTTGAAAGTTGGCGCTTGTGCATGTTATGCCCTCCCTATCCGTCCTGTGTTGCTTTACGCTAAACATCGCCCTCCTCTAACGCTGATCCGGGGCGACGTGGGCGACGTGGGCGACGTGCGCGTTGAATTTTGGGTAGAATTAGGACCTCACAGCAGCCGCAGAGGCCGCGGCTGGCGTAACCAAATCGAGCGGACTAATGCCAGTGCTTGCATATTATGCAAACAGCAAATGTGTGTCGTTAAAATTTTAAAGACGATAGCCTTTCTTGGGCTACCTAAAGGCGCAAAGCTTTGTCTGTCTGTCTGTCTGTCTGTCTGTCTGTCTGTCTGTCTGTCTGTCTGTCTGTCTGTCTGTCTGTCTGTCTGTCACTCGATTCGACTGCCCGGCCAAAACTGGCTCCTTTAGGACGCCGCGGTAGCGCGGTGTAACGTTACAGTATCCCGCCGCTGACCCCTGTAGGAGGCGGTTTGTTCGCAGCTGCGGCGGTGCGGCGGTCGCATCTCCACGAAGGCGAAACGCCATAGAGGGCCGTTGTACCGTGCGATGGTAGTGCACGTTAAAGAACCCCAGGTCGTCAACATTTCCTCCACTGGCGTAACTCCTTATATATCGTGGTTAATAGTATCGTAGGATCAGAAAAGTGGATGCCCGCAAAACGTTGTTCGCAAATGGATGATGAAGCTTCGTTTGTACAACTCGAAAATGTGAACGAAATGCAGTAATGTTCTGCGCGACCCTACTTTAAGGCATTGTCGGGAATGGCACGTCTTGTACCTTAATTCATTGCTTTCGTTGGAAGGGCTTCAAAGGCTGTATTGATCTGCTGCGTAAGGAATGAGAAAGGAAGTCACGTTGGAGAGAGGAATTGGCTCCATTCGCAGTAAGCTCAAACCGGGATTGCATACACGTGTAAATTTTTGGAGCGTATACAGGCGCAAGCGCGTGTTGGACATGCATTGCTGTAAGCAATGGTTAGATAGAGCGCTGCAGGGTACGAATAGATGTATGGGGAGCCGGAAGATTGGGCACGTACTACCTACCGCTAAGAAACGTGAAGAAACACAGGTACAGTCAAAAAAAAATTTTAGGCGACGCGAAACTGTCGAAAAATCTATATTACGGCTTAGCCTGTGAACATAGCCTCGAATTAATGTTACAGCCTGTACATCGCCAAAACCTCTACCGAATGAAAAGTTGAATTCGAGGCTGCATTGGGAGGCTAAGGATAATACAGGTCTTTCGGAAGTATCGGATCCCGCAAACTTTTGCTCTTGACTGTACAACATAATCGCAATTTCAACCATGTGCGTTTTGTTCACAGAGCATTGCTGACCTTAGCAGCGGCAGTGCTTCAGCCATGAAGCGCCCCGGCTACACGCAGCTTCCCTGTCTGCCACCGTCACCTTTGCTAAGCGCACGGAAAAGGGAGCAACCGTATAGGGTTTTAGAAATTGAATACACAGTTGAAATCAAAAGTTCAACGGTAACTCATTTGCTCGGGGATACTCATGGTCAAAAGACGCCAACAAAATACAGACAAAACATTCTTTGTGCACTCTATCGGCGTACTACTTCTACATCAGGACTGACTACTAAGTGAGTTAGTAATTCATACTAATGCGAAGGCGCGCGAATCAGACGCAAGGACAAGGAAGTACACGAAACAGCACTTTACAGACAAGGAAGTGCACGAAGCAAGGAACGTCAAACGCGAAGACAAGGAAGTACACGAAACACAGCGCAACGCTGTGTTTCGTGTACTTCCTTGTCCTTGCGTATGATTCGAGCACCTTCGCCTTCTTTTACGTTTGGCCATGAGCCCTTCTGACCAGATGAATTTTTCGCGTCGAATTTTTTATTTCAACTGTGTATTCAGCAATTTCAATAAAGGCGCGCCTCTATGCTTCCTATAAGGTTGCTGATACGCTGTGTAGAAGTCTCTCACGCATGAGTTCACGAAGAAAATGCGCATGCGAATTACACATTGCTTTCCTGATGATAGAGAGGTCGTTGAAAAAAAAAAAGAAAAGTTGAGCCCCGTGTACTGTGCGATGTCAACACACGTTAAAACCCAGGTGGTCGAAATTTCCGGAGCCCTCCACTACAGTGTCTCATAACCATATCAGCCCCGCAACGGTGGTCTATAGTGGCTATGGTACTCGGCTGCTCATCCGAGGGTCGCGGGATCGAATCCCGGCCGCGTCGGCTGCATTTCGATGGAGGCGAAATGTTGAGGCCCGTGTGCTGTGCGATGTGACTGCACGTTAAAGGGCAACTCCGGCGGTTTTTCCACCATATTCTGATATTGCTGTTCTCCAGTAGCACTTATAGCCGTGCAGCAGCCAAGGTCATTCAGTTTTCTCAGAAACTCGCCAATAATTTAAAATAACCGAATGAAGGACGTGTTAAAAGCGACACAGAAACGCGTAGACGCTTCATGCAGCGTTTGCGATGACGTCACAACCTCCCTGCCATCAGAAATATGGAGCTGGTGCTAGAAAAATGAAAGTGGGGATGTCATTCGACGTTGTATCGAGCTCTTCTGAACTTCCAGCGACGATTCGAGGGCTGAAGTTTCACCGTTTGGCTCTTGACCGACCGCCTGCTCGGGTAGGCAGCATTGCAGGTAATGACGTCAAAAGCACAGGGTGGCTGTCTTGGGAATCCGCCAAAAAATTTCAATATCCATTTTCAGGAAAACTAAATGACTTGCGACCGCCAGCCTTGGTAGAAATTATTGTAGTGCTGAGGCGAACATAAACTGACAATTTGATTGAGATCAGTGAACAACGAAAAATCACCGGAATTGCCCTTTAAAGAACCCCAGGTGGTCAAAATTTCCGGAGCCCTTCACCAGGGCGTCTGTCATAATCATAGGTGGCTTTGGGACGTAAAACCCCAGAAATCAATCAATCAATCATAACCATATCGTGGTTTAGGGACGTAAAACCCCAGAAATCGACGCGTCAGATTGTTGAAAATGATGAAGAACGGAAAATGACGCTAGAACCAACGTTTCGACAAGTGACTCACGTGACCTCGTCGACGGCACCAGACTTCAATGCTCCGAGCCTTCACTGGGGATTTTATAACGGGAAGGCCGGAGGGCGTGAGTTGGCGGGCCTAATCTCCGCCCTTCGCCTCACACTGGTCAGGGATCCGGCGTATCCCACCGTAATGGGGAGTTCGGTAGCTCGTGACACGTGTTCGGACCTTTATGTCGTGAAAAAATGCTAGGAATGCTGCCTGGGAGAATATGGGGGATTCTCTACGCAGCGATCACTGCCTTCTCCTGGTTACACTCATGGAAAACGCCACGCGTAAAATACAGGGTCAAGCCAAGCTGACACATTGGCACAAATTCCGAGATCAGGCCATCCCTCCCGTACTCTTCTCCGATGGCTACGCGGCATGGGCTAAACACATACATAGCATTCAGAAACAAACCGTCACTATACTACAAAGCACCAAAGAGAACCCCGCAGTGGACACCCACCTCCTGTGGGAAGCGCGCCGAAGCCTAACTAAACGGTGCAAAAAGCAGAAATCTAATCGCAAACTACGCGCCCGGATAGTCCAACTCGCTGAGCAGGCTGTAGCACATGCTGCCCAGCTCTCAGTTTCTAACCGGATAACACGCTGCACCTCGCAGCTCGTCAGATGAGCTCGAAAAGGACACAGCGTCTCTTTCGAAGTCTCATATACCCGTCTGAGATGAGAAAGGAGAAGCGAAAGCAGGTCCGGTGGGCTTTGTGGAGGTACCCAAGTACGACAGAGCAGCTTGCGAACACCCTGTGCGATAGATATCTCTGGCGTAGGGAGGACCCTACTGGTCCAGAGTACACGTACTACGGAATGCCTATAAGCAACTAGATGGCCCTTTAGAGCTGCATGACCTCCAGCTGCGGTGGATAAACTTCACCAGGGTACGGCTCCAGGATGGGACCGCATAGCAGCGAAAGCTGTTGGCTAACCTTCCGGACTCTGCTCATCTCCACTTGTTAGAATGCACGAACCATATTTAAGACGGGCATCCACTCCCTTTTGGATGGAAAGCGTCACTTGTGAGTTGTGACGTTCATCCCTAAAACACGTGAGGCCGTGAATATGGACGACCTGAGGCCCATGTCACTGTCGTCCTGTGCGGGCAAGGTTATGGAAACGGTGGTACGGGATCACCTTTCTCAACGCCTGGAGGGCAAAGGTTTCTTTTCAGCCACTACGGTCGAGTTTTGCCCGGACTTGTCTGCACAATGCGTCTTCCTCCAGCTGCCTATCGCGATGCAACACGACCGACCGCTGTGCAAAACGACAAAGTCATCCTCACTTTTGATCTGAAGGGGGCGTTTCATAACCTTGAACACGGTATAGTATCGTGGCAAACTTTAATTCCACGGACTGCGGGGCCAGGACCTACGCGTCTCCTCTCTAATCGCCACGACCTTCTTCGGATCCAGGACGAGGAATTCGGCTCTTACACGACGGGAACACGAGGTACTTCTCAGGGAGCGATGCTATCCCCGTTCCTGTTTAACATAGCTATGGCGCACCTCCCTAGCCAGTTGACCAGGGTGGAAGGCGCTCAACACGCGTTATATACAGATGATATAAAATCTGGATCACCGAGGGGAACCTTGGAAAAATGGAGGACCGCCTACAGCGGGCCGCATCCATAGTCGAGGCCTCTGCTAAATGACTGTGGGCGCCGATGTGCTCCAACCAAATGTGAGCTTTTGCATGTCAGCGCGAATTCAAACAACGAAACCGCAATATACATATCTCTGTCAGCCTTTCCTATCAAAGAGATAGAAGAGCTCCTGATTATGGGTATGTTCATCCACCACAGACTCAGACCGGACTCCACTATCGCGAAACTTAAGAGAATAAGCGAACAGGTATGACGCATGTTTCACCGCGTTTCTAGCAAGCGGGATGTACGGAGGGGCAGGGGTGCGGTACGGCTCGCCCAAGCCTTCGTGATCAGCCTCTACGCCGAGCCATTTCGTGGCACAAGTAAGCAAGACGACGAGCGAATGGCGCCATCATCCGAAAGGCGTCTAAGCGAGCTCTGGATTGCCACTTCTAACGTCAAACTTAAGGTACTGCTCTCAAGTCCTACCAGGGGTTGCGAGAGGCCCACCTCGTGAACCAATACGCGAGGCTCATGCAGACGGTCCCCGGGCGCAGCCTTATGAACAGCTTACACATCCAACACTCCCGAGAAGGCGAAGGGTATCCCAGAACTATGGCGTCATGCTCTGGGTCTCTCCGCTACCCGGCAACATGAACAGGGACACGCACGAAAGCAGAAGAGCAGCGCTAGCTTGGGCGCTCTAGAGACAATGCGGCCCCCGACCTGGTGTCTGCTATGTAGATGTCGTAGTGCCGTCGCCCACGGGTTTCTATACGGCCGTTGTCGTTCACCAGGAGAAGCACGTCAATGGGCTCTCCTCCGCTCAAGCAGTGGAAACGGTGGTAGCGCTCGCAGCCACGGACCCCAACTTGAGAATAATCATAATATACTCCCGTACCGCGTACGCTAATTTCTTAGAAGGGTAACTTCCTCCTTAGCCAGCCGAATTCTAAGGCGGCCTGTCCCGACTGCAGCACCAAAACGGATCGTCTGGGCCACCAGGTCTCACGAGGTAATGAAACCGCTGACGCGGCTGCCCGAGCGCTTATCCACAAGCACCTCACCCCAGCTCCTGTAGATCGAAGACAATCCAACCGCTATGGTGGTTCAGGAAAATTATAAAATATTACAGCGATAACCACCACCTTTTCCCGGCCTCTGAAAAGGGGCTGGGTAAGGCGGAGGTACGAACTTTGCAGCGCCTGCAGACAGGTACTCCACTCTGTCCCTCAGTAATAAAACACTTCGATTCTAATACGGGCGGTTCCCGCACTGTGGGGAGATCTAGTGATATCTTCCATATGGTGCGGGCATGTGCTCAAACTTCCCACCTTCCCGCATCCCCTACCACTACCCGAGAGGCATGGGAGCTTGCCCTCCTAAACTGCTTCTTTCCGATTCTCAACGGGCTCTGGTGAAACGGGCGCAAGAGGGAGCCTGGTCATGCGGTGACCCGGACTAAGGACGCCGACCATGTAGCGGGCCACTCTGTGAGACCCAGACTCCCGTTTTGGCTAATTGAAGTTTTTACCACAACCCAGCCACTACGGATGCGAAGTAATATTATTGCAAAACAGCACTGGACCCACGCCCATCGCTCCTTTGAATGTCACGCCACAGAATTTTACCGAGCTCAAGGTCCCAACTATGCACGTTTATGATCTACATTTCGGTATACAAAAATGTGGCAAATCCCATGTGCAGTGGGAATCAAGGAAATGCGAAGCACGCATCAGGAACGCAAAATGGATGTGTATTGTTGTCTCGCTATACCGATTTTGGTACATATGAAGTTACGAAACGGCCACACGAGCACCAAGACTGGCATGTAAACCATGCCGCTCATGGTACGCATGTTATGATTTTCATGTTATGACCCGTCATTTACGTTCGCCATGCAGTCGTGCTGTGCCACAGCAATATTGGTATACATCCCATTAACGAAACGCGTGGCATGTAAATCATGCCGCTCATGACATTCACGTCACGATTTTCATGTTCTTAGAACGTGTCACCCATGGTCGTCATAGATTGCTATCTCGCCATACCACTTTTCGTATATATCAAGTTAACGAAACGGGCTCAAGAGCACCAAGACCGTGGCACGGAAATCATGCCTCTCATGCCATGCATGTCATGATTTTCATGTTATGATCTGTCATTTATGTTCGTCATGCAGCCATGTAGTGCCATACCAGTTTTCGTATACGTCTTATTAACGAAATGGCCAGGAGAGCACCAAGACCGTGGCATGTAAATAATGCCGCCGATGACATGCATGTCATAATTTTCATGTTATGGCCTGTCATTTATGTTCGTCATGCACTCATGTTGTGCCATACCAATTTTTGTATACATCCCATTAAAGAAACGGCCAGGAGAGCATCAAGACCGTGGCACGTAAATCATGTCGCTCATGACATGCATGTCACGATTTTCATGTTATGACCTGTCATTTATGTTCGTCATGCAGTCGTGTTGTGCCATACCAGTTTTCGTATACATCCCATTAACAAAACGGCCAGGAGAGCACAAAGTCCTAGGCGGATAGATAGATAGATAGATAGATAGATAGATAGATAGATAGATAGATAGATAGATAGATAGATAGATAGATAGATAGATAGATAGATAGATAGATAGATAGATACGCTCAAGGTCGCCGAAGTTCGCTAAGAAATGCTTCTCATTTAACGCACTCCAATGGAGCGTATTTTTTGTGCCCCACCTATTTCGCTTTCGCCGCTCGCTATGGGTTGTGTGTGCTGGCGCTGCCGTCAATAGGGGGTTTAGCAGTGGAAGATTACTGTATACGGTAAGTGCGCTAATACCGTTCCGACGTTGTCGGCACATGGCTATTTTAGTCTGAAAGACCTGCATCAGGTACCTTGAATCATTCATTACGTTGCCTTCTGTACGCATAGAACTATATCTACTGCGCAGGTGTTTCCGACTGAAATAGCCACGTGCCGACCATGACGGCATGGTAAACCATCACTGCTAAAGCACCCTAATAACTCTCAGCGCAAGGTGCCTGTGTTATATCAGATATGATCAAGCCACATTTCAAACTCGCATGACCGCGTACTAACGCGTGTTTCAAGGTGTCTTGGAAATGCTCACTTGACAATGTTGAGTCCGCTGAAGAACCTGGCGATGTCTTGGTCAGATGATTGCCACGGTAGACCCCTCGCCCTCACCACCGTGTTGCTGTCCACCACGTCGGTTTTGCTGCTGCACGTGCGAGCGAACAAAGTGTAAGAAAACGGACGATGAGGCAGTGTTATAAGAGACGCACTTCTATGCCACCTCGCGGTAAAGAATTAATACGCATGAAACAGTGTGCGCATCAACTAAAATCGGAAAGTGAGGCAGAAAGTTGTGCTACAGCTGAAATGGGTGCACACCTTAAATCAGAGTCAAGAGAGACGGTGGCACTAACAGGACGCAGAGCTAGCGCAGAACAGATTTACATCTCAAGGTTCCACGTTATTAGGCGCTTGCGTGCGTCCAAGTGCCTAAAAGAATTGAACATATTAAATTCCGTCCGTCGATAAGTATATTGTGCGAAAACCATCGACGATAATTGCCAATGAAGCGAATAACCGAACGGTTCTGTAAGTACTTTGCAACGCACTGCTCGCTCGGTCGCCGCCTTATGCTGCAACTTGTGAGGCGCGATATGACAGCACAGGAGACGACCGAGCGGGACGAATGGAGATTCAAACGTCGCAATGTCCCGCTCCCACGCGACACATTCACCTCCATAATGAAACCAACACGGGTCATTAGAAAAGCAACATTATATGAAATCATTTAGGTCGCCTCGAGGCTTCAAATTTTTTCTTCAAGTCTTATATGTTTATGACTTTGACTTATCGCTAAAATATGCAAAATAAAAATTTAATATTAATAACCTTTAAACGCCATTGAATTTAGTGTTCCTAATATTGTTCCAAGCATAAACACACACGATGTTTGTATTGCTCTTTTTCGAGCAAACCCGCACCCTTACAATTTCTGAGGCTGCTCTCGTTATGATGAGATGGTACAGATTGAACCGGCCAGCGAGCGATACCCTCTAAATGCTATCGCGAAAGGCGTTCGTCAGTGTTGTGACGATGCACACAGTGGGCCCAGTCATCGTTATCGTCGTTATCATTTATTTTGGCGGCAAGAGAAAGGGGTTCTTTTCTCGACGGTGTGAAAATTCGCCATATCGTCAAATACCGCCACATTGTCGGCTGCGATTGGCTCGCATGGTGGCTCTGACTGGTTCAAGACATTATCGTGGCTACAGCAAGGCGGGATACTGGCCTAGTTGGTGTTCCATTTTGATATCACCAACGCAAGGACAGACAGAATATAGAAGATTTTGTCGCTATTTGTGTTGTCTCGTGGTGCTTAACGTCCCAAAAACCAACTCTGATTATGAGAGACGCCGTAGTTGAGGTCTCCGGAAATTTCCACCACCTGGGGTTCTTTAACGTGCACTGACATCGCACAGCACACGGGCCTCAACATTTCGCCTCCATCGAAATGCAGCCGCCGCGGCGGGGCTGTCGCTATTTGCGTGTTTTGTGTCTGTTTTTTTTTTCTCTCTGATCATGTGAAAATCATCATGATTAAATTTGAAAATGGCCAGAATATTGCCGAAAGCCCCACTGATCTTGATTTCAGTCTCGACCCAACCAACCTTGATGAGCATGGAGGTTCGCAGGGTTCTCCATCCATGGGAGAGGGGAGGGGACTGGGGGGGGGGGGGGGGCAAGGTTCACTAGAGTCCTCCTCCTCCTCCTCCTCCTCCACCTCCCAATTTCTCCTACTGAGGCGATTTCGGTCAAAACGCAGTGCAACCTATAGGTATGGGGCAGTTACTCCCCCCCCCCCCCCCCCCCTTGCCCCTTTTTCCTCCTGTGCGCATGCCAATGTTAATCAGCTTAAGAAATTTACGGGCATAGCTGAAAGTACCTTATATTCTAACCCAATCGACTTTATTTTCCTTCTCTCCTTTTTTACTCATTAAATACAAACCAAAGGCCCCAATGTGTTCTGTCAGCAGGCAAACTTATAAGTAAGAAACTGCGCACAAGTGGCACACAATTGCCGTACAAACTGATTTGTTAGTGACAATGAAGACACTTTTGTATACGTACAAAGCGTAATTACTTACTAATTGCGACAACTTATCTATGCGGCAAATTGTAGTCGTTGCAGATGAACACATTCGCTCATGGATAAAAATATGCTGAGCGCAAGCAGCCCCCACGAATGCGTCTTGCCCCGTAATGCTGATGTATATAGGACGCTTATAACTTATCAGACCCTTCAGAATAATATTGATCTCATAGTGCACTTCGAAAACCCAGTAACGTTCGTAATATGTTATCATGTTTGGAGCGTGTTTAGGGTGAGTAACGCTTACTTTACTCTAGATTGCATCCTTACTTCTAAATGTGACGCAAGAAAAGCAGGTATGCTAAACATATAAAGCAAGGAAGAACATAGTGCACATCTGACGTTACCGCGTAGGTCGACTGCCTTTCTTGTGGATGTAGATATAGGATTCTATAACATTCTTGTTTCGCCACGCGCACAAGCTCGCGGCAGTTTCGTTGCGTATTGTTCCGAGTGCAACGTGTCCTCAAGAACGTGCACAATGGGTTCGACCGTGCAAGGGACATCGATCAGCGCAAGCTGACTGCTTATCTTCTTTCTTTCCCTGAACTACGCACTATAATACAGTGTGTCAAGGTTCACTGCTTCTGTCACCTCTAGCGAAGGTGTGCTGAATGTATTTTTACTGCGGCTGGTTAGGTTATTCGGTACTCTGTTACGAAAGCCAACTTTCTGCTGTATAGTGCACAGAGTGCTTGACTTTCTTTTTTATAACAGTTGATAAAACTTCTCTTTACGGAATACCGCATTATAACGATTATCCTCGTACAGTACAACCTCAGTCAAAGGGTATTGTGTCGCCGATGGGTGCAAAAATGAAAGTGTTGCAATTAAGGTTTTTAAATAAGTCTAAGAATCGCAACATGACTTTATAAACCTAGCAGCATCAATTGGGGCAACTTACATTAGTTACAATTCCATTATTTGGCGCTCTTTGGCTATAACTGACCCATGAACCACAAGACATGATATATAATCACAATTTCGTTTCTTTTCCCAACTCGTCTCACGGAGACAAACAAACAAACAAACAAACAAACAAACAAACAAACAAACAAACAAACAAGACCTTGCCTTATGGCGGCAGAATGCAGGCTTGGCAACACGTGTCTAGAGAGTGCATGAAATCTAAGATATATGTTGTTATGAACTGTTACATACCGGCCTGCAATATAGTATATTACTATAAGCGATGGATATATCCAATAAGGCACGGCTTTCGCAACTTAAGAAACGATCACGGTGGATTAAAATGTGACTGCCCCTGACTTTCCGGTATAAACTGCGTCAGTTACTCTCATGAAAAGTTAACTAACAAATATTGTTCATTAGGTATTTTGAAACACAAGCTACTAAAGGCAACTATATATCTGCCTCTATATAGAAACTATTCTGCAAAAAATAAAGAAGCAAGAAAAAAAAGCAATAAAAGCATGTTCGCACGCTCATTTTACTTCTATAAGACATCTGCATATTTAGTACTGAGCCCGCATACACCTTGTATATAACACGCATACGCGCGTGTTTGAAAAGGACTAAGGAGAGCCGTGGCAGACGTTAACTGCCGCCTAACGGTACTTACCAAATTCCAGATTCTAGCCTCTGAGATATTTCTTCCGGATTTGTAAACTTGTGCCCTGAAAAAAAAAAAAAAAGAAAGAAAATGAATTAGTGAAGCTTGCACTAGTGAACGCTAGCGAAGCAGATGACCACTTGGCTAGTGCAAGTTTGTCTCCGGCACAACCGCATGCATTATGTCGTGGTTCGAGGCTTCGGGAAACGGCTTGGACCACGGTCGTGTCGAACCATAGACGGTGGCATACGCGCAACGCGTGGCCTCGGCTCGACGCCTCCTTTGCTGTACTACAATATGCGTGTGTGCATCTTCGCGCCGTGAGAGGACGCATGCTCTCGCGGTGCGAAGCTATGCATAAACGCATAGATTTGCGAGAAGCTGTGCACCTGATAAATTAACGCACACTGTCTTTGTCTTCAATTTCTTATGTTTGAACATGTGCGCTCGCCAGCTGCAACATGGGCTGAGGTCATGTGCGCAAGAGAAGAAAGGAGCGCGCGTGCGAACGAAGTACATTGGGCACTGCATAGAAGTGCACGCGAACTCTTGGGGACCTGAAATAATGGTGATAATAATTTTGTGATACGCGGGCGCACAAATTATGATAGCCTGAAATGCTTCGCATTTAAAGAAACGATGATGGATACATAACCAATTCGGATGGTATAGTGATTGGTAGAAGTGAGGAGACAGCAACAGCGAGGACAGGGAGCAATATTTCTGCCGGAGTAGCGCCGAATTAGAGTCCGAATTCGCAAAGTTTTCGTAGTAGCACTTTACGTATAGCAACCCAACTGCCTTCACCGAAGATGCGTTTGCTGTAACGATTGGGCGCAACTTTTTATTTTTCTGTACACAATGTGTGTGTGTGTGTGTGTGTGTGTGTGTGTGTGTGTGTGTGTGTGTGTGTGTGTGTGTGTGTGTGTGTGTGTGTGTGTGTGTGTGTGTGTGTGTGTGTGTGTGAATAGTGTTGGTCAGGTTTTATCAGCCTGTCTTTGCATCACTTCCTCGCTGTCACCACAGCCGGGTCCGGGGTGACTGTTCGTGCACCACATTTGGGGCATGCGACAAAACAATACCTGATGCGCTACAAGCGATCAACAGCGCATTACGCCCCGCCCATTACACTTAGGAATATGCTACAGAAGTTAGAAACGCAGTATGCAGTATTCTCCTCAGATAACTCAGCTTGTCCGCCTGCATGCAGCTCTCCACGAGAAGTACATTACACTCGGGCTGTGTTGATTACCATATTATCAGAGCGACCTGTGTGAATTTCTTCAGTACTATAGAAGACACTGAAGAAATCATTAAAGATACACTAAACGGGAACATTAGACCAGTTTCAGGCAGCAGAAAACTTTTAAAAAGCGTCATCTCCACTCGCTGAACGTGAAAGTCAATTTCTAGAAGTTGGATTCCTTAAAGAGACACTAAAGAGCAAAATGATTTTTTTGTGTGTGCATTATTGAACTACCCTTTCAAAATACCAACAGCACCACCCTCGCCACGAGAGAACGCTTAGTTAGCAAGAAAACACACACAAAGGGAATGCGGTGGCAACGCCGCCTTCACGCTCCCGCACCAAACTCGCTATGACGTCGTGATTCTGAAGGCGCCCGCTATGGCGCACCAACTTATTTTCCGCTAAAAATAAATCACGTTGTGTTGTAAGGCGCCCAGAGACTTAACGAAGTAGGTTTCATCAAATTACAATGAGCCAATATGGCTAAAATACGAAGGAAATACTTTGAAATCCGCGACGTCACCCTTTCGTTCGGGTGTCCAAGTGTGGGCGCGAAAATCAAAAATGAAACTTAACTTTAGCCTTCGTTTTCTCTTCTAATACTGAACCCATGGTGGCGAAATAAACGACGATAGAGATCTCAAATAATAATCCATCGACCTAAACACTCATCATTTCTATTCAGTGTCGCTGTAAATGCGCCCTGCAACACTTCTTAAACATAGTCTGAAAACCATGCCAATCGGTCGTGGAGGTTCCTGGGAACGCGTGAGCCAAATATTAGCTATTTGCATGTACATTCACCAGGGATTTCTCAGTTTGATCTCAAATATAGCTGGAAATCGCTCGCTCTCCTTTCAACTAATGACGTCACAAGTATAGCACCGACTGCGTCGCTTCACTTCTTTTGTCGTTTTGAAAGAACGATACATTCGTTTGCTTTATTTGGTTGAACTCGAAACGAACAAATAAGGCATCGCCGGGGAAGCACCTCTGGGTCACGTGCGGCTGGGGTAGAAGCCAGTGGAGCCTCTTGGGGCTCCACCCATCAAGCTCGTAACCCATTATTTCCCCCTTTCCTAGAACCCCAATAAAGTTTTCCTTCCTTCCTTCCTTCTGTGATTATGGGACCACTAATTCTTGTTTCACTCCAAGCGGCGGAGTCAGTGTTCCTTGCGACGTAGTATGTTGGAAGAATAGCAGGCGGTTTCCAGTCGTATTTGAAGCCAGATTACGGATTCCCTGGTGCGCGCAGCGTACTAATATTTGGCGCACTTGTTCACAAAATCCTCCAGAATGATGGGCGCCGTTTTCAGACTATAGGTTAAAGAAAGGAAAAGATTGTTGCAGGCCCCTGTAACACTGGCATCTATTAGGCCCTTGTTATGTCGTATATATATAAAATCAGCTTACTTTCACGCAACCCTTTTTAGCGCGAGAAAAAGCGCTAAATGTTGCCTTGTATATTATTGTCTTATACGAGTCACTTTGTTAGCAACAAACTGCTAATCGTTCCGAAGGTCACCGATACCACCGGACATTCAGGGGGGGAGTGTAAACTTGTCCATTATCTTTCATTTTACTTCGTTTATGGCACGCCAAATTTCTACAGAATATATATATATATATATATATATATATATATATATATATATATATATATATATATATATATATATATATATATATATATATATATATATTTTCGAAGTTGCACTCGGAATATGTGATGTAGATTAGTTCACTATATTTTAAATATTGTTTTGATTCCGCAGACCAAGGCGACGGGAGCTTTCTTCGGCATTCTTTGCCACGTTTTTTGCTGAGCACTTATGCTGCTCCGATCGAAACATTGTCTGTAAATGCTTTATTTATATTTACACCGCGGGACTGTCTTGGACTCCACGCTTCGAGCAAAATTATTAGCTTAGTTAAAAATAACAAGTCACTTACCGTCCATGTTAAGCCTTAAGATAACTTTGGCCATGTCTTGTACATGACGAGTAACTATTTCTGCCGATGCGTCGGGCTCCAAAGAAAGGTCTTTTAGTTCGGGTCAAGAATAAATACAAGCAGCATTCATTGCTTCAAAACAAACAAACAAACAAACAAACAAACAAACAAAACAATCTAATAAAGAAACTAACAGATAGATAGATAGATAGATAGATAGATAGATAGATAGATAGATAGATAGATAGATAGATAGATAGATAGATAGATAGATAGATAGATAGATAGATACCTCCACTTAGCTTCCGTCCATTTTCTTCACTGCCATTTTCTTCCCGCCCCCGTCCCATTTCGTTTAGATGACATAACCCACAAAACCGCCCCGACACGGTGGTCTAGCGGTTATGGCACTCGGCTGCAAATCCGAAGGTCGCAGGATCGAATCCCGGCCTCGGCAATTGCATTTCAATTGGTGCGAAATGTTGAGGCCCGTGTGCTGAGCGGTATGTCAGTGCACGTTAAAGATACTCAGGTGGTCGAAATTCCCGGAGCCTCTCTCATAATCATATCGTGGTTTTGAGACATAAAACGCCATAAATCAAACCCACAAAAGAAAGCACCCTTGAGAAATTTATTTAGTTATAACGCAATAAAATGCCGAGCTCAGTCCCGTTCATAGTGTCCTCCTGCGTGCACTCTTCGAGTGCACTCCCCTAGGTCGCGGAGTCTGTTAGCCATGACTTGTGTATAAGTGAACCATAAGTGTCCTTGTGTCTTGCTGGATGCATGCCAGGTTAGGGCAGTGCCAGAGCCAGACAATCGAAGCACTCACTAGAGTACATGCGTATGTGTCCGGACTGAGAAGTGTGAATGCAAGGATTTCCTCACGACAGCAGTATTTTAGCACCTATACGCGACGCTGGTGAACTGGTGCTCACGCAAGCATGTGTATCGCGAATTTATTTATTTATTTATTTATTTATTTATTTATTTATTTATTTATTTATTTCAAACAGCGGGAAGCATTCCTATGTGGTGCATGTCCTCGTATAGTAGGCTATGTATAGAAGCGCTCGGGCAACAGCAGGTGATATGACGGATGTTGCTTCGTGTACGAGGAGAGAGAATCACTCCGTGTAACCGAATAATGACCGGCCGCCCGACGCGCTTCAGATATGATTAAAATTAGGGGACCCTTAAGCTTCGCCTTTAAGAGTTGAACGCGATAGCGAAATCCGGCCCCCAGCCACTCAGTGCATACTTATTAATGTGTGTTGTTACACATACACACACGCACAGACACAGACGCACACACGCGCGCGCGAGACGTATCTATAGTAATGGTAGAGGTTTTCGATCTATTTAACAACACTTTTATATCAATTTCATGACAATTTTGTAGAGTGATGTAATCACATGGTCCTGTATTATGAACTACGCGTAGGCGTGACACTTTTATTCGTAAATGGTCACATTCTGTCGTCCTTCGTGCGTTAAAGGAGTCGTGAAAAGAATTTGGAAGTGCCCGGTTGTAATTTTCACTGCTTCAATACGCATTCGACAAGCAGATTCCGAAATATTTCGGTGAAATATTCAGTGAACATTTAATAACGCCCGTTTGAAACCGCAGCGTTCTTGCACTCCCGAAACGACTATGCGACACTACCGGCCGTCATGGTACTATTCGGTGACGTTGCAGTAAGTTATTTTTTAGTTCAAAGTCATAGTGAACTCGCGTTTGCTCTAAAAGAATCGATTTACTTGAAAGCTAGAAATAAAGAAAATACTTTAAAACCGTGAGGTGCCGCCATTCGGAAGCAAAGCTGTAGCACGGTTTGCTTTCCCGTGGCCTCCGAGGGCGCGCCAATCTCGGAGGCATGGCAGCTACTAACGTGACGTCATCTGCAGAGTTGAGAGAAACGCGCACAGTGAAACCGAAACCGCGTTTTTTATCGCTCTAAATCAACGCACACAGTGCAACGGAACAATGCATAGTGTTTATTGGAGGGTCAGGACCCCGAATACGCACTTAGTACAAAATGTTCAGAAAACGTTTCACGACCCCTTTAAAGGGCAACTCCGGCGCTTTTTCCACCATATTCTGATATTGTTGTTTTCCAGTAGTACTGAGAACCCTGAAGCAGCCACGGTCGTTCAATTTGCTCAGAAGCTCACCAATAATTTTAAATAACCGAATGAAAGATGTGTTCAAACCGAAACCGAAACGGGTAGACGCTTCGTGCAGCGTATGCGATGACGTCACAGCCTCCCCGCCATCAGAAATATGGAGCTAGTGGCAGAAAAATGAAAGTGGAGCTGTCATCCAACTATGTATTGAGCTCTTCTGAACTTGACAGGGACGATTTGAGCGCTGAACTATCACCGTTTTGCTTTAGGCGGCCCGCCTGCTCGGGTAGGCAGCGTTGCAGGTAATGACGTCAAAAACACAGGGTGGCTCGCGCGGGAATCCGCTAAAAAATTTTTAAAATTCATTTCCAGGAAAAGTAAATGACTTGCAACCGCCTGGCTTGGCATAAATTATTGCAGCACCGAGGAGAACATACGGAAAATTTGGTTGAGATTAGTGGACAATGAAAAATCGCCCGAGTTGCCCTTTAACTACCTGGCAGCTGTTCGATTTGTTCTTCTGGAGGCCTCTTCCGCCCAATCGCAACAAGTATCGCCTTATGGTCGGTGAAATGGCAATTGCAGTACTTCACTTCTTTAATGGTGTCGTGAGAATGAAATGCTAAAAAAGTGGATGCAGAGCATCCGACGAGGCCACATATAGGCTCTGCTGTAGTCGCATAGCCTCCGAGATGGCGGGCGCGCTCGTCGACTCGGAGGCCATGGTAGTCGAGACATTGCTTGATATGTCTTCCGCTAGATGGACATAGTTGTCCATTTTTGGAGCTGTTATTTTTCGCTCACGGCCGATTTTTTTTTTTTTTTCGCTCACAAGAGACGCGTGGAGACGCCGACACCGACGGCGGTACTTCTGCGGAACGAGCTCTCTAACGCTATCGTGTTAATATAACCTGTAGCACAGCCTACCTATTACTGACCACACCTTTAAACCTCACGTAGGAGAAAATTAGAAAGAAAGAGACGACACCAGCTCTTCACATTTAGGGATAGTGAGGGAAAGATTTTACATTCACCGAAACAACGTTGTTTCGATAGGAACATGGAACACTGATGCCTAAATGTGGGACTCATATCTCTATGCTATGACGGCAGCCAAAAAAAAAAAAAAGATATTTGGTGTGCTACAAACGTTCAGATACGTCCATTCAGTCAAGTGGAAAAAGGAATGGGCATATGAGAGTGGAACATTTAATCACGCCTCGCCGTATGACGCAAAAGAAGAAAATTAGCAAAAAGAAAGACGCAGCTTGAATTAGCCTTCGGGGAATAAGCATATACTTTAATACGAGACCTCATCACCTCATGATGGCCCCGCCACGGTGGTCTAGTGGCTAAGGTACTCGGCTGCAGATCCGAGGGTCGCGGGATCGAATCCCGGCCGCGGCGGCTGCATTTCGATGGAGGCGAAATGTTGAGGCCCGTGTGCTGTGCGATGTCAGTGCACGTTAAAGAACCCCAGGTGGTCAAAATTTCCGGAGACCTCCACTACGGCGTCTCTCATAATCAGAGCTGGTTTTGGGACGTTAAACCCCACAAATCAATCAAATCACCTCATGATGTTGTGGGCTCCTTCTTTTCACTTAAATATTTGAAGAAAGCACGTGCTCATGCGCCGTAACATGTCGAGAGTTGTGGGCTTACTGTGAAGGCGCCCTTCGTCAAGAAGCTAAACTACACGGCAACGCGAGCCCCCACGCCCCCTTTTTAGTATTTATTCCCCGGCTACGGTCTTTCTTCTCGGGTTCTGGGTCATTTAGCGGATTTTCATGGGAAATTAAAAGCCACGTCTGTACCCTCTTAAACACAAACTGTTCGAAAGAAATTATATCGATTATATGAACGGATCTCTCTTTCTGTGCAAAAAATTCCATAAGGCATTCGTTGTCGCGCAGCTATGATTGAGTTTCGTTTCTAAATCCTTCGCACAAGGGCACTTAGAGATCTGTTACATTTTAAGAGCCTTCAGTCAAGTGGAAAAACGAACGCAAAGCAGCCTCTACAAAAATATTGCGTTGTGTATTTCAAGACAGTATAGCCATCAGGATACTAACAAACGTGGATAAACCAAGTCAAGGTTCCCTCCCCATCGCGCACATACTATTCCCTCTCTCATTCGTGCCGCAGAGGTCACGACCCCCCTGGTCCGTATACCATGCGCACGCGTGTGCATTGTCCAGCGATACCATATGGATTGGCCAGGAAGCCCCAACCTGCTGTCTCAATAGGAAACATACATAAAATGTGCTGAAATATAGGCTACCTTCCTCCATTCCGCACAGCTAAAGCCATGTCCTCGTGTATGAATTGTAGCCAACGATAGGAGCCACGCAACCTGGTCGCTGAATTGCTCCTTGTAGCGTTTTCTGCGTGTGCACGTAAGCTGGGCGTCTCTTGTGTGCGTGTCGTCATGTTGCACGCCCCGCTCCCCCCCCCCCCCCCACCTCTCCTCGCCCTCGCCCGGTCTACGTGCAGCGCTCTTGTTTCCGTAGCTACGGGCGACCAGACAGCGTCCTGGCATAACGCGTGGCGTCCTTGACGCTATGCGCCGACGCCGCGGGCCAGTTGCGTCGGGGCCGTCGTTGTGGCGCCACGCGCCACGACTCGGGTGTATAGGAGACAACGGAGGGGCATGGGCGTGCGCGTCTCGTCCCCAGGGCGCGAGACGGGCGCCGAAGGAAGCGGAACTGCCGCCGGGAGCGCGTCACGTAGCCCGCCGAGCAGGTCCACGCCGGGTTCCGGCCATTCCGGTTTCTTCCTGGCACCCTTTCCTCGTGGGCCGTTCCACAGGCGAGCCAATCCAAGGGCAATTTCGCCGGCGGCGGCACCCGTCACGCCAAGCAGGAGGAAGCCGGGCTCAGGAGCAATGACCTTATTCTCGCGCGCACCGATAGCAGGATCAACTGGCCAATCCGGCGGCCTACGGAGAGAAGGGGGGGGGGGGGGGTGTTCTAGAATAGTGCGTGGCTACCCCCCCCCCCCCCCCCGAATTTGTTGTTTATTTTTACTCACATCCACCACGCATCTCGCCTGCAGTGCGCGGTCGTCCTCGGTCGCGTCATCCAGCAGGTAGACCGCCCCCACAGCCTCTAATTTGCGCTTCCTGGCGAGGGGCACAAGTACACCAAAGATAGCCCGATGGAACCACCGCTCTTTCACAATCGATCTCTAATAGCGTAGCCCCTAACGGGGCCAGCATAACCACGCACGCCGCCATGCCGGTTAAGGACCTCGTTAAACTCGGGGAGTGGGAAGAGCGTTGTGATATGGGGCCCTGAACAGCTGCTAAACACGGGCTGTTTTTCGATAACACCTGTCCTCGAGTCGTTTAATGTAGGAAATCGCCGAACCTATTACGGAGAAATACCTGTCCCTATATTATTTTGAAGCACTGGTCTGCCAACTTTTGCAAGCGCGTGGACCACCAATTGCCCTCGTGGGTTGTCTCGCAAGTTTGCCACCAGATTTCCCAAAACGCGGCGACGAGGGTGAGCGGTGTTCGTCCCCGTGCCTGCTCAGAATGTGCGGACTCATTTATGCACTTCCTTGTGGGCTCCCTGCGCGACTTCGGTTATCTGCACAACAAACCGGTCATAGTATCGCGTACAGTGCCTTCCCGCCGCAGGTCCTTGAGAAGTTCTGTCGCAACCGCAGCCGAGTAGTTAGCATTGAGCTCGGCGGGTTGGTAGTTTATAGCGACGATGGTTTGTGGGGGGCGGGGGTCGGTGGTAGGGCCTGCAGGTAGGCGCGCGGTAACGTAGGGAAGGACATGAAAAGAAAGAGACATGCTTTTATCTCCCTGTATTTCTAAATGGCTTTGCAACGGCACTCGACATACAGAATTCGCAGTGAGCGAAAAAGGGTTAAAGTTTCCTTGTCCGCTCCAGATTCAGCTCGCGACCCCCGTTGTTTATGTCACTGATTGCAAAACCTCAGCAACATGATCTGTATATACGAGCACAACTGTCAGTATAAACGTATAACCGGGAGTAGCTTACGCATAAATATGTGCCTCAGATGCTCGAGCAGCAGCTGTAGCGAAATACCGCGTCTCGTGCTGTACTCCTACGGGATGTCTTATGCACGTCCCCCGCCGCACTAAACCAGAGGCGAAATGGTGTGTGGTTTACCTTTCGCTCTGTAACGTCGGTATTGGTGACGATGGCGTCCACTGACGTCACAGATCTGCGAGGTGACGCCAATAAGATTGTGTAAGAATGTGCTGTAGCGTTGTGCTGCCGTAGAGCGATAAAGATGTCTTGGCACTGTCGAACGTTATAGCAATGACGCGTGCTGGTAGCTTACAGTATAAGCGCTGCACACCTTCGTAACGTCCCATAGCGAAAGGCGTGCCGTTTGACCAGCGCCATTTATCGACATCACGCAGGAAGAACCCCTGTGACACCTATCTATAGAAACGACATGCATTCGTCGTGTTCCGCAATATTATTTAAGAGGAAGGCCTAAGCGAGAATGCCTTAATTCTTCACAAGTCGTACCACCGTGTCACTTCGAGTTGCCGCGAGCAGGCGCCCATGACAGTTGTTATCGAAGTGCCCTCGTAGAGCTTCGGACTACAAACGGGTAGATCGATTTTTCTCCTTTTCCTATACACGACACACTGTTGCGGCACGCACGCATGTGCAAATCATCCGCGCAACGCATTCATGTGTACGTACATGTACGCCGTTAAGAAACACAAACACACCTTCCGGCAGTTGTTCAGACTATGCATTACACAGTGGAACCTCTAGACACTAATCCATCGCACGCCCAGCGTTGTGTACAAGCAGCGTTATGCAAGCCGAAGCACCTGGCCAACGAAGGCGTATAGGGCACGCGTGTGCGAGAAGGTCCCGCCAAGCTGGCTGCCGGCACTTTGGGGCCGCTTGGTTCCAGCGTTGTTTGTTTTGACTGCGTGACTCCAGATCGGTGTCAAGGGCGAATACACCTCCCTTACCGCCGCCGCTTAGCGGCCAATCAGCGCGGGTCGCTCGGGTGGTGGCAAAGCAGGGTGGAAGCAGCAGCGGCAAGCCGGCTTTCCCCCGCGGCGGCAGCCCCGTTCTGTGCCGCTGCAACGCGCGAGCGACCTGAGCCGTCTTTGCCGCCGCAATGAACGCGTTGCGCAAGCGACACCCCCTAACACCGCGCTCAATGCGTCTTTTCAGGAGACCGATTGCCACCTAATCGCAATCCTTTTTACTTACGCGGTGAAACCTGGCTTTCGAAGATAGAAAAAGAAAAAAACGCATAGCCCCGTAAAGGGTGCACCGCTGTAAAGGACGCTGTAAGGTTCAATTGAAACCGCTGCTCATCCGCGGATACCGCGTTTTTAGAAGTGTGATAGAACACATGCAGGATGTAGGTTGGCGCAGTGTTTATGAATTAATGCTTAGGGGCTTCTTGGTTTGCGATGATCTTCAATATACGCCGCAGAAGCTAACGGAATGGAGGACTTGCACCATGCGGGTAGTGATCGCTGTACCTCGCGTCCGGACGGGCGGGATGTGGCAGGAATTGCTACGGAGCTAGTGCCGTTGGAAGTGTATATTCTAAACATTTCGCGAACGATTTTTCTGTTATTGCTATCGGCCCACTAGTTATCTGAAATTATTTCATCGTGTCATTTGTTAAATTTAACGCGACCCTCACAACTACTCTTTGTCCAGCACAGGTCCTATATGCTTGTAGGGTATACACATGCTCATTTGCCCGTTTCCGGCATACTTCGAGTGTACTATTTCCTCTCTGCGAGTGTTCATTCTGTATACTCCTGTACTCAAAATTTTCTGAATACTTAATTTCCAATATGTTCACCCAGGTGCCCTTTGATCCGCTCTGCTTTCTTACTGCACATTTTGTTCTCCGAAGCACCTTATAATGCACACCCCGTGAACTCGCTGCCCAGCGTTTCTTTTGTATATATTCATGCAATCTTGGTTCCCGTGCAGCATATTTCTTCTCGACGTTCGCTCTGCTTTGCACAGTCGATTCTCCTAATAACTGGCTCCGAGTTCCAGCCTTGCAAGCGGAATTCCTTGTGTACTGCATCCCGTGCTTTTGTTTTCGGCGCACTTTTACAAACTCTCCCTGTTGTGCGCGATGATGACGGTGTTCAAGCAGCACCTGCACGGAAAGTCGCCGACCTGCAGATGTCGTAGCGTGCGAGCAAATATACCTTTTCTTTCTGCGCGACAGTCACAGCAAATGGTCGAGGGTTTCGTCGGTGTCACAGACATCGCATGCTTCACTGTCAGTCGCTCCAGTTAAGGCGAAATATGTCTTCGTGAAGACAATTCCTAGCCAAAGCCGGCAAAGAAGTGAGGCTTCACGTCAAGAAACTCCTTTGATGGAGGGTGGAGATGCAGGAGAGGGTTCTGTTGATGCATTCGTACTTTGCGAGTTCCACTGAGCCAATGAGAGACGCGCCAGGTGTCGAAGCTGCAAGCTGCATTGCAGTGTCTGCCCTTGACAGCGGAATCGAAACGATGTTCGCTTCTTGATGTGAGGTGTGAGCAGCGTTATCTGTGGAATCATCGCCGCTGATTCCGCAGTGACTATAGACACCCAGTGAAAGTCGATCTCGTGGCCATTTTGTCTGAGGTGGCGGTGAAGTTTGATGATATTGTAGGTCGTTTGTTCGTGGCATCCGCTCCTGGCCATCCACAAGGCACTGAAAGCATTTTTGTGCTCTTGAGTACGCCGGGTTTGAGCGAATGCTATGACTGATGGCGCAATACTACACACATCTTTCGTTCTTCCCCTTCATTATCCTTCTTTCTCTTTCTCATATTTCTGTATTTCCCCTTACCATTCTCCCTGTGATATGGCAGCCAACCGAACGCCTTTCTGGTTGACCTCCCTGCTATGCGCTTCTTCCTTCCTACAGCGTCCGTCCTCCGCAGTTCCCGAGTCCCGTTCCGCCTGTTCGATTCCTGCTTCTCAGTGTCGTGCCAGCATAGTGGCTGATTTGTATAATATTCATACCACTTTTTTTTTTTGTCGCTTTGCCTGTCCCTTTAGGTTCGCCACGCCCTGTCGTAGAGCTCACGACGTTTGTGGTGTTTCTTGGCAGCCATGCGTTGTCGCCTTGCTTTCGTTCGGCGTTCACATGATGGAAATCATATATACATAAAAGTAGACGCAGCTGAAAGTTTCAGCAAGCACTGAACGTTGTGTATACCATCTGCACAGTGGGCAGTCACCTTGAAGGCGTCATGGTTTGAGAGGCAGCATGCGCATACGCAAGTAGCCCAATCCAAATCCATTCTGTCCGCAAGAAGCGCTTACTTCCTGATTACCGTGCAGCCGCGGATGCGCGAAGGCAAGCTTTCTGGTTCTCTCCTATTTTCTTTTATTTTTTTAACACACTTAAACAATTATCTGGACCGATAGCCAAGGAAGGCTAGTATCCGGTCTTCTGCATCGCCGCCGCCACTGCCATGGATGCGCGGAGACGGGTGCCGTCAGGTGGTGTTGTGCTCAATGAGCTAGGTTACAGCAGCAATCGTGTGGAAATAGACAAAGAAATTATTGCTTAAAATGAAAGACATATATTTTCTCTTACTAAGCGAGCTCCAATGCGGAATAAAAATATTTAGATTGACAATCCGTGGGTTAACGAAAACGTCGGAGTGAGAGACTTAAAGGGCAACTCCGGCGGTTTTTTTCACCACGTTCTGATATCAATGTTTTCCCATGGTGTTGATAGTCCTGTAACAGGCAGGGTGGTTGAGTTTGCTCAGAAAGCCACCAATAATTTTAAATAACTGAAGGAACAATGTGTTCAAACCGAAACCGAAACAGGTAGATGATTCCTACAGCGTATATGGTGACGTCACAAGTGTCCCCACCATCAGAAATATGGAGCTTGTGTCAGAAAAATGAAAGCGGCGGTGTCATCCGACGATATATTAAGTTATATGCCAGCTTTTAACTTGACAGCGCTGATTTGAGCGCTTAAGTACCACCGTGTTGCTCATGACGGCCCGCCTGCTCGGGTAGGCAGCGTAGACACTAATGACGTCAAAAACACAGGGTGGCCTGTAGGAGAATCCGCCAAAAAGTATTAAAGTTCGTTTTCAAGAAGACTAAATGACTTGTAATTGTCTGGCTTGGCATGTATTATTACAGTGACGATGAGAAGATATACTGAAAATTTCATTGAGATCCGTGGACACTGAAACATCGCCGGAGTCGCCCTTTAAGAAGATAGAACTACAACCGGTGACACCGCCTATTACGATATACCTCCAAAATACCGACTTAGCTCCCCCTAAAAGCAAGCCGCAACAACGCAACGATCGACTACACTGTACACCCATATGCGTAAAAGGGGTTGCGAATACTGGCTGTCTAATGTGGTACAGACAATAAAAATGAGCAAATATCGATGCAACATGAGCTCCTATGCAAGGCTTATGGCGCTGCCTTTCGTTGGTAGGCCTTCGCTTTATCGGCGAATGTTATCCTGCGCAGGGTTATTGATAGGAGTCAGATATCGATGTAGACGGAGAACTGCCAAGCACAGGCGTCGCTGCTCATTTCGCAACGAACGCCATGACGTCTGCCTTCTATAGTTCTATTCGTGTGTTTATGTGTGCATTGAAAGGCGTGACCAGCTCGCGAGACGTCCGGCAACGGACTGTACTCATAACACGCGCTAAGTTGTCAGATAAGTCCTTTTCAAGTACCTACATAAGAAAAAAGAAACAATAAAACATAAAAATCATTAAAGAACATAAACACCGCAGTTCAGTAGCTGGTGGTTCTTCTAATGGCGGCCACAGCTATAGGAGAGGCCAATCCTTCTGGAGTACCATTACCCGGCAGATTTTGGTCCCAGCGCTGTTATTGAGAGCACCGCGAAGAGCGAGACTTCGCTCGCCGGGGTCCGGTGGAAGCTCTTAAGATGGCGCAGCTCTATAGGAGGAAATGTCCTGATTTCCCAGGCGTGTAAGGGAGCTTGCCTCCGGCGTATGCAGAAACTACTCAGTGGATCGCTTTGCGCGACTGTCCCAGAATGACAAGCAACCTACCCTAGGCCGCTAAAGGGCGCAGAGACATAATTGCGCGTTCGTCGCTCCGCAAGCGTAATGAACTACGCTTGAAACCAATTAAGAAGAAAGGTTACACGTCTCGTCTCACAGACAAAGAACAGCCGCGGTTGGCAGTGAGCACGAGCTGAGCGACAGGACTTGCAGGCAAAAACACTAGAATGTCAACGAAAGCAAGCAAGCCAAGGTGCAAACGGCAAATTGGCAAGACGGAAAGAGTGGCCGAAAGCAGAAAAAAGAAGACAGCAAGTGGACGCAGCATGAGGCCGAAGAACGCGGGAAGAATGAAGCCGCGGGGACGCTTGGGCGAGTGCGAAGACGAGGGCAAATGAGCGAAAAGTTCGGGGACCTCTTGCGTCACGGCGACGAGCGGCGAGTGCGCGCGCGCGCCGCGAGCCTCCAAGGTTGCCAGCCCGCACGAAAGCGAAAACCGTCGCCGAACGGGCAGCGAAAGAAGCAAACAGGCCCAGGAGCCAAGGGGGAAAAGACAAAAAGGAAAAAAGCGAAACGAGTAGCGCTACGCTCCAGAGAGCAGGAACTGCAACAGTCCGCGGGGTACGAAGCGAGGAGGAAGCCTGCGGAAGGGTGGATGCACGTCGGAGAAATGCGCGAGGCACGTTGCGTGGCTGATGGCGGCGGCCGCGGGTACGTTGCCCCTCGGCGGAAGGAGTCGCTGGCGTGCAAACACGAGAGGGGCTACCTCCTGCCGGACGAAAAGAAAGCGCCGAAGCACCGGCGAGCACGAATTCGAGTCGTGATTTATTCTGCCTGTTGTGCCCGCGGGAAGAAAGGGCCGAGGAGGCAGCGCGACTCGCCGATCATTACGCAGGCCTTCCCGAGGGGCGCTCGTTCCGGCGCCGGAGGCTTTATCCGCGGCGCTGATGGCCACCGCAGACGTCGTGATGGTGCCGTCGCGCATAGCGCACCTCTGCCGAGGAGGCCATTCGCAGAGGATGAGAGTCGGACTTGGAAGTTCATGGGCAGGGGTCCGTGACGGAGAAGGGCTGCCATCATACGTCGTGTTCACCTGCGACATTTTCGGCGGGGCCCTCCCTCTCCACCCAAGGTCGGGCCACTGCGGCAACACCCGGAGTAGAATGAGGAACGCCGCAAAAAATCGTATCGTGGCTTAACCCGGAGCACAGGCGATTGGAGGTCGCCCAGTCGTACCTCCTTGTAGTGCTTCTCTGCCATACATCATTTCGTGCACTGTATTGGGTGAAAGCACCACGGTTGGTTTTGTCGCTCTATGCGAATCATTTCTCTTGGCGCCTAACATCCTGACTTTCGTCAGTGTTTCGTTTTTCCACCACATATCTCCACACATACCGCATTCCACTGCATGAGCTCTCTACACAGAAGTCAGCTTTTGTGACCAGCTGTGCGAGATAGAGCAGGAACACGGCTTGAGCCTTGCGTGTTTGCCGCTTGCCCCCCCCCCCCCCCCCCCTCTCTCTCTCTCTCTCTCTCTCTCCCTTTATACCACTTTCTCTCAGTTTGTAGAGGTGTTTTTGTTGCCGTATACTTGAGACGCTTATTCAACTTATGTTAAGGGACTAGCGTATGCGTACGAGTGGAGATACAAGATTTCTGTAACCGCAAGAAGCCATCAAGGACGCCACACCCTCAGTCCCTTTGGCTGCCTTCTTCGTTATCGTCTGCGTCCGCCCGAGAAAGTCAGCCCCTAGGGACCTTGCGACACTATGAAGGTCTGCAACGTTCGAAATGATCATTCTGGTAGCAATCTGTTTTTTTTTTTTTTCGATCATCCCATGAAATGTCTTGACTCCCACTACTGTCGAGGCACAGCAGTGTACCTGTCCATATCACTCGACGTGCTTACTGCAAAAATGCGCACGCCGGAGTGCCTCTTCTAGAAGCGCGCCTTAGCCCTTCCTTTGCATTACGCCGCAGCTTCGCAGGACCCGTCGCCAAGCAAACAAGGCCCACGCCCAGTCAAATAGGTCCAGGCCGGCGGACGTCCAGGACAAAGGCGGCCAGCAGCGGCGCTTCTCTTTCCGTGCCGGACAGGCCAGGACTTCCTGCTACGCAACAGGTTCGGCCGGAGGTCCTTGAACCGGCTTCCTCCCCCCACCCCTCCGCCGCGGGTGGAGCAGCGTGATGCTCGCTCCAGGGGCTCCAGCGCGGAGCGCGTCCACCACGCTCCGCCGCGCCTGCCGCCGGCACCAGTCGTAGTCGGTCAGGCCAGCGACAAAACCGAGACATGGGAAACCTGCTCGTACGAAACGATCGACGCCGACAAATGGCGTTTGCACCGACTACGTCGAAATGGATGACTGACCGGAGGCTGGATACTTCGCACGGAGGCCCTTGGAAGAAACGGACAGGCCGCCCACTGAGCGAGTGCCGCGTTTACGAAACAATGCTTTCGTGTTACGCACTAAGCATTGACCGCTACAGAGACGTCAATAAAGGCGGCGAAGGGCGGAAGCGATGGCCATATAGGGTGTAATGGTAAACCGTAAAGGCAATGTACCCTCCGAAATGGGAGCAGGTGATGGCCATGGTTCTGTTGCAAGGACGAATAAGAGCAGCCACCGTTAATGGTACTGGTCAAACTCCGTTACTGGTACGACAGTTCTTTTCGTGGTCATCGTAGTTACAACAATACGAAAACAGCGCAGGACACAGGACAAGGAAGAGGACAGACACGGGCGCTGACTAACAACCACATGTGTTTATTGCAACAATCGTCGTGCATAAGTATGCCGCCACTATCAATACGAAATGAACAACAAAATCAGCATGCGCAGAATCCAACTACATATCTTCAATTTAACAACTCAGGTACGATATATCCTTCGAAAGAAGGGAAATGGAGGGTAGGCTAACACATGCTTCTCCACTACTACGGATGTGATAGGCTTCTGATATAAGACGAGCGCGTTCATCCCGGTACTTGGACAAGAAAATCACATTTTTGAAAGATGGCTCGCAGCCACAATCATTGCAATGTATTGATAGTTGGCTATCAGTGGCCTTCTTTTTAACTTTGTTCGCGTGCTCACCCATGCGTACATTAACACACCGGCCGGTTTGCCCAATATAACACACCGGCCGGTTAGCCCATCCGTAGTAGTGAAGCATGTGTTAGCCTACCCTCCATTTCCCTTCTTTCGAAGGAGATATCGTACCTGAGTTGCTAAATTGAAGATATGTAGTTGGATTCTGCGCATGCTGATTTTGTTCATTTCGTATTGATAGTGGCGGCATACTTATGCACGACGATTGTTGCAATAAACACATGTGGTTGTTAGTCAGCGCCCGTGTCTGTGCTCTTCCTTGTCCTGTGTCCTGCGCTGTTTTCGTCTTCTTGCAATCATGAACCAACCAGCCCAAATGCGTGCCCTTCTACATCGTAGTTGCATTGTCATCGTCCTATACAATCAGATCAGACATAATTTCCAGAATTCAACCGAGATAACCGTATGTGGCGCAAGTTACTCGTCATCTAGAACGAATGCGTCTATATACACTTGCAGAGCGACATTTTTCAAACTGAAAATTTTTGATACTACAGGCATACAGTCGAGCATTTTGAAAGCTATCAGACCTTTCGTCATGCATCTTCGTGACCAGCTAGAAAAGCCGCAAATACGTGTAGTCACACGTGACCATCTAAGAATGCAAACATAAGATCATCGATTACGTGTTATTGTTCTCTATAGTTTTGCTTTTCTTCAGTTATTTTTCGATCTTCTAAACACTTCTTGTACAGCAAACACTCGCTTCCGATATTGCGAGTGTATACGTATGTATGGTGACGTTAGGGTAGCTACATGTACAGGGTGATCCTTTATGAAAGAGAATACGCAGTCGTGTGACCTCTACTCTGCGGAGCGCGCCACGCGGCGCCAGTGCAAGCAGAAGAAATCGCTTCCGCTTTTCGCATCACGTATCAGCGGCCAGAAGTATACTATCTATCAGGAGAGATTCCCACTGTCTGTCGCCATACCAGTTAGTCTGCCCGCCAGTAGATGAGGCCAGAAGCAGACGTACTTCTTATTGATGCCACTTGCTGGCGCTGTAAGCCCGCTGCACACCACAGGCCATGCGCCCGCGGCTTGCTTTTCATAAATGACCACACTCTACTAAACCACGGGCGTGTGGTTTGTGTAAATCGTCGTTTTCTGGTACACTAATATGCGAAGACCCCTTGCAGAGAACTCGAAATTATCTGGCAAGTCACCTTACCTCATTACACCTATAATCTTCTGCTACATTCGACTACATGTTCTCTCCCTTGCATCCATTTACATTGACATAATAGACAATCAGTTATCTAACCTTCGGATTAGAAAGCTTGATCGACGGTCGTTTCTCCCAGTCTTAACGATATTATATCATCCTTCTGTGTTTTCTGTGAAATCCATCCCTTCTCTTCGTAAAGAAAGTTGAAAAAACAACAGCAAACAAACAAGCAAGCCACGATGTCCGCGTCTATTTTACCGCTTTCGTCAAAGCTCAGCGTGAATACATGCGCTGTCGTTCGTGTTTAATTGTTTCGTACTTTTAAGACTACCTGTGCAGCTGGAGTTACTAGAAATCGTCTATTTTCTTATTTCACATAAGACACTCACTGTGCCTGTGCACAAACACGCCTTAAGTGACCCGTGTCGCGCGATGCTGTTGGCTTGTCCTGTATACCAACAATTTCAAAACAAATCCCACATATACACGCTATTCATATAAACCATCGTGGCGGTGTACGTATCCGCCACGCAACTTGGGGCAATTCTCGGCCTGAATCATCTCCAAGGATACAAGCCAGCATGTCCTGCACCGAGTCGACGGCCTTGCCGTAGAAGGCTTGGAACTCCTTTCGCAGGTCGAAGAAGTGGTAGAAGGTGTCCGGTAGTAGGATGCCGTGCCTCACCGCCTCCGGATGCAGCGCCTGGCGCAGCGTCAGCTGGCCATCCGTCACGAAGTAGAACTGGCCGCCGGCCTCGGCCTCCAGCCGCGCCCGGGCCCACTGGCTGAACTGCGAGGAACGAGCGCATGGTCAACGTGACCTTAGTGACATATTTTAAGCGCCATAGAATGAGACAGGGATGAAGTACACTCTAAAACGTAAAGAATGAAATGGGGTATCGAGGTTACCCTTTTAGAGGAATAACTGACTTGCCACGCCCATTCCTCTCTTTTGGGGGTAGCTGCGACGGGATGAACTGTTACTTCCCATAGAAGTTACTCCTTAGAGGAGTAACTAAGTCGAGCAACGGATACTCCTTTCGAATGCTTCCTAATGGAGCAACAGTTACTATTTCCCAATGCTCCCCAAGGGAGAAGGGGATCCTCTTTCTTAATACTCCTCGGGGAGCAACGGTTACTCCTTCCCAGTAGTCTTAAAGGCGCAACGAATCTCCTTTTTTAATACTTCCAAGTGAGCAACATTTACTCTTTTCCATTACCCCTGGAAGAGGCACGGGTGCGCTTTCTTATTACTCCCAGCCCAGGGGAGCCACAGTTGCTTCTTCCCAAAACTCCCAAAGGGAGCGGCAGTTGCTCTTTTCCGTTACTCCTAAGTGGAGGAACAGGTACTCTTTCACAGTACTCCTAAAGGAACAGATGCTCTTTCTCAATAACCCTTAACAGAGGAATGGTTCCTCTTTCCTAGTACTACTTATGGAGCAATAGTTACTCTTTCCCAATGGGAGGAATGGATACTCTTCTTCAATGCTTTGCAATGGAGTAACATTTGCTTGTACCATGTGCTCCTCAGAGACCACCAGTTCAGCTCACCGGTGTGGAAAACGCAAGAAAGCTTCGAGGAGCATAAGACCCATCCCTACTGCTTGATTTTTCTTCGGGTTGTACAAATTTTGACAGAATTCCCAGAAATAGCAGTAATTACTATCTAGTCAGGCCGGGGGTGCGATCGGAGATCTTTGTTCGGAACACGACGTGTTCGCTCGCTGCAACGTCACGAAGTGGGGGCGCGGCTATCGTGGTGCGCGATGCGGGTCTGGCGCGAATGAGTGCGGCGCAAGCCTTCTGTGTTGGTCACTCTCCTTTGTTTGAGTGCGTACTGTTTCATGATCGGATGACCCATAAAATATGCGAGAACGAGAGGGCGAGAGCAACCAATGGGCAAGAGGCGAACGTCCCAAAAATTGAGGAGCAGCTTTTGTTGTCTGCTTTTAAACTATATTCTACAAAACAAAATGTTTTTCGTCTTGAAATGAATAAGGCTGTTTTGCGGAAACGTAGAACTCTTTTTCTGTGAACTTAAGCGCGTGACGTGCAGAGAAAACGTGGTCGTGCAAAAACGTGGCAGGCTCCGCTGCTTATACGAGGTAAGCACGACCACGGCCAATAACATGCAGTGAAAAGCGAACAAAACCACTCGCGTTCGTAAACAACGATCTTCGATCTCGCCCCGGCATCAAAACTGACTGATATTTTCTCTCACGAACAATTGCGGCCTACGAAGGTTTTATGAATTGAAGATCACGCTTGTACACAAACATCAAATGGACCTCGACAGAGGGATGCGAAGAAAAATTGGCCGCGTATTTACGTGCTTCGCTGCAAATGTCGTCTAAAGACGATAGCCTTCTGCCGGCCGTACTACGCTGCGTGAGATATGGACGCCATCTGGCAGCGCCGTCGTGAAACATGAGCTTGTGCAGAATCCCTGGGCAAATGCCAGATGGCAGGACCAAATCGTCGGCAGAGGCCTTTTCCGTGCATAGCGTCCCATTTTTAGCGCAGCCTAACAAACACTAGGGTCTTTAGAATTACGTATCCATGTATTTTCTAGTAAAGGAACACACTACCTATAATAACGTATTGATGTTGCGCCTCAGATATGCGTAATATTTGCTTTTTGATCGACAATGTTCATAAGTATGAACGCAGCTACCAGTTCAAGATGGCCAGGCGTTAGGCAAGTGCTTAAACTTTGGCCGGGTGGCTGGATCGCATGACAGACAAACAGAAAGACAGACCAAAATATCTGCGTTCAAGTATCCCAAGAAAGACTACCGTCTTTTAATTGTAACGGCAAAGCGAGACTTTTCTTGCGTCCGACGACCGAACAATCGCCCGCCGATAGAGTAGGAGGCTCTTCTTCGCGTGTGATCGCAGCGAACATCTTGCGCTAAAGCTGCTAGCCTGCACAGGGTAGAAATCATTGTGCAGCGCACACCATCGCACGCAACACGCGCGACACGCGGCACAAGCCACGGGCGTTCAATCAGTATATAGATGCCTCGAGGTGGCTATCACGCCTTGCTACAGATACTGCGCGGGTGACCCTAAACCGCAGAAAGAATGGCTGAGACATTGCACAATGCGAAAAGAACGAGGCTAAGATGTCGAAAGACATGGTGCTGTGTCTTTGTCTGCCCCTCTTGATATTGCTTCACGTGCCGTGGCTGCATTCCGCGTCCGATGTATCTTAACGTTATTGGATCATGGTAGCGCAGCTAGTCGTTCCGATATATACCACCGCTTTTATCGGTCAGTCGCTCACGTTCTTTTTTTCGTTTTTTTTTTTTTTTTTTTTTTGCCCCGGAGGAGCTGCCTCTCGGTGGACGGAAAATTTCGTGGTGTAAACACGAAGCGCCAGGTTAACAATTGAAGGCAAACGGAATATCCTTCTTTGCAATCAGGCATACAGCATAGAGCGCTGTATTCACGAATAATAATTCTTCGCAAATGAGGGTTTTTCGGCAAAACCCCATGCGTTAGTTAAGGAAACTACTATTGTGGGCTGAAAGATTATAGTAAATGTATTCGCAGATTACGTGACTAGACCAAGAAGATCTTACTAAGAAACGTTGTGCTACTTCTGTGCCCGAAGAGGAAGAGCCCAAAACCACAAGGACATAAAACCACAAAACAAGCATCAAAACCTCATGACAAACGATAAGGCGCCTGTGAACAATGGGAACACCCGCCCACGCGTTCCAGGTAAAGTTAGGTCGCAACTGCTCTCGAAAGGGATGTTTGACGTCACTCAAAGACCTCTTGTGACGTGGAAACCGTATAATAAGCACATGTGTTGTTCGATACAACCTCGCTGGACATTACGTTCGCAGGGTGGGATGGCGGCCAATTTCTCTCTTTTTTTTTTTCTTTTTGCTCCTAAAACGCCCAGAGCTCATGCTCAGTGTTAGGCTACGCAAAAGTAGTTATATTTGCTTCAGTTTGCATGCGTGCTGCCGATTAATTAGGATGAGATTTGGGCTTCATAGAGGTATCCGCTTACGTCATTAAAGCCTTTCTACAACACTAAAGTTATGGAACAGATTAACTGCAGATCACCGCCATAGTCAGGCGATGGAAACACTATATATTGGATTTAATTGTGAGCGCTGCAGGATTAGCATTACTGTCGCAAGCCAATACAGGTATTTGAGTGAGTTTCCAACATGTGATAATAAGCCGGCATATACGATTGCGCCTTGCCTAGCTGTTAAGTAGATGTATAACATGTACTTAGAAAAACTCTTTCAATAAGCATTATCAAACGTCTCAAGAGTCGTGTAAAACCAGGCTGTAAACATCCTAATGAAACCCAGGTACCGCACCGTGTAGCAATTTTTTCCATGCCTATGTATTCATTACGTATTCAAGAGATTAGCAGTAATTGGAACTTTTTGCACTCACGAGTAATCCACGAGAAGCGCGCTAAACGATTGCGAAACTGAACAGGTTTTTTTCCACGTTGGGCACATGGCGAAAGAGATGGTCGGCGACGTTGTCAGGCCGGGACACCACGCATAGCACAGTAGGGGCACAAGTGGCTTGAGCAATCGAATGCTCGCACGTTACCGCGCATCTTAACTATCCGAGCCATCGCGGTGCGGGCACAAGGTCGAGTCAACTTCCAATGCAGAAGTGGTACACAGGCGTTTCTTATCGCAACATGAGGGATCCTCGCAGAACAGCCACATCATCCACTGTCCCATCTGTCTTGAATCTCGAATGCATGGGCATTGTACGATGACTGTTTTGGACTATACGTATGCTGAGCTTTGTTCAAGACGCAGCCCTCATCCCCCCCCCCCCCCCTTTTCTCTCGTTCTTATTTTTTTCTTTTTTTTTCTTCATCGAGGTACGCGTAGCCTAACTAGATCGCGAAGATGGAGTCTAGTCTTTGTTATCACCGCTCCATTACTCGTATAATGGCTGAGCACCGAGTCCTTAATTCTTTCATATACACGTACTTCAAAATACATCAGCTCAAGCTTCAAACATCCATCAGCTCAAGATGCTTGTGCCGCAGACCCTGGCCGGCTTGCGTCCGGTTATCACTTTCCAGTCTTCTATATACACCCCGCATTACGTGTTTTCTGCACGCACAAATCCACGCGTACCTCACGTTGTGAAACAAGCTCCAGACTGTGAAAACCGTTCACGTGCAAGATGCTGGAAAAAGGGTTTAAATTGTGGCAGGCCAGTGCGAGTGAGGGAAACGCACATTGTTGTCATTGTTAGGAGGAGTTTACATGTGATGCCTCATAACTATTGTACCAGCTCAACAGCCGGAAAGAGTAAAAAAAAAGAAAAACCCAACTCTCATCCAAACGGACTTTTGCGTAGTGACACTAATATTATGCTTCGTGCCGAAAACACGGATACAGAAAGGACACCTAGACGAGTCACACGCGTGCTTTGTGTGGTGGTGTTTCTGGTGCCATGTATATTATTATTACTGAACAGGTATCAACTCGACTACCAGCAAGTACACCATGCAGCACAGTGAGGAGCTGGTATTTTGCTGTCGACAAGCATCATCTACATGCACATTAAGGCCAACCGCGCAAGATACGAAACATTATTACACGTAAATTCTTAAATAAAGTGCGTGTTGCTGCATACGAAACATAAAGACAGTGCACGGTACAGTCGCTTTCAGAACGCTTCAGCTCTATCGGGAGTCAGTCGAGCAAGGAGTAGCGTAATCTTACGTATATTAAAGGGAAAATTAGCATACATCCGTTTGCAGCACGAAGCTACAATATGGATTTCATTGAAGCCTTGTGCTACAAGCGGGTGGATGTTAATTTTTCCTTTCATAAATGTTACTCCACCTTGCGGGTTTCCTCAGAATTCAGTTTGCCAATGTTACGTGTAGAACGCGTGCAGGACCCTAAGCGGGACGCTCCCACGGACGAATGTGTCCCCCCCCCCCCCCTTCCCTCTCTCCTAAGCGCCACGTGGTCAGTTGTCTTGGAAAATGACTGAAACGCAAGCGGCCACTAGTAAGAACACTGCTGCTTTTCTACTGAGCTCTTATGTACTTGTCGAAAGTGCGTCGCTTATATTCAATTTGGGCCTGGTGATGTGATTTGACCGCTGTGTTGACCCAATGAACGGCGCCTAAACGGTGTGAGCTGGTTAGGTGGGATAAGAGCCGAACACGCAGAGGGTATATATATAGCTCTGGGAGAGACGATAGCGCCACTTTGTAACCCACTGGCACCGTCGTGCGGGCGGGACGGTGCCAAGTGTTCTCCTCAACCCGGACTCAGCGTTACACTTCACGCTTGCTATACCCGTTGCAATGGCTCCTCTTGGCAGTCAACGAAAAGTCAAGTCGAGACAACGTCGACGTTGTATTGCTTGTTATACCTGATCGATAACTTGCTCCAACGGCACGGCGTTCTTGAGCTGTTCTTCAGAGATTCCATACTCGGTGCGACACGATTCTGATATGACGTTCTCGTTGACATCGCAGGAGCGTGGCTTGACCAGGTTCTGCTGCACGGCCACCACCTGCGGCGACAGAAAGGAGTATACGGTAAGTGCAAAGCGAAAGCCGCCTTTGCGTAAACAACAGGAAGAAAGCTTATCGCTATAAGAATAACGCTTCTCTGAGGTGCAAGTTGTCTTCATTCTACTCCAGCACCAAGCAGTTGACTACAGAAGTGCGCGGCCAGTGCGGTGCATGCACACACTGGCCGCACACATGCACAGAGCTCTCTCTACTGCGTGCATGCGGCATGCACACAGTAGAGAGAGCTCTGCTGTATTCGGTGTTCAACAAACAGATTGAAAATGCATGACGGTGATGAACGCGAAGTTTGCCGAGCGCCAGGGTGACCATCACATCGCTGGAAAACACATGCTTGAGTATTCTATATGAAACGGTACTGGGAACAGAGGAGGTGCAAGCGCCGTTGACTTCGAATTCTCGAAGCACGTCACTGTGGCCTAGCAACTACAAAGGTAACATTAGCAGACTCGTCCTGCCGAAGGATGAAAAATAGCGCTACGTTTCGAGGCATCGCGCAATGACATCAACTGCGTCACGGTTCGGGCGCGAGAAAATTGAGGAGGTGAAGCTCTTATTACACAGCACAATGCGACGATTGTTTTCCTCTTGAGCTACATGCATATTCCACCCATGTCGCGTCCTCTATATCAAATACCAGCCGATTCTGGCGAGTATTTACTCTGACCAATCATAAGGAAGCAAGACGAATGAGAATTTGGGCGCCACGTTATTTCAGTCGCGTTTTAACAACCAAGCTATATGCAGTCTAAGTCGACCCTTCGCCGTGCACCGCGGGTTAGCGCATGGAGGGATAACGGCACTCTCTCTTGTCCTCGACCCACTACATGGTGGTGGTTAAGCGAAGCCCGACGTGCCGCATATGCACGCACACTTCTTTCACCTCTTGCGCTCGACCCATTGATACATGATAATAACTATCCGAATGCCAATATGTCGATAAAGTGTAGAAAATGTATAGGGGGGCTCGAAGTTGCGGCTTCGATCCCCGCTGCCAGGGCTGCATTTACATAGCCCGATATGCAAAGAAAGAAAGAAAGAAAGAAAGAAAGAAAGAAAGAAAGAAAGAAAGAAAGAAAGAAAGAAAGAAAGAAAGAAAGAAAGAAGTGCGTGAGTGCACGGTGAAGGATCAGGTGCGATAACTAGATATAACGATGCAAGGTGAAGTATCGATACAACGCCAGGTGATAACGGGCGTAACGTTTTGGCGGAGCACAAATGTGTGAATAACGTGACAGGTCACGGCATCGATAACTTGACACCCTTTCCCGTTACGCCACGATTAACAACAAAAGAATTAACAGCCTCCCTCCCTGCTGTGACTTTTGACGGCGTGCAACGGGCTTGAATTTTTTACTCCACTATTATATTTAAAGCAGATTTATTTATTTATTTATTTATTTATTTATTTATTTATTTATTTATTTATTTACAGTTGTCAAAAGGGCAGTAGTATAGTTGTCCAGCAAAACATCTTATATAGCAGAAATTGGTGCAACCGAAAGAAAAAACTATAGAAAGAGATACACAAGCCAAAGATACGTTGCATACTGACACGGAACATAATACAAGAAGTGCTGCCCGCCAGCAAGATGTTAACGGCGATACATGATGACAACGCCCGGAATGCATTTTGTTGGATGTATACGACGGTTGCTCCACGCTCCATTTGCCCTTTCGCGACTCTTGGCTTTATGAAATCATTGAGTCGTGCGACAGTCCGCTGTCTCACACGCATTGCACACGCCTTGGCGAAGATAGCGCATCTGTGGATTACACCTTGTCGACTGGCTCTCTGCAGCTCGCGGTGTTAAACGATGTTTGCAAAGATATCGGGCTACACTTCGAAATTACAACTTTCCCGCTTGCACCGATCGACATCGCACGTAGACAGTTATCTCGAAAACATCGCATGGCTTTGTCGCTATAGGGAGGACAGATGCCAAAAAGGACAGCGTTAGTTTTTTTTATTTCCCGATGTCTTACCCCCATAAAACGACGTTAACAATGAATGAATGAATGAATGAATCTCTATCGAGAGCGGGCTAGCCATTTCCCTAAAAGAGAAAGCAGAGCGTGCCTATATACTTTCACGTTGTCCTGTTCTTACAGCCGTGTGCCTTCAAGCTCAAACTCTGCTGATAATACTTGAGAATATAATCAAATGCCCTATGAGTGAACGTGAAGTCTCTTCTTTCCTTAATTCATTAAATGCTTTTCTGGTAAGTTCTTATCGAATATAGGGGACAAGATGTGCGAGCAAACATGCAGGTCATCAGCTCAAGCAGGCGAACCGAACTGGCGTGGCTCCTCTTAGGGTTACTGCATATAGAGTAACTCTAGCCCCTCTACACTTCGCCTTCTACACTGCGAAATTAACCTTGCCCTCAGATTCTCTCTCTCTCTCTTCTATACAAACATGTCGCAGCTCGGGCTGCACGAAACTGCAGAAGCGCCGTGTGTGCGCGAGCTCGATGCAGACACGAGTTGAGAACATCGCAGCGTGCACCCAATAAGCGCTGATTGTCTTGGCACCGATCGCCTTGAACAAGCTCCGGAAAAAGACAGCCTGATCACGCCAGATGCTACTTGCAAAATTACTCCTGGTGAGGGAAGAAGAAGAAGAAGAAGAAGAAGGAGGAGGAGGAGGAGGAGGAGGAGGAGGAGGAGGAGGAGGAGGATTGATTTGTGGGGTTTAACGTCCCAAAACCAGCTCTGATTTTGAGAGACGCCGTAGTGGAGGTCTCCAGAAATTTCGACCACCTGGGGTTCTTTAACGTGCACTGACATCGCACAGCACACGGGCCTCAACATTTCGCCTCCATCGAAATGCAGCCGCCGCGGCCGGGATTCGATCCCACGACCCTCGGATCAGCAGCCGAGTGCCATAGCCACTAGACCACCGCGGCGGGGCTGGAGGAGGAGGAAAGATTAAGACCAGAGGAAATACTTGAACCAGCTGTATGTGGTAGCTTAGCATCTACGGTGTATATGACTGCCAAGCTCGAAGGCACGAATTCGATTATATAGAGACCGTGGCGGCCGCATTTCAATGGGGGCGAAAAAATGCAACAACACCCATGTACTCACATTTTGGTGTTCGCTAAAAAATTCCCACGTGATCAAAAATTTATCCGGAGTATCCCACTACGGAGTGGCTCATAATCGTGTCGCTGTTTCGGCGTGTAAAAAACCCCATACATTATTATTAGAGGGAAGGCTCGAAAGTGCGCTGCCGTCTCTGAACCATTCTCAGCAGCGCTGGCTTCTTTCCAAGCGGCGCGTCCGCTTGTCACCCCGCTCCTGCAGTGCAGGCTGCAGAGAAGGCCATCGCAGTGCACCGAAGTAATTGCGTCGAGCTCCACCGGCACGCAACATATTCTTTCTTTTAACAACGTCCTATCCCTCTCTCTCTCTTTCTCGTCTGCACCGTGGTCTCCTCATAGCGAGCGAGCGGAGAGCCCAGACCCTATTACGATGCAGTCGGTACCGCAGAACCTCACCCGGTCGCGGTATGACGCAACCCACGCAAGATAGAGCCTTCAGTACGTGTAGACGAACGGTGGTCGACGGCGACTGTATGTCGCGGCGGCCCTCGCGCGTATACGCGGAAATATCGAAACGCGAGTCACGTCGTTCCGTGGGCCCCCCGAGGAGGGAAAAAAAAAATAATTAAAGAACATAAGAGCGGAGGGCGCTTTTAAAGGCGACTAGGCAAGGCGGGCTCATTTTCTTATAACCGCAGACGAGTTTCGCGGAAAGCTGGTTTATCCGGGAGAAATGCAGGAAAGGCGTCCGCTTAAAGGGCGTCAGCGTATACTCCACTGCACAGAAATCTGCCTGGCTTCTTTCTAAGAGATCGGCGGAAGGGAGAGGGAAAACAAGAGGCAGAGAGAACACGGTACGTTGGTACCACCAGATTGACGCACGCGCTCCTAACACGAGTACGAAACCTAAAGGGGAAGGGAGGGTTCTTTCAAGTTTGTGCATATTCTGGTCCTACGTGCATCTGACCATAGAGCAGCACTTAAGTTAAAACGGTTGGTAAGGGGTGGTGCTAGCCAATGACGACTATACGAATTCTGTGATAACAGCTTGGTTTTGGATCCTGGAACTGAAACGGCATATCTTCCTAACTATGTCGAAGCCGCTTCTGTTCTTGACTAGACATTTGTAGCCTTGTGTGCTTGTGCACGATGATTGCGCGTGTATATGAGGTGTGGGATGCGTAATTTCCCGGGTCATCCTTGCCATCTAATGTGTCGTAATAGTCGTAGGGCCAAGCTAACATCTTACGTTTACGTTGAAAAGAGCTTTTATCCCCATTGTCTCTTTTATTTCAGGTTATCGTCGGATATATATATATATATATATATATATATATATATATATATATATATATATATATATATAAACAGGCACAAGCGCAAGAATTTGGGAAAAGAAGACACCGAGAAAGTAAACACATGCGCTGCATTAGTGGCAGTCACGTCGACGAACATATTCCTTTGGGTAACAGGCATTAAGTTTTCATGTACATCGTGACAACTTCCGAACGATGCTACGCACTATATGACAAATTTGCCCTTTCGGAACCTTTTACATTTTACGCAATCTGGCCGGACGAGCACGCGTGCTGATGGGCGATAAGCGAGCTCGCACATCGCCGCAACACATCGCACCTCGAGGCACCGAACCCGACAAGATGGTCTCGCGGTTTTCGCAAGACGGATCTAGTCCTTGCGAGTGCTGTTATATAGTTCGATGCTTTTGTCCTCGATACGCAAACTGCGCAAACTGCGAGCCCATATATAGATCGGAGGACCGGGACTTGTATATCCGGGTAAGCTCTCCAGTTTGCTTATTTATTAGCCCGTTGTCCGGACCGTCCCGATAACCAGATGGTATCGATAACGAGATGGTCGCCGCGGTGATGCATATTCGGGAGCGGCACTTACATGTGAGTGCTATAGTTGATACGAGACATCAAAGAACTGTTCGCGTTGTGTGTTGCTCTTCGTGCTGCTCTATGCCGTCATTTTTCTTCAGAAGTTATTGGGATTGATTGACTCATTGATTGAGTGATTGACTGATACAAAAGAAGATCGTGATAAACGGCGGGCAGATGGTAGTGGAAGCCCGGATCCACCGAATAAATGCATCGTGCGCCGCCTAAACTATATACGGTGGCAACAAGTTCTGACAAAGGTTCAGGGAGTTCTGAGCGAAATATTATTGTTGTAGTGCAGCTAATTGTGCTTGTGACTCGAAAACAATGACACACTGTCTCACATCAATCGCAGAAATCGCGTCCTACGACCTCGTGTCGCTCACGACAGCTGCGTATGTTGCTTCGTCAATACATGAGTGCAGTGCCGTGGCGTGTCCTATATGTAGGGCATGACATGCTTTTCTGCAAACCGCAATGGGCCCTCTGCCGCAGTCCACGTTCAATCCCGATCAGCCAACCCACAAGTACGGAAGTTTTGAAACGTTTATTTGTACTAATTATCAAAACCCGGCAGAAAATACCTTGAGCCTACATCTGAGAACTGTTCGATAATTCATACGTTCTCCGGATAGGACCATCATATTACGAAAGCATCACCAAATAAATGAGCAAACTTAAATTTAACTCACGAATACTTTGTATATTGGCTTTACACGCCGTTTAGCCCAGTCGTAGTATTGGCGTGCACGTCAGTACTACGAGTATACGTTGCACCCATGGGTACAACGTATAGTTCCTGTCGTGCCACATTCGCCCAATTCGTGAAGGCGCCCAGTTCAAATACTGCAAAGATTACGTGTGTGCGTTTAGGTGCGCCAGTAATGCCGCATGAGAAGTGTCAGTAATAGTTAATTTTTTCCACGGGCAAATGTTTACGGTAGATCAAATGTTCGGTTTGATCAAACGATGCTGGCCATCGGATGCTTTCTAGAGAACCGATATACATTGCACGCGAATTGGGAAAGCACCCGAAACATATCGCTGCAATGGAACACGCCAGGGCGTTGGATCGCGACGCCTGTATTCGCGTACACTTCCTCCATGACTTCGCCGTTATTGATTCTGGAGAGACAGAAAAAAAAAACAAACTATTTAACAAGTAGGTCCGGTGATTTGGTCGGGGTAGGGCCACAAGCACCCCAGCCTAGGTGTCTGGAGCAATAATTGAATTAATGTATTGGTCGTTTCTCGTCGGTTATGAGTAGTCGAACTTAACCAACGCGAGCCTGGCACCTACGGCAAGGAAAAAAGACAAAAAAAAGAAAAAGAAAAGGAAGACGTAGGTAGGGGACGCGGGGAAACAGATTCCTTCGAGGTGGATTCTGCGACTTAAGAATACCTTTAAATAGCCGGTATGTATGCCTTCATATTGCGAGCAGGCAATCGATGTTTATGCATCATTTAACACGGGCGTTGTTGATGGCACAATTTTTACGCCCATTGAAGAAGAGTGTTGGCGCATGCGAGTACGTATAGTATATACGTTAGCACGTTAGTTCGCTTACGTTACTTCCACTGCTGGATGCCTCCTGCGCAGGTGCTACAAATTCTGGTTGACTCGCGCGCACATCTGGCACACAGACGGGCGGTGATCATGCAGGCGGAGCTTTAAGGTTATGCTACAAAGCTGTAATAAATTGTGTTCGAAACTATATCGCACCGATGGTATACGAGAAAATACACGCGGCGGGATAACGAAAACCGACGGCACTGAAGGAAACCGGTAAAAATTCTGTTAAAGCAGACGAAAACTATATATATAACTACTTAATAAACCAACAGACATTGAAGCCAAGGAAAGCATAGGGGAAGTTATTCAGGGGTTCCTAATTATGGTATTATAATTTTCGGAGTAAGTAGAAAGGAAGTGGTCGTGGGTTCGGTTCCCATCGAAGGCAGGTTTGTCTTCTCGTCCACTTCAATTCCTTTCTTACTACAAAAATTACAATACCATATAGTCAGGAATCTGAATAATTGCCCCTATGCTTTCCTAGGCTTCAATGTTTGTTGGTTTATTAAGTTGTTTCTAACAAATAAACGAGCCCTTGACCCCTTCCCTTTCGTTATATATATACATATATGTTGCTAGCGTCTGAACGTTAATCCCCCCTCTCCCTCTCTCTTGCGATAGGTTGTACTCTCATCCACTCGAGACTCCGCAACAGCCGACTTATGTGCACGAGGCTTTAGCATCCGAGCTATAAACACTGCAGGCAGCCGTCGCCTCCCTCCAAGGTATGCGCACTACACATACTTTTCGGAGTGTTCGGCGTCGCCCATCACAATTAAAATCACCCATGCGCATTCACATGACGTAAGATTGAACTGTGGGCGAGCAAGACAAACCTGAGGCTTCAGCCAACGCTTCGACAAGGGCGATTGTATTCATCACGAACCTGAGGGGTATTTCTTTGCACCCTTGGACAGACAACCTTATTACACTCTGTTGACGTGCACACTTACGTCACGCGTGTAATACGCATGTTTGATGTTCATGTCAAGTTTTTGTCAAAGGCCGGTTACAAATTTTGCTCGGAGCGTCTGAAATACAACGCGCAAGATGAAGCGCGTGCTTTGGCGTTGTCAGTGTCTTTTGTTTCGATTTTGTGCCTTTCTACCGACAAACGTCTCCTTTAGTAAGCACTCGGGCAGCAACGAGTTCTACCGAAGAACCAAGCGGAATCTGCAGGGTAATGGCTTTGGACCAACGTACAGAAGCAGTTCAATGCCGTCACACGTGCCTCTGCAAGGACCCGCTTCAGTGCACTAGCTTACAGCCCTCCGGATCGTCGTACATTTACTTCATTGCTTGTATACAACACTCTCGCATGAACATCCCCTCTGCTCTAAACGTAGTATTAGCCAAAGCGATCGCTTACACGTTGCATAGTCATTTGCCACGGACAATCAGCAGTCAGCCGGTTGGTGAGCTGCTCTGCAAGGCGTTGCCGCAGTACCCTTACGCTGTAATGGGATAGTCTGCAGTGCTTCGTTGTCAAAGAGAAATATGACGAACGAGCGAAGCCGCGGCGTCTTGCTTTCGCGGTCGAGTGTGGTCATCACGGCGGTCGTCATTATAACATACGGGGGTGACGACTGGCGCATGCATGCGTTGCAGTGCAAGAAGGCATAACACTCCAGTTGACGGCAGCTGCAGCACCATACGGGTAGTGGTCGAGTAGGCGGAAAACTTTGCTTTAGACTAGGACAGCCGCGAACGACCGCATTGCCTGCAGAGCGCGTCGCGTTTTTTTTTATTCGATGTCGTTGCAGCAGCGCACCTTCCGCCATGCTATACCCGGTGTGACGTATACGTCTGTACGACGGCGAAACGCGGGGGACGTACGTACGCACATGAGGAGGGGGGGGGGGGGGGGGGGAGCACGGAAAGAGCGTAATAAATACGCGTGTCACGGCGGCGCGAGCGGGGGGCCGCCAGCACCACGGAAGAACCGCGTATCCGCTTGCGTAACGCCGTCCAGAGCGCGCGAGGAAAAGGCGTTTTCCTCCAGCGGCCGCCAGACAGGAACCACGAGGCATCTGGGCCGCGCACGAGAACGCTAAGACTGGGGGCCACCGCCAGCCGGACAAGCGGTGGCCGCGCGCGCCGTTCGTCCTCAATACGATAACGGGCCGCTTGCAGCAGCGAAGCGCCCGGCGCTGAGCCGGTGGAGAGCGCGCCTCCGCTCGCATCCCTAGACCGCCGTATACGCAACACACAAACACCGCGCACAGCTTACGAACAAAACGCGATGACTGTACGAGCGAAAGAGAGAGAGAACTTGGAAACAGCACCGCCTAGACCGTTAAATACGCCGCGGTATACACACGCGCACATGGGTGTAGGGCTGGTTGTAAGGCGAACGAGAACTCTGGGGAGACATAACCGGATTTGGTGAGCGGCGAATGCAGTAGACCCCGCACCCTTCTCTTTCTCCTTTTTTGCCATCATGTTCGCTGCCTTTTTCGCGCCTTCTTTTTATCTACTGCGAAGCACGCGGTCTTTCCACGTAGAAGTGTTACGCATTTATATGTCCCCTCTCCCTTAAAGACTTCTCTGGTCATAATAAAGACGGCACACGGTGATCTCGCTTAACGAGGTCGGGCTACATGGGCACCAGTGGAAGCCTCTGCACTACATCTCAATGTTGCAGGCGAGTACACACCACTGTTAGAAGCCACGTACGGAAATAAAGCATATAGTAGCACCAAGAGGCGCGCATGATGGGATGTACTGCATGGGGTAGTCGTTCGTTGAAATATCCCAATAACTGTGGTGGACGCATTTCGCGTACAACGCTCAAATTGCGTCCTCAGCCAACCGCACAATATCGACAGAACGAGAAGTGTTGCTTCCGACAAAACACCAGCCCACATGTTTCCGACACCATTTTCGGGCTGTTGTTCCGAACACACGTCGCAGATCGAATGGAAACACGCACGCGTGGTGGTGGTAGGGGGTCCTGTAATGGATGAGAGCAGCGAATGAGGAGGTCCCATCTATCAACATGCAGATATATACGCCCTTAGTATAAACTGACCATTCGCATTTACTAATCCGTCTCTACGTGTAATCTGCATAGACGGCCGACATCGAACACATTATACAAGCAGGCCACCTCGCGTTTGACGGTAACACGCGGCAAGCAGGAATGCTCAGCAACATATTTTAACGAACAGGACAAATACGTCGGCGTCTGCCTCCATCAAGCACCGCAAATGTATACAGCGCGTGGCCCTCGAGTACAGCGCGCAAATCCCAGTTCGCTCGATCGACACGTGGCGGTTCGTCATTGCAATGCGAGACCACGAACCGAACGCAAGGACGATCACGAGTTTTCACTTCGCTTCCTTGGCTTGCACGGGACTCGCCCGTGAGCGATGCCACTGCGTCTCCTCGCTTGTTCCTGTAACGCCACGTTAGCAGACGTGCCTAGGCGCTGCACTCGACAAATGCGGGTGCCATGGCGGAGAAGACGCTCGTCCTTGAGACAAAGTCGCAGTACACAAGAAATTTTTCCAGTGTGCTCCGTAGCTGTGCGAAGCGACTTTTCCTCGTCTTTCACTGCAGCATTTAATTCATGCAGTGCGCGTATACAGTTGCTGCATGCCGTGCCGAGAATGAGACGATTCGCTTCGTTTATTTAACTGTCTCTCAGCTTTTCATGCACCAGTAGACTGGTCAGACGAATAAGTTTCACCGAAGAAGAAGAAGAAATTGAAGTATTGCATAATACGCGGCAACGCTTGATCGGTTTCAACGAATACTACAGAGACTGAAGAAAGCGCGAATGTCGAGGCCGCGAACTATATGAGCTAGCTGCTTGCACGGAACGGCCCACCCGGCTTCGTCGCATCGTGCCTGCATGAACCACGCGCGCAGCGCAAAGACCGAGCGTCGCCGGCTCGGGGTTGTCCAGCTGCAATTCGGTCCCTTTCGAACAGCTGTCGCGCTGCCGATATTTCCTGCGGTGTTGCCGCTTTCGGCGGGATAAAGAAAACAAACGACGATGACAAAATACACGTGCCCGATAGTTGGACCGACTCGCCAACGGCTGCGGCTGAAACCACGCGCGCCCTCTGCAGTCCACACCGCGCTATCTCACTACGGGTGGGCGCCGTGAAGCCTACCTCGCACAGGTGCACGCGGGCCTCGCCGCCTCGAACACGTTTCCGCGGCTCGTGCATGCATGCGGGCAGGGAACAACACTCGCGCGTTACCAGCTCGATTCTGTTAGACCGATACGCCTAAGAGCACGCATTTGATGTATTCTTGTCACGGCAAAAGCTACGTATTGGCTGAATTCAAAAGTTGATTTGTGGGGTTTAACATCCCAAAACAAGCTCTGATTATAAGAGACGCTGAATTCAAAAGTTAGCTGTACGGTTTATATACTCTGAGTCATACACAACCTGTCGTTACTGAATCAATTACTGTGCATTGTCTTGCTGCTTAAAAACAGAACCCCTGAACGGCTCTCTCCAATTTTGCCCGTTGATATAGCCCGCGAAATATTGTGGCCATGACAGGAGCGAGGCACTCGTATATAGGTAGCCCATCCTACAAGTCAGCTTTGCCGCCCAATACACACACACGCTCGCTCGCTCGCTCGCTCGCGCATATGTGTGTGGTCGAGGCAAGTTGTTTTCATTAATCTACCAGAAAGCACAAACAAGACACTCTCCGTGCGTTGGACTGATACGAAAACATTTCGGTCTGAAAAACTATGGACTGATACGACACTGCACGGGAAGTTTCTTGGTATAGTACTGCTGACGCAGTGCGTGTGAAACCGTCCGTATCGCGCAAGCCTTTAGCCGTTTCGCAAGTTGTGCGGTACGTTGAACAGAATACTAGCTGGTTCACTATGAGCATGATCTAGTTTGGGGCCTCGAAGAGAGAAACACATGTTTACGTGTACACGTCTTTTCAGGACACAATTTATGGCCTGACAAAACGCGGGACAATTAGCTATAGCGCCATGCGCGCACAGAATGGAGGCGGGTAAGTATAATGAGGGACCCTGGTATAACGCGCACTTCGATTCGTCATGCTCAATTTCCAATGACCGCTTGCAGGGCCTGCCATATAAATCGGACTTCCGGGGCCATCCAACTTCAGCACCGATGAGATCGGTAAGCAAACTAGTCTTCCAATCGTCACTCAAGCCGCTAGCTGTGCGTCATGGAATATATTCTGGAAAATTCTGGACCACTCCTGCCCGTCTTCAGAGCGGCGTGCCTAACGAAAGTGCCCGTTGTTAAATTGATGGATCGTTAAAACGTAGCAATTTGCTTTTAATTGGATATATATATATATATATATATATATATATATATATATAATATATATATATATATATATATATATATATATATATATATATATAACGAAAGTGAAGGGGGTCAAGGGCTCGTTTTATTAGTTACAGACAACTTAATGAAACAACAGACATTGAAGCCTAGGAAAGCATAGGGAAAGTTATTCCAATTAGTAATTATGATTAATTTTAGGGTAAATAGAAATGAATTAAAGTGGACGAAAAGACAAACCTGCCTTCGGTGGGAACCGAACCCACGACCTTCGGATATCGCGTCCCGATGCTCTACCGCTGAGCTGCGAAGGCGGTCGTCCCTCCGTCCACTTTATTGGGCAGTTTATGTACATGGAATTCTGGGAGTGTTAGGCAACGCCACTCGTGTATATATATATATATATATATATATACTTTAGAGCACTGGAAGAAAGCGGACGAGAGCTTTGCCTGCCTCCCAAAATATGCGAGCATGAAGCGTGACGAAAGAAAGCGCACGAAGTCAGGGTGGGCCGTCGCTCACGCGCTCACGCGCCGATCACAGTCAGGTCGATAGGGTCACGCACATCATCGCTCTCTGTCGACAGCGAGGAGAGAAGAGCGACGCGCCGCTTTGATCTTTAGGCCGTATATCCGCTCATCACTCCTGTATTTATGCGCGAGGAGGTTATATATAAACACCGTGAATAAAAGAAAAGGAAAACGTTATTCCCGCTGCCTACAAATGGTCCCTGTGTAGATATATCAACAACAAAGCAAGGGCTGGAAACTCTTTCACGTGGGAGTATAACTGCGCGCGATAGGATCAAGTGCATTTTCGAAGGGTGTGTGCTCCCTCTCGAGTAATGGCATTCTTTTACTCCCTTGAAGCGCATCTGGAGTTCACCGGCTTGGAGGTCCGTCGAGATATTGTCGAAAATTGAGTTCAATGTGGGAGCAGTAGCTGCTGCGACATAAATGAGTTCCCTGCGCCTTTCGACAGCGATAGCATTAGAATGGAGACTATAAAAATAAAACGCGTTTCTTTTCATCTCT
>CM023481.1:271672892-271727019 GCA_013339685.2 Hyalomma asiaticum
ACACACACGCACACACGCACACACACGCACACACACACACACACACACACGAACACACGAACACACACACACCACCACCACCAATAACATCGTTGTTGTGGCGTATAATGGCCTGGAATTATTTTTTAAATCACTTTCAACTTTAGCCAACTAGCGCTTTGAAGCGATTTGCATGTGTGGCATAAAGCCCCGCACAGAAGCAATGTGCATCGAGAATCAAGAGCACGCTCTCACGCGCCCGTTCCAGTTATGCCGCAAAAGGCTGCAGGAATGGTAGGTCCGAAAATATTTTACGTGCCTTCATCACGCTTTGCACAACAACAAGATGCGCCAATTTCTCCCAGACTTCACAAATGGCTGCTAGCACCTTTGCGACCCCATGTTACATTACAACGCCTTCGGCATCGGTCCGAGTCGTAACGGAATGGATTGTAATATCTCTTCGCAGGACAATATGAGAGCAAATCAAGGTCGTACAATGCCACCGCCGTTTTACTACCGAGCGTGTGGCAGCACTCCTCAGAATCTCGAACACAAACTTGTTGGTTTGTATTTCACAGAGCCCGAAGTACACTGGAAGCCTGCATGGCTACACGAGCAGATTGCTTCGCATAACATGGATGCTTATCGCAAAGTGTTTCAGTTGACTTGCGCTATGCTTTAAAAAATCCACGTGCGCGTTACGAGAATCCAACCATCCTATATGTAATGTGTAGTCGTGTTGACCAACAGAGACTATTTCAATGAGCTCGGATAATTAATCAATATTGGTTAATAAGCTTTTGCACTGGTGTTTTAAATGCAATATGTTCAGTGGATAAATTAGAGCATGTGAATGTCCGGACAACGCAGTTTAATGATAACAGGTGCAGTGGGTTCGATTTTTCCGGGCTTCTAAGAAAGTCGACTCGATGGATTTGCACGCTTTTTTCTTTAATTGCGAAAGCATTTCTACACCGCCACAGTGAGAAAAAGTTGTGTGTGTGTCACACAGTATAAGACTTACTGTATATGTTCCCCTTGGGAGCAATACAGTAACTCTATGCCTCACACCAGAGAAGCGCCGTCTGTTGAGCCGTACTGCACCTTGCATGATGACGCTATAATAAAGGTGAAATATGCTGTGCCGATGATGTGCCGATGCTGCCCGACAAAAACGCTACGGGGGAGGCCGCAACGTAGAGCAAGCGCACGACAGACGGCATCGGGAACAAAGAGAGAGTGCAGAGCGCACTACTAACCTCAACAGAGAATCATACGGCGACGGAATAGCAGGTGCACATGGTTATGGTATAGCAAGCGCTGACCCATTACGTATACAACTCTGTGAGGAAATTATGCGTGGAGTTCTTTTCCGCTCTCTCTTTTTCTTTCACTACACAAGCATTTTGGTGTTATAATCAAGCAGGCACCAATATGTATATGTTTCAACTTTATTTTCCTCATCCAAACTTGACAATTTGAGGTATGCGAAAGGGATTTGAAAGTATATTGCACTTGCGGATGTCAGTGATTGAATCAATTCGAAGGTGGAACCGTCCGAGTGTTTCATTTCTCATGCGTTCTTCCAGGTTATAGAATCACGCCTACACCGAGCAGCGACATTTCGCTTCCGTATGTCATTGCGTATTTGCCCAGAAAACGATCAGTGCCGAAATAATTTGGAATCGTACTAATCTCGCCGTCCCTGCTGAAGCGTACATCACTACTTTCCATATGTATGTTTTTAAGGAAGTGCTGTGTTCGACAAAGTGGTGCCGCTTCTAGATACCTTGACTGTGCGAATTAGTTCTCGGTAGCTTGTAACCTTTCTTTATCTGAACATGTAGGCATAGCTGTAGTGTATCCACTGCTCATTTATTTGGCAGAGATGATTTTCTTGTAACACAATCGCATTAACCACGACGACACGCATTCGCAAAGCGCTCACAGACAAACGTTCTTACAAAAGTCCGGGGCGCAAGTTCGCTATAGTCCTTGCTAATTCAAAACACAAGTAAAACGTAGCCACGTGCAGCGGTCCAAATAGGGGGTTCACTGGTCCCTCATCACAGCGCACGCGGGTTCAGTGGCCCCCCGTGTGTGCTGTGACGACCACACTGCTAACTCGTGGAGCAATACCAGCATCGACGCGCGAATTGTTTACAAGACTAATTAGCCGTTGCATATACAACGGCACACGTAACGCACATGGCAGCGATGCTTCCAACCTTCGCCCCGATCCCATCCCAACGACAGGCCACCAGCGACGCCCTGCGGCTGTCGATCGCAAGTGCGCGCGGCCATGAGAGCGGCGGCCACGCCGTTTTCCGCGGGTCCCAGGCGTGCGGTGCAGCCCGCATGACGAAAACATGTCCGCAGATGTTCTTGGCCATGCGCCCTGCCGCGTTCGCCGAAGCTGCCGCCATGCAAAACGATGGCGAGCCTTATTTATATTCCCGATACGCGGGTAGGCGCCACGGTTGCTAGGACAAAGACCGCTGGCATCCGGTGCTGTTGGCCACTCAGCCGCGGAACAAACAGCGAGTCACAAAGGTTTTTTTTTTTTCTTCCTTATTTTCTTTGAGTCGTTCGAAAAGGGCGATGGAAAAAAGAAATGCCAATTTGCGAAAGGCTCTTCGTTATTAACGCTCTCATCCGCAGCGACGCAGTGCCATTAAGGAACGAGGGACTTCCAGCTCACATGCATATACCGTCCTGGCCGCATCCCATTCCCTGTTTTTCCTGTGATTCGGCGAGAAGCACCACTTGGAAACGTATATATATATATATATATATATATATATATATATATATATTACTGTCAACCCTCTCTTGAGGGTCATTACAGGGAGGTAGGCGCGTAATCATACAGATTACAACAATAACTTCCGACCATACAATCATACAAATTTATATAAATCTCTCTCACCTCTCTCACAACGAACTCATCGTACATGGCCGATAGGATCCATACAAGTCGCATGAGAAGAAATATTTAGTATTTTCCTGGGTTTCTCGAGGTGCATCCCCCCCTCCCCCTCACACATACACGCACACGTGCCTTCTTTTTTTTCTCTTGCTTGTCTGGTGCTGTGTCGCATGTAAGAGCCACCCCCTTGCTTCTACCCTCGATCCACCCCTGAGTCGAATACGGATATAGAAAGCCGCATAAAACGAATTATTGCGTACATAGAACAGCAGTAATATCCCCTCGAAAATTTCTGCATGAAACTTCTAGTTTATATATCGTATTACCTGTATAACGAAATTTTTCTGATCTCCTTCATATTCGATATATTCTTGTTCGACCGTACGTGTATCGTAAGGGTATTTTATGAATACAGGCCCCGATTTCTCTGTCACGGCAAGAGATGACCCCCGCAGTATGGCCATCCTGAAGCTTCCAAAATAACACCGTGCTGATAACAAGGCGCCAAAAAAAGTCGGAAGTCGCGTGCGATCGTTTCAATTTCACCTCTCCTTGACGCCCCGCCACGGTGGTCTAGTGGCTATAGTACTCGGCTGCTGATACGGGGGTCGCGGGATCGAATCTCGGCCGCGGCGGCTGCATTTAGATGTAGGCGTAATGTTGAGACCCGTGTTCTGTGCGATGTCAGTGCACGTTAAAGAACCCCAGGTGGTGAATATTTCCGGAGCCCTCCACTACGGCGTCTCTCTTAATCCCAGCTGGTTTTGGAACGTAAAACCCCAGAAATGAATCATCCTTGACGTATATAGCGTTACAAAGTTGGAAAACCCTCGACAAAAGCGGAATGCACACCTGCGTCGCTTCTTGACACGTGATCTCATAGGACACAAGAAAAAGGCTTCGCGTTCCGTGATAACATTTCATATGGACGGGGCCGCGGAGCGCGCACTGTCACGAAATAACGCGGTCGAGACGACGGGCGATTGTGGTGTTTATGTTTGCCTACTGAACAGTGCGCCAGCTTGCACAATTCATACATAGCGCCTGCATCATAAAGGGTGGCACTCAGTGAGCGCCATCGCAAAAGATAACACTGCCGGGAGACACACCACACTCTCTCATTGCTAACTTTGACAATGTCCACGCACACGGCTGCATAAAAGAAATTCCGGCGACGGGCACCGATCGCGAGCGCGCGCATGCAGCGCCTCCGTGTGAGAAAAGCGCTCCGCGGCGTCTGTGACGTTGACGCATCAATGCGGAAAACGCGCGGGAGGGGGAAAAAAGAGAAAGAATTGATCGCTTCTTCCTCCAGCTTTCCGTATAGTTAGCACGGCGCGAACGGACAAACCCACCATCGGCCGTCCGCACCAAGGGCATGAACGATGCTCCGCTCGACCGCCGAAGCATGGTACCGGAGAGTCAGAACCTCGGCCTCGGGCCTTCGAGAGCTGGCGCACCGCCGAATATAAGGAAGACATTGCGTCGGCCGCGGGAGTGTGTCTTCTCGCCACCGCGTATGGAATGTGTCGCCGCCGCTTCCGCGTTTGCGTTTATTTTTTTTTTTTTTTTCCCTGCAGGGTCCGGTGAGGCTGCATGGCCTGCCAGGCGGGCGCGCGCGAGCAGCGCGGCCCGGATGCGCCGGTCGTCCTTGGTGTGATTTGCATGCGGCCACGTCGCGCCCGTCGCCGTTTCCTCGGAGACGCCGGTGCGAGACGCGACCACAAAGCGCGCCCGGGCCGCTTCTTGTGATCCGCGATGCTGTGGCTGCGCCCGGACACGTCACTTCGCCTGGATGCACCGTGGCTACGGCCACTCCACGTCCAGGCGAAGCGACGTGTCCGGGAAAGCCTTGCCTTGGCGCGTGACAAAAATGGAGGAAAGATATGTGGGGCTAACCTGCCTCCTTTCCCCCTACCGATTAGCCGGATATTTCTTTTTTTTTTCCTCACTCCTTCTTTCTTCCTTTTTTTTTTCTTTTATTCGTGTGTGTGTTGGTTTGCGTATATAGGGGAGCTGGCGACTATACAATATACAATACAATGACAAGAAAGCAGACAGAGAAGTGCAGCGCATTAATTGCACCATTAAAGTCATCTGCCAAGCGTGGGTATCGCCACACGAGTGCAGCAATTGCGCCGTGACGGCAACGTCGCGTCCTGCCGCAGATAATATGCAGGCTCTTTGTTTTCTCTCGTAAATTCGTATACATCTATTTAAATATTGCGTACGGGCAATTTAGCCTGTTCGTGATGGACTACCTGAACAGACGCGTATGCCTTACTAGCACAACAAATTGTATCTACAGTGTCCGGTAAGCTATACTTAAAATAATGCTCCTTTTCGTTGTTCCCTTCGGTGCACGCTATACTGTGATTAAAAAAGAATCGAAGCCTCGCAGCTCTGAAAGTATGTGCGGTCAATCAGAAGCCCTAACCTTTTAGCACATAGCGCCGCTTTCGAGTTATCCATCCTGAAACTTCAAACAGTGACGAACTGTTCCAAGTCCAACAAGAATGTATCTTTACGGCACATAAAAAAAAAGAACCCTTACAAAGTGGCACTTGTTTTGTTCTTTCTATTAAACACGCTTTACAAAAGCTCTGTCATATTTATTAGAGGACCGGGAAGTGCGTCTCAAAGCGAATGATGAAAGGTTAATTATCGAGGTCAGCGATGATTGCTCTGTTCTTTATTATTATTATTATTATTATTATTATTATTATTATTATTATTATTATTATTATTATTATTATTATTATTATTATTATTATTTCAGACGATCATTTCGTATTTGAAGAAGAACGTCAACGTGATGGTCCAAAACGGATTTCTTCCTTGTCATGCTCTGTCGTGCGAACACCATGCCATCGGGGAATATATATGTATAGGCGATGTGAAGTGCGAAGTTGTATAGGAAGTAAGCACTGACGTCATCGATGCTGCAATTTTGCTGTATTATACATCCAGCGCAATGAAAAAACGCTGCCCTTTATCTCGATCTTTATCTCTTTATCTCGATCTGAAAAAGCCTTGCTGAAGCCGCGTATAATTACGCGCATGTTGACGGCGCACGACTGCCCCCTTTTACAGATCGTATCAAACACCAAACTGCCGCGCGGCGGGTGTCAAGACTTAGCTAGTCTCGCGTATATACTACAGGCGGCAACGAAGCGTGCGTTCAACTATCCACCGGCCTCGCGGTAAACGCACGCGGTCAACACTCCATGTGTGGGGGGCCGGAGTCCTCTTAGAGGAAGCAATCCAGCAACGTGCACGTATACATTCGAATGCGCTGCCACCTCGTGCGTGTGCGCACACCGCGGCCAGCGAACAGCACTTCGCGGTTGGGAAAGCACGTTGGCAACGTAATGAAGCGCGTTTGTCTCTTTATCAGTTAGCATTCCGCGCGACTGTTAGGTATATTACCATATGCAAAAATGAATGCCCCTTGTCGATGCGATGAATATTGTATACAGTTCCTCGCACTTCCTCGTTGCCGACGGCAGCCCGTGAATTTAAATGACGGGGGACCACGCCCGCGTGGGTGCGCAGCGACTTTTGTTCTAAAATATATACCACCCACACAGGGCGCGCTGGCGCGCGAGAGCTGAATGAAAGCTGGCCTGTTGTTATACACGTATATATATATTTTAAAAAACGAACAAAAATAAATATACAATCGTGGTTGGTTGCCTGCAAATTTCCGCCTCCGAGTTCGTCACGTGTGGACAAAAGACAAACGCGGGAAACGGCTGCCTCCATAGCCGTGTTCACGATCAAAGGCGGATGCGAGCGAGGGCAACAGCGTCAGTGTGTATACAGCTGGGGGAAGCTAATTAGTATACTTCAATGACTTCAATAAACAAGAGAACAAAATCATTTTGGCCTGACAAAATACACTTTACCTTATTGTGACTAATTTCGCGGTGCGCCGTTGATTATTAAAAAAGAGGACTTATACGCGTTCAACAATTTTTTCGGTTACACGTCACTGTGATGCCAAGTAAGTGTGTATATATATATATATATATGGGGGGGGAGGGGTGTAAGGGGGGGATCACAATTCAAAAAGAGGCTGACAGAATGGCAGGCGAGAGAATCGCACTTCACTGGAAAACGTTAGAGGGGAGAACGAACAGTGACATACTGAACATGACTGAACCGTCGAATGACGGTTTGTGCCATCGTTTATTAATTTTTTCAATAATCGAAAAGTAGAGCGAGTGCAACGACAAGTACGTCGTCCGCAAGCGTACAGAAGTGCCTGTACTCTAATTATTCAAGCTGCGCAAGCGCAGCTTTTCTCTCTGGTCCCCTATTTTCGCAGTGACAATACACTGTACTGACTGAAGCGAAAATAAAACTTTTTATTGATTGATTGATTGATTGATTGATTGATTGATTGATTGATTGATTGATTGATTGATATATCTACAACATTACCGAGAGAATATGGAATTCGTGAAATTTCTTGTCTACAAAAGCGGTCCAGGAGACGGCTAAGACAACCTCATCCAACAGCAGACAAACGTTATTCATCACGGTGGGAAATACGGGGCGGCCTTGGGGCGCAATATTCTTGCTACTACTACTACTACTACTACTACTACTACTACTACTACTACTACTAATAATAATAATAATAATAATAATAATAATAATGGTCAGATTCTGAATAGAGTCGTGTGGATGAACCAAACAGCGTATCACCATCAGATAGTGCGCCGAAAAACAAGGTCTGTTCTTTCTGTCTGAAAGGGGCAGTTTTCCATACCTCATTTATGGCGCCGGCTTTGTTGACACGGCAGAGCTTTGTTTTCTTTCTTTCTTTCTTTTCTTTTTCTTTTCTTTTTTTTTTTTTTTTGAACGTCGAAGTTGTGCGTTAACTAGACTGAACAGGGCGCTTCCACGGAATAAAACGATAACCATTCAAAAGGCGCCCACATCGTAATCAGCAAGGGCATGGAGGCCTACCCAGCGTTCAATGAAATTAAATCTGAACGAACACATCGTAAACTTCCGTCGTGTCGCGGTATCTGTGTCGTGCTCACTAGCCGATTTCGCTCTCTCTCTCAACTACGTACTCTGTCTGCGCTGCTCTGCGACCACGTGAGCCAACCGCTGACGGCCGTCGTGTGTCGGCGCTCCCCTGAGTGGCCGCTGTGAAAATCGAAACTTCGATCGCGCTCCGCGCCGACCGCGCAGCGGACGTCGATTGCGCCGGGCCCTGGGAGCGCCTCCCCCGCCGATCCACAGCGGCGGCCAATACGCGCCCAGCAGCCTCGCGCATTCCCAAACAGACGGACGTTTCCCATTCCGCGTATGAGCGCATTTCTTTTTGTTTTGTTTTTCTGAGGATCCCGCGTTCCGACAGCCAGTTCTTGGTACGGAAACGACACGTCAAGTCAGCGAAGGACACTCTAAATGAAAACTCGGTTATTAGAGAGAGAGAGAGGTTCGCTGAGTCACCAAAATGCTCGATCCAAGCGTTTCATTCATTCTTTTAATATATTTTTGTTGTTGTTGTTGTTGTCGACTGCTGCCCTTCAGAAACAGAATTCACGGAACTTTCGCTCGTAAATGCTTTTTGCCATTGACCAGCCGCACTTTGATAAAAATACGTCCACTTCGAGGACCGGCTGCAGTGTTCTCAAACGAACAATCCTACCGTAACACGGGTCTGTGCGGCAGCTTAACAAGCGTACACTCGCTGTCTGCTCACTTTTCTGAAAACGAGCGCGACACTTGCGGATTGCTCAAGTTTGTGAACATGCAGAGCTTGAAGCGTCTTTCGTCATATAGTGAGGTCTGTTATTGCACATCGGTACGGTTACTGACTCGTTATTAGGCTGATCGCTATCATTAGTGGCTAACGCCCAAACGCGGAGCAATTAGACGCTCCCACCACAAGAGAAAGATTTGCGAGTGCGGGCCCTGAACCGTGCGGTGAACAAACCGGCAATGACTCAGGCCAAAGGCTATGGGTCTCTTTCACACGCTGTGCACTAAGCATATACAACAGAAAGAAAGAAAGAAAGAAAGAAAGAAAGAAAGAAAGAAAGAAAGAAAGAAAGAAAGAAAGAAAGAAAGAAAGAAAGAAAGAAAGAAAGAAAAGATTCATTCTCTACGGTACGGCAACACTTCGCAACGTTTCGTCGACTTGGTTGCGTCAGGATGCCTCCTATTGCGTCACGGAAGTCGAGAGCCAACATTAGCAGGTTTCCTTGCGCGATAGTCTAGACGCGTGTTCGTAAGCGCATCGGTAAAGAGGTGGGGAAAAAGAAAAAGAAAGAAGGCCGCCGAGTACGGTTACACATGGCTGGCCGAGCATCGCGGGTGGTGAACACGCGTTGCACCCGTCCCGCCCGTGCTTGCACCAGCGTGATCACCGGCTATAGCCTCGATAAAAGCTTGGTCGATGCCCGTAGAACTGTCTTTTTTTTTTGTTTGCGTAAAACTTGAAAAAAGAAAGAAAGAAGAGAGCGTTATGAACTTAAATTAACCTCCAGAACTCATGTTTTTATTCCGGTTCCGAAATTGTACCAAGACGCACTTGTCGAATTATTGTGTCTACCGAGCCATGTCATGTTCCAAGCGATGCGGACAAACCGGCACATTAAAGAGAAGCATATCTTAAATTGTCCGACTCGAGCTTGAACACGGCACCTCCATGAGCTCACCCTTGGGGCTGAAGTGAAGCGAACCTAACTGAAATACGATGCATTTTTCTCTTTAAAGTTGAACATAATAGAGACAAATATAATCTAAAGTGTCAAATCTTTGGTTGTAGCATTTAACCTTCACCTCTGGCGCCGCAGCCTCACAATAAGGTAAAGCGCTATCCAAAGACTTGTCATATATATATATATATATATATATATATATATATATATATATATATATATATATATATATATATATATATATATATATATATATATATATATATATATATCCTTTTTCCAAGCTATGTTGTCCGTCTAATGAACAAGTGTCTCGTCTTCTATTTCTGATACAATTCTTCATTAACAAAGTCCTGTTCCTATAACTTTAGAGGACTATGTTGGCGTGAGTCGAGACGGTAGTGTAGTCCTATACTCAAGAAATCTGTCCGCCTCTATCATGTTACTCCATTCCCATTAAAGTGGTATAAATAAAGTTCTTTTCATTCATTCATTCATTCATTCATTCATTCATTCATTCATTCATTCATTCATTCATTCATTCATTCATTCATTTCCTATATGCACTAAAAAGGCGCCGAGGCACAAAAAATGCCCTTTGTCTAAATTCAAGAAAAAGATACCATGGTCGGTTTGAGGCATGCTGCAGCAACGCTATGGGTACGCATACTGCCGGAATGCATCATACGTAAAGGTTGGTTATTCATACGGAGTTATCCATTCGTAAATAGACTAGAAAATTCAAATTAAAAAAGAAATAATCCGTCTGAGGCACTGCGTAGATGGGGATCAAGCCAACCCTCCCCTCTCGAGCGACGTCGTCTTAAGTTGTTCCCCTCCGGCCCTCTCATTGGCAAAAACGAAAAGCTATGCCTCTGCAACCTCCTCTGGCACATGTGGAGCAACAAACACATGTAATGCGGGTGGCGTCTATAGAAGAGTTTACTTCTCCACGCCCAGCTGATAATACAGGTGTGTAAGCCAGTAACCATGTGCCGCATCCATATAAAGAACCGCAAGTTCTCCCGAAGGCGCTGACTTCGTGAGTTAAACCCTGATTTAAATTGAGCGGCTGCACTGGCCCAGTTCTTGTCTCTAATGTTGCATTATGCATTTTGTCTCCGTGTACGCTGCTTACCTCACTTGTCACGGCGAAGTACTCCAATGACGGACACAAAAGCTGTATCGCGGAAAAAAAAAAACAAAGAAAGCAGGACGCGACGCCGTGAATACACTTAACTTTCATGTATCTTCCGTCAACGTCCTCTGCGTCAACAGACTGCGTTACACTTTAGTCTGTGTATGTGAGCTTAGCGGATCCTGCAGCCCCAGTTTCCTGGGCGCTAAGAACCCAACAGAATAAAGATGGGAGTATGTACCCTCATCGTCATTCCATCGACCTGGATGCCCCCTCTTACCGTAGCTCATCGAGTGACGCAACGGAAAAAATAGCCTTTCTTCTGTAGGCCGCGAAGCTGGATCACTGTGCATGACAATCTGGGAGCTTGAAGATTTGTCCCTCTCTTGTATTTCGCGTGTTGCGGTGCCCGACATTTTGCAATTAAGTTTGACGACGCAGAGCTGCCATGCACAGTTAAGTATTGCTGGGGCTTTACTTAAGCGTACGCAAGCGTCTGCAAGCGTCCTACAAACGGAGCACCAGCATCCCCGAAATAAAGACAGGTGTTCCACTATATCTACCACGGGATAGCTTTTCCGTGCTTTTGCCAATGTATTTCCGAAATATCCCTTTACTTCAAGGACAGATATGTACAAGTATTCTAATTTATGCTTCGAGCACAGGTATTTCGATATGTGTATTACAGAATACCTTCCTGCTCATCTCTGCCCAGCGCTGCATACAAGTGATGCCTGAGTATTAACCCCCACGCCCGGCCCTTCCTCCTGAAGAAAAGGGAGACTTAAAGCACTCAGTGTGAAATCAAAGAGAAGCGAAAGACCGTTAACCCGCCGACCACAATAACACAACGACACAAGTCCACCGCCGTTCAAGACAGCAATGCCACTTAAAGAAGGTATATGTTATGTTCTAGGCAAGCCATCACTGTAAGAGTTGGCTAATACCGTTAAAGTATGTCCCGTTCACATAAGTCTCCTTACTTTGCATAGTATACACATATAGTGAACCTATTAGGTAAACGTATGTCATTTTTGTGCCCCTCTAAAAACAAAGTCGTCCTTTTCGCGCAAACTGCTATTCGGCTACGGTTCGAGTACCTCGTATAGATTTGAGAGGACTCTGTCCGACCTCTTCGTTCTGTGACGAATGTATCACGGATCTCCGGCCGTCGGGGTGGTAGCTTTCACGAGTTGCTTGCCTCCCATGCTTACGCACGAAGACCACACGCAACGGCGGGTTGCGTGACCGCGCATCACCACTGCCGGAATAATTTCGCCGAATGGGCGGACAACGGGCCTTATGGATGACGTCCGAAAAGGGACCGTATTCTAAACGACAAGTTGCTCACGATATATAGACTTGAAGTGTCTGTCATATAGGAGTCGAAACTTGTTGGCCGTCCTTTAGCCTTTAGCAAATACTTATGGCCGCCGGATCGTACTTGCTGTCCAACACGGACATTTCAGCGTACGACTCGGTACGGTGAAATAGTTCTCACCGGGCTTCGTCGGCTATACCTTTAGCACTCGTGTGAAAGCGCTCTTCGGTGCATATATACCGGCGCTCGCAGTTTGACTTAGGTTCTCATATATAATCTTTGACTTAGATTTCTCATATATATATATATATATATATATATATATATATATATATATATATATATATATATATATATATATATATATATATATATATATATATATATATATATATATATATATATATCTTCATTTCCAAAGCTCTCATCCAAAGCACTGCAAAACGGCGATCCCATACGGTCAAGCGCTACGTTTCAAAAAGATCTGTTCCACAGATTCCGACTTCACCGAAAACTGCACCAAACTTTCGGAGGCCCTAAAGAAACAAAAATACCCACCTGAAATCGTGGATGATGCCATTAAACGAGCTAGTGGTATTGACAGAAGGGAACTTCTTATGCGAAAGAAGAACGTTGCCCATTCAAACACAAACCTCGTTTTGACACACTCCGCATCAGCCCCAAACATCAATAGCATTCTTAAAAAACATCACAATTTATTAATGCAAAGTGATCGCCTCAAAAGCATCTTCCTTGATCCCCCACGTGCCGTATATCGTAGATCACAAAACTTACGCGACTTATTAACTTCTTCGAAAATGGCCCCTTCAAATTATTCTGGCTGCCATCCTTGCAACAAGCCCCGTTGCAAGGTATGCAACCACATGACCAGGACGACGTATGTCAAGAGCACAGCTTCCAACTTTCATTTAAAAATAAAAGGCGATTTCGACTGTGGCACGTGCAACGTTGTGTACATGCTTGAATGCTCCATTTGCAAACTCCAATATATCGGCCAAACCGAGAACGCCTTTAGATTACGGTTCAACAACCGCAAGTCGCATGCCACAAACCTACCTAATCTCCCTCTATCCAAGCATGTCAGTATTCCTGGTCACTCCTTCGATAAACTAACAGCCACTATACTGGAATCAGGTTTCATTTCGCACCATGATAGAGAAATCCGCGAGTCATTCCTCATACACAAGTTTAACGCTGTTTCATCTGGTATAAATGAAAATGTAGGTAAGCTATCGTTTCTTTCGGCGCGGAAATAGCTCTAGTAAGACCGCAGCCTAATCATAACCATGTACGCGCAAATTCTTGCCACACTCTTTCGTTGAATATCTTTCCCCTACTTTCGGTTGCCGATCTTCGCACCCTTTCGAATGGTAACTTTGAAGCGTCCGTTGAAATTCACTATTGTCTATTTGCTATAAAATTTGTTTCTTTGCTGAAAAATTGGATTTCTTCGTCTGTTTGTCGGCCATGTCACGATTTTACACTACTATTCACGCGATATGCTTCATGGAAACGCCGGCTCTGTCAGATGTATTTAGGCGCTTTTGCAGTGACCTGTGCGCACCGTGCATGATTTGCCCTACCGAATTGATTACTGTGTGATAGTGATAATGCATCAGATGTGACTACGCGCTTTTGCAGTGACCTGTTCGCACCGTGCATGATTTGCCCTACTGAATTGATTACTGTGTGATAGTGATAATGCATCAGATGTGACTACGCGCTTTTGCAGTGACCTGTTCGCACCGTGCATGATTTGCCCTACCGAATTGATTACTGTGTGATAGTGATAATGCATCAGATGTGACTACGCGCTTTTGCAGTGACCTGTTCGCACCGTGCATGATTTGCCCTACTGAATTGATTACTGTGTGATAGTGATAATGCATCAGATGTGACTACGCGCTTTTGCAGTGACCTGTGCGCACCGTGCATGATTTGCCCTACTGAATTGATTACTGTGTGATAGTGATAATGCATCAGATGTGACTACGCGCTTTTGCAGTGACCTGTTCGCACCGTGCATGATTTGCCCTACTGAATTGATTACTGTGTGATAGTGATAGAGTACGTGTTAGGGGCCCCTTATATCATTGTGTACTTAAAGAAGAGCGCATTCATGTATTCTGTTTTCCCTGATGAAGGCCGGTCCCCGGCTGAAACGTTGGAAAAATAAAAAGTTTTCGTTTCGCACGTCCTCCGCTTCGAAGTGTTTTGATTCTGCTGGATCCAAGGACACTTCCTTTTTCATATATATATATATATATATATATATATATATATATATATATATATATATATATATATATATATATATATATATATATATATATATATATATATATAGTTGCACTCGCACGTCGGCGTTGATGTGGCCCGGTGGCTTCCTCGTAGTCCACAATGCGAGTATGCCACACGCGATTTTTCTTTCTTTCTTAATGTGTGGATCCTAGCCGCATATCCAAAACGGGTATATACCACATGTAATTGTAATTTGAACCGGACGTGCATTGATTAAACTTCATTAATTATCCTGATGACTAAATGCTTTTTTTTTTTTTTGTATAAAAGACCTATTCTCTGATGTCATGTGTATCACATAATATCCACACCATCTCCTTTTTTTATTTTCATTTATGTTTCATTATTTCGTACGAGAAACAAGAGTGTCTCTCGGTACTCGTGTCACGAAAGAAAGAAAAAAGAAAATTCTGTCATAGCAGCCGGCACAATGAACCTGGGCCGTAACACTTCCTTTGGACGCTACAGTCTGTGTTTTGTTTCCGTCGTAAACAAAGAACTCACGCCGGATTCCCAAAAACAGAGACGCCGAGACACAGATGCGGTTGTGCAGAGACAGACCGGCGTTGACAGCTGCCAGTTGCAGTGAAGAAACGGAGACGGCTGACATAACGGTCAATTATATCGTACCCCAAACCTGCTCGTGTTGCAGTATATGTATATGCGCGCCGGCCGAAATTAACTTTTGTCGGAAACTTCGCGGGGCGTCGCCGCGAAGGCCTACGTGCCGTTTGTGCGCGTGGTCGCGATGATTCCGTTAGATGCAGGTCAGCGCCGCGTTGCTGAGGCACGCCCTCGCCAGGGGGCCGGGGTAGACCGCGTCGCGGAGTCGCCCACGTGCTCGGCTGCGGCGCACGTCCCAGCGACGCGGCGGTGTCCTCGGAGCTTTGTAAACACCAGATAACTTTACTGGTGGAGGGAGGGAGGGGAGAATGGGTTATTGTTAGCAAAAGAATGAGGGCGTTATCAACTGTATGCCGCAAGGGAGCAGTCAAAGAAGTATAGGAGAATAAACAAATAGAGGAGAGAGAAGGCAGCATGCTCGCATGCATTCGAGCCAGCGGCGAGAACTCGCGTACAGCCCCTCGCGACGATACCTTGCTGAGTGTTCCTCAATCCGGCCCCCACTGCTTCGTTCCCGCAAATTCACAATTTACGTGTCAGGCCATATATTGGTTGCACCTCGCGAAATACAGACGCCTTACGTCGTTTTTCATTGCACAGCATAGTTTGTTGCTGTGGGCTTGGTGGACTATCGAGTGCACCGTTCAGGGAGCAGAAAGCATCATGCGATGCCAACCGATTTTTTTTTTTTTTCGCTGTTGTCAAATCGGTCAGCGTGAAATAATGAGCGCGATGGTAATGGTGCAGTGTACTATACTGTCCAGTATATAATGACGTCGCAACGCGCTTGGAAGGCGTGGTTTTTCATTGCGGAAGCTCTGTTGATTGGTGCCACCAGGTCGCGCCGTTTTCGCAGGAAGAAATACTAATAGCGTCGTGTTATCATTAGACATCAACTGCATGCGAGCGGTCCTATATTACAACATTGAGCGTCGAACGGTCATATGTGAAGCCATTCATAACAAATGCAAAGAGCAGCAGGAAGAATATGAGACGGTATGAGAAATACCAATCTAATCTGGTGTCGCGCAGAAATGTACAGAGTTTGTTAAATGCCTGTGGAATATAAGTGCTCGCACTCAAGTGCACCAGAACTTTCTATCAGTTTAGATAACGAAGTACGACAAACTTGGTTTTACGCATGGCTTAGTTGCTGCGAGGGAAAGCGCTCACCAGCTTCGCCAAAGTTTTTCTGAGAGCGGACACTAAGAGAACAGGATTGATTGATTGATTGATTGATTGATTGATTGATTGATTGATTGATGTTCGCGTCCCATCAGAGCAACACTAGGCGGCGATGCCGCAGTGCAAATCCTAGATTAATCATGATCTTCTTGACAATCTATTATGCGTTGCAAAATAGGAGGGCGCAAGGGATTAAGCGTCACCTGCACCTCTACTTCACGTGCACATGGACGTGGTAGTTAGAAACTGCCTGTCTTCACATCAGCTGCCAATGCTGAAACTGCAGAAAAGTTCTATTTTAAGAAGCACACGTCACTCAAACTATGCCGCTTAGTGGCTCGATCGCCAATTCGATAGTTTCCTGTATGCGTTGTTAAAATATCGACGACGAAAAAGGAGAACTAGTGCACGCTTGCCTCCATACGGGCCGTTTTCGTTTAAAACACATTGTAGAGATCTAGATGGACCAGTCTCCATGAGTGTGTGCTACCAGTATCACGCGATGTCGAACTAAAACGACACTAAACCCGTTGTCGTGTGGTGCTTTTAAAATGTATTTACCAGCGTTTTCCCTAATTCTTCTGATTGTATTCTCACTAGATTTAATATAGCCCTTTTATTTTAAATGTTTTCGCCTTTTTACCAGGAAACGTTTACACTTTTAAACAGTGAAGAAACTCTGACTCATATAAGAGGCTTCTATCCGCCCGTAAATAGCGTGGTTCTTGCAGGCAGTATACAGCGTTTCATTGTATATTGTTTAACATTTCATATAACTGGCTCTTAAGATAGATTTCACACTTTAAGTATAGGTTAACTCGTTGACATAGCGGTGTATATCTCTTGGAGCTGAAGCTATATAACGCATGTGCGTATTGCTCCTTGCAAATGAGTCTACAAAGTGTCCGCGGCAGAAAAAGTAGCTTTCGTTATTTCGTGCATATTTGTGGATGAACTTTGAAAGAATAGCTTTTCTGGAAGTCTCGTCTCGTTTCGTCTTTCTGCGGAATAAATGTAATCGGTAATAAACGTTTGTCGGCAGTAAGCCTCCGTTATAATCGCTACTACCATTACATAATTTTCAGCAAGCGATTTTCACAAATAAAACAACACAGCTATAGCTCACGAGGAAAGCAATGTTCCCTCGCAAAATCCCCAACCACTACGTATACTTCTGTGCTAAACGTTTACGCTAACTGACAATGCGATCTCTTGCGCGTGGCATTGTCACTGCGGGATTTTTATTGTAGCGCGTGTGTATATCGCCATACTCGCGCAAAACCCGATTGCGCAACAGACAGAGCTAAGCCTCTCCTCCTCAGAACTATAGGTAGCACATAACGAGCAGTGTCGACTGCATCACGCCGCTTTTGACGAGCCATTGTGACGCCGAGGGGGCAGCAATGTTTTGACCGTTGGACAAATAGGAATTTCACGTAAGAGGCGTGCGCAGTTCGGCTGCACCGTCCTCTTCTTATGTTTTTTTTTCTTTAGGCCCGATTTCCTTTTCTTTTCTTTTTGTTTCTTTCGAGCAACCGTAGTTTAACGATAGCCCGGCGGCGGCATGGGGGATTGTCGAGAAACAATGCTCCCCTTGCGAGAGTGAATGGGCCGGTCGGGTCTCGACGAAGCGCGCACGCTGCGCAACAATCGCGCTCGCTTCTTTGTGCAGCGCTGCTCCATCGGGTGTACTATTATGGTCGATCCCTTCCGCCTTCGCCTCGACGTGACGCCACGGCGCGCGTCACGGTGCCTGGAAGTCACGCGAAAAAGGCACCGGGAAGCGCCGCCAAAGACACCAAGCGCGCACATCAGCTGACTATGCACACCTGGGTTCGAGAGTGGCGCCGCCGCGCTTCCGGCCGCCATCTTGGATTCGGGCTGTTAGCTTGGACACGCTCCTCTGAACCGTGGAGGACGGCGTGCACGGGTCGGTCGTTCAACGCGCTTGGGGCCCCGGAACAAAGGGCCGCCGCATGGACAGACTCGAAATCCGGCGCAATGCGCCGCCGTTCTCGAATCGTCCGGACGACTCTTATACCGAAGGTATCTCGGGCGCGCCGAAAAGAGACGAGATTCGCGGGCCCTTTTGCTGACCACGACGCGACAACGCTACGCATTGTCAACGCGATTTGTGAGCTCTTCGCACCAGAAACGTGTGTAGTAATTTCAGCTAAACGAGACTGTGCTGCTCGCGAATATTTGCCAACTGACTATAGAGCACGAGTGGTTAGAAAAAAAAAAAAAAAGAAGTACGCTAGACATAGTCTTTCTTTCCAGACGAGGACTACGGAGGGACATTAGGGTCACTTAGAAGCGCACAGCCCAGAAATCAAAGGGAACGCTAAGTCTTTCTCAAGGCGAAGTCGCCAACACGCCACTGTTACAAGTGAGCCTCGTTTGAGCCGGCCCGTAACACCACGTAACCGCTCCGCGCTAGGCACCCGAAGGTTGACCCATGGAAGCGCTTCTCTGGAAGGTGACGGCACTCTCGGGAACCCTTTAGTGGGCGCATCGACGGGGCTAGCTGGACGGCCGTCTCTTGCAAGCGAGCGAGGGGCGTCGGTTGGTGCTGCGAAGCTGAGGAGAACTGGATGGGAGGGGGGGTGCTCAGAGCGACCGAGCACGCCCACGGCCGACGTGCGGCGGAGGAGACCCGGAGAGAGGAGCGAGATGGCCGCTCGGCTCTGGAGGCGCGACCGCGGAAGCAGGCGCGGCCGCGTCAATGAACCCCGGCACACTGCTTGCTGCGTCGCTGGGGCGTGATCGCGCAGTGCGCTGAGAGCAGGGAGGGAGGGAGGAAAGCTTGCGGAGGCGCAGTTCATCCTTTGGCCCCCTCCCCCCTTCATCTCACTGCACACGGGGGCGACGACGCGCGCGAGGTGTACCACGCACCACCACCGCCGCCGCGGAAAGAGCACCGGTGCACCCGCTCGTATACATATGCACCGGGGCAACCGCACAGCGCGATCCCGCTCGACGCTTGCGAAACACTGCTCAAATTAATTGGGGGAGACTCTGACCGCACACACATCTCAAAGAAAGAAGACAAAAAAACGAAAGCAAACTCTCTGAGCGTATAATACGCAAGGGCTGACGAGAATGTCCGGGAGAGCCCTGGCAAAGCCGCAAGCATCGAGTGATTGAAATAAGCCGCTTCATGACTTGGCGCTGGAAATTTGCCACGGGAGAATGAGCGAAGAGAAAGCTCTGTGTAACAGCCACTAACGACCGTCAGGTGATACCTTAGCGAAGTACAGTAGCTTGCCAACAGGTGCAAAGGCTCGCGTTCACCGTCCCGCCCTCTAGTCCTCCCCTTCTCAGCGCAACTCACGCATTTAATGAAGACGAAATTTGTCTGATCGCTCGAAGAGTTTCGACTAACCTGGCGAACGGAACTGCAAGTCGCACTGTTTGAGCACTTATGAGTGATGAAAGGAAAACAAAGCTCTGCAGGTGAAAAATGTTGGATCAGGAGCGAATAGAGAAGCTAGGACGGCAGCTGGCCAAACGTTCAGGTACACATTGCAGCCAATGCGAGACTTATGCGGCGCCTTTGGAGAAAAAAAGGTGCAAGCTGAGCAGCGCTTGCCGTATACAGCATCTGCGCGCTGCTTAGGCAGCAGAGCGCAAATGCTTTTCGATGGCGCATGCCGCTTAGACGCAGTGCACATGCTCGCAGACACCTTTGTAAAGCAACGCTCACGTACTACATGAGTCAGCGTTCAAAAAAGCAAAAGAAAGAGCGGATGCGCTTAAACAGTTCTAAAGTAGTGAAACGGTCTAGAATACTTAAAAGCCACGAGTGACGTCAGCTATCCAGTGACGTCCTCCTGTCGCACAGACTGGCCCTTTCTTCTTCGTAGCCGATATTGCTTTTGTATTGGGAAAAATTGTCATATTATCTGCAGTGCTGGATGTACGTGCATCGCTCATTTCAGTGCCGCTTCGTTTGCACCCTTTCTAGAAAATACTCGGGAGGAGCTTTTAGGGCGTTTGTGCAAAGGGCAAAGCGCGTAAGGAAGGCACCTTGCAGGACTGTATATATCGAGGGACGAGCGGAGGCCCAGGAACAAGCGTCAGACCTCCCTGTTCCATAGCCACACGAGGTCAGACTGACGTCCCTCGATATCTCAGTGAACACCTGGCTTGACAGCAGAGCCAGAGCACGTTGCACACACTGCAGAGCCAACCCATAGGTTTCACCCGAGCCAATATGGATTCCATATTATAAGAAAGAAACTCATGAGCGTAGCGGGCATTCGATGCTGCCACCCTCTCTGACCGTTACATCGGATGCCGAACAGTATGTGACGTTGCGTGGCCAATACATATCGCTCTCAATATTTGACGCTCAAGTTATCAGGACCTTAGAAAGCATGTAGGAACCACCCAGCAGCGGTACGCGCCAGCTGGTTTCTGTTCGAAAGCGTAAAACAATTTCTTTCTGCTAACGTAAGTGTTATTGAAAAATCAAAGTTCGTTGCTTTAGTCGTAGTGAAGCAGAGGCGCCCGTGCTCCGTTCGCAGCGGGTTCCCTTATTTTGCTTTGGATACCAGCCCACATCTATGGCCTCTCTTCGAAACTTCTGGTGCATTATCACGGTATACCGAACCATCGATGCCACCTCAGCGGCAAACTACATCGTCGATCCCCTTCCGGTATCGCCAAACCAGCGTTGCTGTGGGCCAGAGACAGACATGAACTCCATGAGGCCGTATTACGACCCGTTCGTCTTATCTGCGCCCTGAGTCTCCAGGGTGGCTATGCTTCACTCCTGGGGCATGGTGGTGAAGCAGACGCATCCGTGCATATGTGCCGAATGAAGAGGAAGACGAAGGACCGTGCAGCGATCGCCAGTGAGCCCAACCACTGACAACCCTTGCAGTGTCTTCACAGTCCTTGCGTTATAGGAAACTTATCAACGACGCCGGACCTCGTCACACAGGCTAAAATATATTATTTGGCAGGGTATACCTCAGAATTTCCGATAACACTGCGGGGATGTGGCAAGTTTCGGCCCAAAACAGCGACGCAAACATATATCTATCTGCATGGCGAAATCAACTCTCCTATATAAGCACACAGAAGTTCTATGAGAAAACGTAAGAGAACTTAACAGACACAATCCACCTCCCGATGTTTGAATGTGTAGCGGCCAAAGGTGTGTGGTACATCGTGCATCATTAGTTCGGCGCTCGCGTTCCCTCCCGCGGTACATGCGAGGGAGGTTTGCACATGCACATCGTATTTTATGTGACGATGGTCGTGTTGTGACGTCGGCGCTGTTTCACCAAAGCCTGCAGACAAACACAGCGAGCTCTTTAACCAACATTACAGAAAACTCAATGATCATGATTCGATACACCTGTCAGAAGAGTTAGGAACGCATGAAGAAGCCGTTCTCAGAAGGCGGCACACACAATTAATTTGTGTGTGCGTGCGTGAGGGGGGGAGGGGGTGAGGGGGTGGCCATAACGTACATGTATGCACATGTCTTGAAAGAACATTTCCTTTTATTATTAGGGCTATTATAAATATTCTGCCATATAAAAATTAAAAAAGAACAACTAACAGATCCGACCTTTATATCGCTTATGGCATGCCTTGCTTAATTGGGAAGTGAGGCTGCCATCACAGTGCGCCGCCGTTGGGAAATTGCCTTTTTTTTATAGTGCGAAAATGAGAGGCCTATACCGAACCACGGAATGCGGATTACTACTTTGCGCTGGTCCTCCCTAATTGGTGAATTCCTGCTGTCAAGGGAAAACCGACCAAGGTAATCCTTGACCAATTTCAAATCCCTAATTGGTGAGTTCCTCCTTGACAGGCGGAATTGACACATAAAAAAAAAGAGGGGGAGCAACGCGGTATAGAAATCAGTATTCCGTGTTGCAGGCCCACCCCGTGCATATACGCAATACTTGTGCATCGCGTTTTGCTGTGCTGCGCCCCTCTAACGCGATGCGCAGTTATAAAGCGGTAAATCAAATACGCCGCAACAGCAGCTACGTCTTGCGTCATGGGCATAAAATACGCTTGCACTGCAGCGGACGTAGGATGGCGAGCAAAACACGTCATCCCAACAGCTCCCCCTTGGCCACCGCGGATCTCTATGCAACAAGGCTCCAGCGGCCGCTTTCTGCGAATCCTTTCCGCTGGAGAATCGGCACTTATAGCTGGTCTCTTATTATTAACGTTGACATACTAACAGCAATTTTTGAGACCGAATCGAGTGCGAGTTCAGTGGCGCCGCGAGTCGAATATGTTTGACGTATAGACAAACACAGTTAACATGAAAAGTATTTCCGTGCCAGTAATGATGTTTCAAGCTTATTATACACTTTTATGGCATACAGTTCAGTTGATAAGCTTTCTGCGACTTAATAAAATTGTTAGAATGCCCTATAGCAAATTTATGTTATTTCACTGCGAGGCACGAAGTACGCCCTTTGGGGTGCTCAATTGTTGTATCATAAAAAAAAATTAATAATAATTGAGGCCCGTAGTCGCAGAGCAAGTGTTTTATGTGACTCGTCTTCGCTAATGGTAATTTTAGCATTAGGTTGGCTAAAATTCCATCTTAGGAACAATTCTACAGTGTAACCTTCTTTCTTGACTACAGCTTGAGTTCACCAAAAACCTTTGTCGCAAGCGAGACCAATTTTAGCCATTGCCTGCAGCTCTTGCTGCCACTGTGTGCAGCACCGGGACTGGCCTGAATTTTGTTCGTTGCACGTCATCCTCAGTATTAAAAAAAAATGTTTTCTTTAAGTATTATTGAGGCTTGGGGGTCACAAAGATCGATGTGTTCACGTAAGCTGACGTTCTTAAAGCCCACTGGAGCATAGGTTAAATGTGCTTGAGTTTCAGGTTTATTACGCGCAGATGGCAATGCAAAATGTTCGATATAGTGTCATGAGAAAAAGAAACCTTGCAATTCCTAATAGTGGCTATTCGATTCGGGGACCAAGTCATAAAGGACAAAATAACATTCGGAATTGGAAAGTATCGGATATTCGCACACGTTGACCTAATAATATTGGCCTCGATAGCATAACGTGAGTCCTCTATCGGAAACGCCATCTCTGCGTCGAACACTCGGTCGCCGAAAGTACTAGATACCGCATAGCGGTCGGCTGCCGGTCTGGTAAAATGCCATAATTATAGGTCACGTCTGCCCGGTTCTATAAAACGCGAATCTTTACTTCGATGTATTTGTAATTTTTATTACTGTACGACAATTAAGGCGGCTCCCTGCACCAAATGACCAGTAATAGCGACGCGCTGCGTATGTGGTATATAGGACACCGGAGCCGTGCCATGTTGCTCGTACATGCGACGCTTACGTCAAGGATGTACGCTAGTTTTGATTACGCGGGGACGGAATTCACGCGAAGCTTGTTAGTTTTGCAATGCCGCTATGTGGGTCACTGCCAAATTACGTCTTCTGAACAGTGCAGCAACTCGTCGACCCACTGAAGCGGCCAAAAAGCGATGCTGAGCCAGCGCCGTCCGACGAATCTGTGGCTTTTGGGCAAGCCAGAACACTTTACCGCGCATAATTATTTGCCGCGTGAAACGCTTGGTTATCCTCTATGCAACGGGGGGGGGGGGGTCGATATTAATTGATTACGGCGATAGAGCGATCGTGTATGACACGCATTTGGGATGACGCTTGTACATATTAACTGTATCGAGCGAGCCGCGGGTTGCCGCATGCATACTGGCTGTGTTTTCCGATATTGAACGCACGTAACTCGTGATATTGTTGAGTCCAGAACGTCAACAGTCGACCTTACTTAGTCTAAAAGAAGGCTCGAAGATTTCCTATAAAGCTAGAGCCGTAAGGTATATTCGGCGGTATCTTCCTTTTCATCCCTTTTTCCCCAGTGTAGGGTTGCTTCCCTCTCTCTCTCTCTCTCTCTCTCTCTCTCTCTCTCTATGTCTCTCGTCTGTTGGGTATATACTGCCAAATTCAGACCGTTGGAATAGCATATTTACAGGCACAATATACGGGCACTTCGTAGCTCACCTTCGTGAGCCGAAGCAGCCAGCCATTCATACATTTACTGCAGCCGCTTGGAGCCGCAGCAAGAGGCCACACGGCAAAGAAGGGGTCGCGCTGAATATCCAAAGACTCGGAAGTCTGTCTCCGCGTTTCGGAATACGAGCACGAGTGTTACTAGTTCACCTGTCGGTGAGCGTCTCGCACGCTGGCGTCACGCGAGAAAACAAAGGAATAAATAAAGAAATAAAGAAAACGTGGAAAGAAGCAGCATGCATGCAGCGCGCGCGCGAGGATTTCGCCACTGCGCGCGTATAGTGTAGGCGCGTATACATACATCGCAACCCAATTTCACGCTCTCCCAACCAGGCACTTCCGGCGCGCAACGCCGCCAGGTCTCGCGCCCGCGGTCTGCGGTACACCGCGCGGTCGTGACAGAGGCTGTCCATTTCGGCCTGCTCGTGGCGCACGGCTCGCACGCGACGCGCTTGCCGCACTCCTCGGCCGACTTTCCGGCGCGCCCCGACCGACAGGCGCGCGGAATCGGCCCGCCGTGCTTCCGGCACGGGTCGTCATTCCGAGTCGCGCTGCTGCTCCACTGGCCGGGACGGTGCGTGCGCGCTACTGAAGAAGCAATAAAGAGTCTCTCGCGACGGCTCAGTCCGCCCAGTGCGCCATTTGGAGCGGCCCCCGATGAGTGCCGTCCCGCGTGACGCGAGTGACACGCGACTCGTGGATGAGACGGTGCGCCCCCGAGACAACGCGGCCATCGTGCCTGCGAGCGAATATTAATGGCGCGTGACCAACGGCGGCAGGTATGAGGGAGGACGACTCAATCTTGCGCTTCGTTTGCGGCTCATGTCGCCACGGAGTCGCGCAAGCGATGCGACATCCTTTCTCGGACGGACTACCGGTCCCACATGCGCCTCGGGAGTCGTGATCTTCGCGCTCCGCGCATATTCGCCATCCGGCGCAGCGTTCACAAAGTGTCCGCGTGCTCGTGGCGTCGCTCGAAGAGTCGAAGAAAGTTGTGGCGCAGCGCGGAACCAACGTCCAAACCCAGGCGATGTCTTCCTTAATGTGCACGCCTAGAAAGTTATCCCTCTCTCTCTTTTCTATGTCTGCGTTCCTTGTCGTATACATGTCGAGCTTCGGGTCGTTTATAAGATTTGCGGCTCTATATATACTGCCACGCCGATGAGCACGAGATCGCGGGTGCGATATCAGCCGCGGCGTTCGTAAAGGTAATATCGAGGCGGTCAAAGTTAATCCGGAGCACTCCACTATACTAAGCGCGCCATACATAGTAATATCGAGGCTTTGGCACTTACCACCTCAGAATTTATGCCTCTATTATTATTATTATTATTATTATTATTATTATTATTATTATTATTATTATTATTATTATTATTATTATTTACTTATTTTCGCTCAGGTGGCTGAGGTATAATTTGGCTATGCGTTTAGGCGCCCACGGCCGTCCACCAATCTTTAAAAATTGTTCACATACGTGGTCGCTGAATTTGGCATATTCCTTATTAATCATGCTATGTATGCTCAAACACAAACGACCGATTATTTCGTCTCAGAGTAAACTACGTTCATGTACCGCTTTGTGACAACGAACTATTTGTCCTCAAAGCACTTATTTTATTATTTTTTTACTCCTGTTTCACATGCTAAAACTACGGCACGCTGTACTAGGGAGACCTCGCATTAATTTCCACCACCTATATAAAGGTCTTCATTGAAAACCTAAATCCAAGCACATGGGTATTCTTCGCACACTGCCCCATAGAAATGCGGCCGCCGTGTCCGGAAATCGAAACTATACTTCATCCTGCTTTCGTAGAGCAGTGCTTGTGCCCATAAGCAGCAATCGCGGGTTTAAAGCAAATGATCTGTGCACTTACAACGCTTTATTATTCGACCACGTGAACACGATAATATTCGCAGACAACTCTTCCGTTATATGGGTCAGGAAGAAGGGGCGGAAGAGTAGGACTAGCATAGTTCGTATGGGTCGGCGTGATGTCCACGATTTTGTGTGTGTGTGTGTGTGTGTGTGTGAGCGTAACGGCATCAGGAACCATGTTTATAAAAATCGCACATGGCAGAGTTATTCTCATGAAAACATTTCGGGAAATCCTGTTGCTGGACATCTTATTGGTCACGCTGCTGACCAGTGGCAAAAAAGCACTTTCGAACGAAAGACTTTTCTTTTTACGATGAATGTTTGTTTTACTTAGTCCCGCTAAAAGTTCTTTTTTTTTTAATGGGTGGGTCTATATTTCAGCGTTTCAAAGATTTATTTAGCTACGCTATGTCCACTGTTCTTCACGTAAGTGTAGAAAAATAAACTTGACTAACCAATCGTGCTACAAATCGAGGTACTTTTTTTTCTTATGTACTCGTCTCCAAATTAGTACAGACATGTACATACTTATACGTCCCTTCTTTCTTTCTTTGGAAATTGTAAAGCTAACTTTTCTGCTATGCAGTTTGCATAACTAATGGTGTCGTAGTCAATTCTGTTCATGATAAAGCGCGTGAATTGCGCGTGCTTTGACATCAACAATGTAGATTCGACCCTCGTGACCTAAACCTGCACAAAATACAAGACTGGCATGGCAAGCTACAGCCCTGCTACACTGAAGCACTGCGTACATTTGAACAGGATAGGCACCGTCGTTACTTGGGCAAAGGTGCAATGCAGAGAAGTGCGCTTACGAATTTTCAAAATGGTAGGTACGTTGAGTAATTTGCACCCAGTGCTAATTAAGGCTACGTCCGTTCGAAAAAAAAAATCTGGTCCTTAATAACGCACCATCCCTTGCATGTATACACCCTTAGCACGGTAACCTTTAGTTTATTTTACAGATACACAAAAATGTGAACATATGCTCCTTTAAAAAGGTTAAAGTGCTTTAACCTTTAGTAAAGGAGCATATTTTCACATTTTTGTGTACCTATAAAATAAAGTTTAGCGTGCTAAGGGTGTATGTCCACAAGGTGTGCAACAGAATACAGCGTCGTTGTGAGAAATATTTCATCCTTTCAGGATGTGTGACTTAAGCAGTTCGCTATGAGTAGAACGCCAATGTGTTTCGTGAAGCAGTTCGACGGCAGTTGTCGGAAACCTAGAGCTACATATTGGCTCTTTACTCCAGACAGTGCCAACGTGTGTCAAGAATCTGACTGGTTCCAACAGTATACGATTTCACCTACGTTCTCAAGCAGTTAATGCGGTTATCATTGTTATCTAATTTTCATACAAATGCAGTGCGTGCGACATCAAGTGATCCAGTCGAATAGGGTGTCGTTTCGGTGTCCGTCACATGCGAATTTTCAGAATTTCCATGCCCCTGAAGAAGGAAGAAAACAACATTAGCCTGGTTCTGCTATCGCAAACACCAATGACCAGCGGAGCTGATGGGGGCTTGCAGAGAGGCTTCATCCTCGGGGGTCCTTATATATATATGATGATGATTGATTTGTGGGGTTTAACGTCCCAAAACCAGCTCTGATTATGAGAGACGCCGTTGTGGAGGTCTCCGGAAATTTCGACCACCTGGGGTTCTTTAACGTGCACTGACATCGCACAGCACACGGGCCTCAACATTTCGCCTCCATCGAAATGCAGCCGCCGCGGCCGGGATTCGACCCCGCGACCCTCGGATCAGCAGCCGAGTACCATAGCCACTAGACCACCGTGGCGGGGCATATATATATATATATATATATATATATATATATATATATATATATATATATATATATATATATATATATTATATATATATATATTATATATTATATATATATATATGTCGTTGCACAGCGCATTCATATATACTTCCCATAAATGCATGTTCTGCGAGCGAGTGTATGTGTAGCCTCTCGCCGTCTCGCCTCTCGACTCTTGTCGTCGGACCGGGGATACCTAGGTTAAAATCCCGCCTCGCCAAGAAAATTTATTTATTTATTATTTATTTATTTATTTATTTATGCCCCGCCACGGTGGTCTAGTGGTTATGGCACTCGGCTGCAGATCCGAAGGTCGCGGGATGGAATCCCGGCCGCGGCGGCTGCATTTCGATGGAGGCGAAATGTTGAGGCCCATGTGCTGTGCGATGTCAGTGCACGTTAAAGAACCCCAGGTGGTCGAAATTTCCGGAGCCCTCCACTACGGCGTCTCTCATAATCAGAACTGGTTTTGGGACGTTAAACCCCACAAATCAATTTATTTATTTATTATTTATTATTTATTTATTATGCCCCGCCACGGTGGTCTAGTGGTTATGGCACTCGGCTGCAGATCCGAAGGTCGCGGGATGGAATCCCGGCCGCGGCGGCTGCATTTCGATGGAGGCGAAATGTTGAGGCCCATGTGCTGTGCGATGTCAGTGCACGTTAAAGAACCCCAGGTGGTCGAAATTTCCGGAGCCCTCCACTACGGCGTCTCTCATAATCAGAACTGGTTTTGGGACGTTAAACCCCACAAATCAATCATTCAATTTATTTATTTATTTATTTATTTATTTATTTATTTATTTATTTATTACGCTCTCTCTATATCTCTCTCTGCACCTCCTCTGCTCATTTCACACTCTCTCCGCCCAGTTTTGAGCGACGCCCGACGCGGCTCGAACTCAAGCCTAAATAGCTCCGCTGTTAACAAATCATACAAATGTAAGTATACTTCTATTGATCAGGGAATCACATGAGACCCAGCACTTTCACCTTGCAACCTTCATCTAGCACGATCATTGGTTCTTCCGTTTTACGGCTGAAGATAAGAAATACAGGTCGGTTCCGAAGTGATATAATCGAGGAGCCCAGTGATCGGCCGCACGCGAGCGATTATGCGTGCTTCTTAACATGCCGATCGCAATACAGATCGGGAAAAGAAGACTAAGAGACGAACTCACAAAGGGTCTCGCATTTGCTGACCGCCTTTCCTAATATATCTAGAACTGGGGATTGGCTACAGAATTTGTTCTCATTAATGATTACACCGTAAGAGCTTTGTGTGTGTGTGTGTGTGTGTGTGTGTGTGTGTCTGTGTATATACGAGCCCATTTTGATGAGCAACAACGTTGTTTAACGACGATTCCGTCTGTGGCGGCTGCATTTCGATGTAAGCGAAGCGCAAAAAAAAAAAAAAAAACAAGGAAACGAAAGGAAAAAAGAAAAGAACACACACGCACACACACACACACACACACACACACACACACACACACACACACACACACACACGTACTTAGATTGACGTGCACTCCAGAATTACTCCAGAAGCATCCACCTTTCGGAGCATGCCTCATAGCTGGTTTCAGCACGTAAAACGCCATCAGTTATTAATTTTTTGAGGTGCGAAACAACTTAAACGCTCGGACTGTCGGCGTCTCGTGTCGGCCGTCACGGTAAAGCAAACGGTCAAATTATGGTCAAAAACAAGTGCATAATTGGTCAAAACCGGCTCTTAATAAACTAGGATTCAAAGTATACATTAAAATACAGGAATAATCAGGATTAATTGCATTAATTAACAGAAACGTGTTAACTTCAGTTGCGAAAATTGTGGGCCGATCCTGCGGGCAGTGCATTCAGACAGTGTGTCATGTCAGAAGCGATTTTAACGAATTTCTGTTAATGAGCCCGGGCTGTCGGGCTGTCGTCGTGGCGGCACGGTAAAGCAAGCCCATTAGCAACGAATGACGCGTTCCTGTGGGAAACACCGGCGCACCACCACGCGCTTCACTACTCCCCAGATTTCACGTCAGTTGGAGGAGCCGTCGTGAGTTTTTCGAACGTATACGACGCTTATTTTATGGGCGCCTGCTCTTAAAGGTACGATGTTTTGTGGCTTTACATCAGGGGCACAAAATGGGTTTCCCATTTAGGTCAATCAGCGGAACACTTCTTCGTCGCTATCTCTTCGTCAGTAAGCACCTAAACGTGACAGCAATATAATAGTATGGCGCTGACCCAACCAGCGGGTTTCAAGGCCAAAAGCGAGCGTTTTCAAAGGTGCACGGTCACCACTGTGTAATTGTCTGCGCGCCCAGCCCGGCGTAACGGTCAACACACGTTTCAAACGTTCGTTCCAATCGAACGACTCCAGTGTTCCGCAGCCGCCGCGACGCAACTGCGCAACCGTATAGTTTTTGACAAGCTGCAGACGAACGGGTTGGTGCGGGACATCTGTGACTGCGAACAGCTCCATGTGTGTGGCACGAAGCGGAGGCCAAGGTTCCCGGTGCCCCCGGGTTCACGAAAATGCTTTTGCGGTATTGTTCAGATACTTGTAAAAGCAACCGAGGCAAGATAATCCAGAAAAGATTGAATACTTGCGCGACTGTATTGTTCACTAAGGGGGCGACGCTATACCTTGGCGCTCCCGAGCAAACGTCGCTGCGGTGGTCTATCACTATAATATAGCAAGCTTCTTGCTTCAGATGAATTATATGGCATGCAGGTTCTTTCGCACAAAATTATTGTATAAATATTTGCCTGTTTGCTATCTCTCTCTATATATATATATACCTCCCTCTCTCTAGTTTGTTTCCACATTTGTTAGCCTTTACCGTGACGAGTACTCAAAATTCAAAGGCCAGAGCCTTGCGTAAACACAAATGGAGAAGATCTAAGCGATCCAAATATGATAGGTTTGTCAGTATTGCATGTAAAGGGCGTAGGACGCACCTGCCAAGAGTGCCGTACCTTTGTACGCTTAAGTGTGTCACACAGTGTCGTCAGAGTCAGCAGATTGTCCGCACCAGCTTAACAAACTCGCGCATGTATAATAATAATAATAATAATAATAATAATAATAATAATAATAATAATAATAATAATAATAATAATAATAATAATAATAAAGAAATAGTGTCGCAGTGCGTGATTCCTCCTCCTACATTCCCCCTTCTATGCCCTCTCCGCATACTCCTTCGAATAACCTGTATCCATGTCTTGCCGCCATACTTCTAACAAACTTCGGTACAGGAAAACATTAAGGCGTTTTCATGTCACTCTCTTCGGCACGCGTGAATGACGCTTCTGGAGCTAAAGCGCAAACACGCAGCTAAATAAACAGCATAAAAAAAAACATAAACGAGAGAAACTTCCACATCGGCTGCTACGTCAGCACAGTCACGCCGACGGATTCTGAAGGTGGTCTGCGCCTAATGACAATGATAATCACCATCTCCGGTCATTGGTAGTTATATTTCGTGTCACAGAGCATGTGAACATCCTCTCGATAAGTGAGGCGCGCATGCGCGCCGGGATAATGGCTCGTAGTAATTAATACATATATATGCCCCATTGTCATCAAGACTCGCAGTAGTCTCCTCCCAACTACAACGACAACAACGACAACAAGGAATGCTAAAGTCAAAGAGTGAAGTGAATTAGGAAAACTAAATACTAAAACAATGCCAATTCGAGTAACTTCTGAGTAGCCAATAAGCAATAGCATCGTTTATATATATATATATATATATATATATATATATATATATATATATATATATATATATATATATATATATATATATATATATATATATCTGACGAAGGCCGTGCCACGGCCGAAACGTTGAATAATAAACGTGCGATTTTCGCAAGTGCGCAATTTGCTTCTAAACTACTTTTGAACCGGACCCACAGAACTTCTTCCCCGAATTATATATATATATATATATATATATATATATATATATATATATATATATATATATATATATATATATATATATATATATATATATATATGAGAGAGGTCGTCCACAAGATAACCAATGCAGAGGCCCAATAGACAAACCTGATTTCATTGATTTGTGAGATTCTAAGTTCCAAAACCACGATATGATTATGAGGGACGCCGTAGTGGAGGGCTCCAAAATTCCTAATTCCGGCCACCTGTGGTTCTTTAACGTACACTGACATCGCACAGTACAAGGTCCCCAGCATTTCGCCTCCATCGAAATGCAGCCGCCGCGGCCAGGGTTGAATAGATAAACCTATGTGAGGTAAGTGCTCCTGGCCATTGGCCTGTGTCTTCGCTGATATGTTCCGCATTAGGATTGCCTGAAATTTTCTGCTGCGAAGAGTTCTAGAGCGAGTGATCTTTATGAACATGGAGCCCGGTGTTTTACGTTCTACAAGGACACACGAATAATTTCATCAGAGGAGTCGACATTTGGGCGTGTTGTGCATTTGATTTGATTAACGAAAAAAATAAAACAAAAGACGGGCAGACAAGGCAGGAAGGAACACGCAACAATGCAGACTCGTAACAAACTTTGTAAAAGGCACAAGCACACACTGAAACAGTGCACTAAGGAGTGCACTGCACTTGCCGAGAGCGGTGTGACAGCCCTCCACTACGGCATCTCTCATAATCAAATCGTGGTTTCGGGACGTAAAACCCGAGAAATCAATTAATTAAACACACACACACACACACACACACACACACACACACACACACACACACACACACACACACACACACACACACACACACACACACACAAGCGCCCCGCCACGGTGGTGTAGAGGTTATGGCGCTCGGCTGCTGATCCAAATGTCGCGGGATCGAATCCCGGCCGCGGCAGCTGCATTTCGATGGAGGCGAGATGTTGAGGCCCGTGTGCTGTGCGATGTCAGTGCACGTTAAAGAACCCCAGGTGGTCGAAATTTACGGAGCCCGCCACTACGGCGTCTCTCATAATCAGAGCAGGTTTTGGGACGTTAAACCTCACAAATCAATCAATCAACACACACAAGCGAATTATATGAACAAGGCGAATCCGGATATCAGGATATGGCGAATTCGCCATATCCTGATATCACTGCTTTCCAATGGCAGTGATAGTCTTGTAGCAGGTAAAGTGGCTCACCAATAATTTTAAATAACCGATTGAGCGGTGTGTTCAAACCGAAACCGAAGCGGATATCGACGCTTGGTGCAGCGTATGCAGTGACGCCACAACCTTCCCACCATCAGAGATATGGAGCTGGTGCCAGAAAAATGAAAGTGACGATGTCATCCGATGATGTATTGAATTATGCCAGCTCTTTTGAATTTGACAGCGGCGATTTTAGCGCTGAAGTATCGCCGTTTTGCGCTTTGCTTCTGCCCGCCCGCCTGGTCGGGTCGGCAGCGTTGATGTTAATTACGTCAAAAACGCAGGGTGGCCCGCGTGCGAATCCCCTAAAAATTTTAAAATTCATATTTAGGGAAACTAGATGACTTTTAACCGCCTGACTTGGCATATATTACTACAGTACCGATGAGAGTGTACAGTGAAAATTTCGTTGAGATCGGTGGAGAGTGAAAAATCGTCAGAGTTGCCGTACATGGTACCATATCACGCTGCAGAGTCGTCATGCGTTATCACAAAAGATGCTTCCTCAATAAGCTCCGAGTTGTGAACAATTGAGCTCAGTCTGCCTTACACAATGCAACAATATCAGAAGATGTTACACTTTCGTTTGTCGCGACCCCTCATTTATCATTTGTCTTTTTTAGTTGTAAACGAGAGTTGCACGTGTGGTAACGCACTGCGAAAACGCACGTCGCATCCGCACCATCATTTCATAATAATATACAACATTTCAGGCCTACAAGGAAGACCGGAAAGTTGGTAGTTTCTCCCAGCGTATCTCAATCCATGATTTAAAAGAAATGCTATGGGTAATTTAATTTAAGCTTTAGTAATTTTTCCCGGTAAGTTCAATGCTGCTGCACTGTCCTTGCCGGCATAGACTGCCAGGCTTACGCCTCCCTCAACACGGAAATTTTGTACACCCCGCCACCCTAACACCCCCCTTGTGGATCTCCGGACACCCTAAAAAATTTCCCAGCTAACCAATATTTTCGTATCCAAAACCCTCCGCATTCTGGTACCTTGTCCCCCCCCCCGAAACCTTGTCCCCCCTTCCCCCTGAAAAAAAAAATGACATTCTGGATAAACCCCTGCCTCAACATCAACGCCAAAGAAACCGTAACAAAAAATTCTCGCATGAAGTTCTGGGCCCGTATTCACCAAAACAACTTACGACAAAAATGCTGGTAAGAGAAAATTTCAGCCAATCCTGATGCTGGACATATCATTACAGAAGCCCGCTGACCAATGGCAAAAAGCACTTACGAAAGAGCAGTTTTGTGAATTCGGCCCCAGGCTAATCAAACTAGCCGGTAAGAACGACTATATTTCGCTGATCGTGCACTCGAGCACGATCGTATTGTACGAACACGACGTCTCAAAATTGAGCGCTGCATTAACAGAACGGTTCTTGTTATTCCAATTTCGGCAATGTGGTTGCTTTTTCTTTGAAAACCATGCAAAAGGGAAGGCAGACTCGCAACTATTTCCTGAAATGAACACTATACGTTCAGCCGCTTGAAGAGGGAATTAAAACGAAAGGGAATTAAAGAAAAAGGAAAAACGAATGCACAGTATGGTCAACGCCGATATGGGTTGCAGCCACATGCGTGCACAGAATTCTCCATTAGGTGGAGCAAAGTGTCACCACAGCATCGCCCCCTCCCTCTCCCTCCCGATCCCCTCCCACTAAGGACCTTACATTCAAAGCACAGTGCAATGTAAACGTATGGGGCAATAATTAAGAAAGGGGAGGGGTCTCGCCCCCTTCCCCCCTGTGCGCACGCCTGGTTGCAGCGCCTTTCCTAACCTCAAACCGGTATCTGATCTCCCTTCATTTTTTTTTTTATTCAGCAATAAAATCTGCAAAAATCGATCTGAATACATTTCCGCACAGCGCTTTTATAGTACACGTGGACACACGTTCATGCATTAACGCGTGAGGGCAGTAGGCTTAAGTCGACGGCGCACGTGTTACTCCGGCGTACCATCAGAACACCTGTTTTTACTTCAGCCGACCTAATATATAGCCAAATAGAGGGAAATTGTGGGAGCAACGCAGAGCTTAGGCATCCCTTCCAATACATAGCCTGCAAAAGCAAGCGGTATTGGTAACGGCGGTAACTGTACTGGGCCGACAGAACGTGCTTCCTCCTACATAGGAGTGACTGCCGCCACGTGGTCTATTATCTACGCACAAAGTACACATCTCGCGAACTGAACAAAGAATGCTTGGCAAACAAAGGGAGTTTACAGCTGCTGGCGGGAGCAGAAGGCTATGTGCAATTATTTCGCTTTATAAGTTCATTTTAACCCTTGAGCCGCACTGCACATATTTCGCTTCAAACACTGCTAGCTCTACAAATTGCCTTTTCCCTTTGCTGCATATAACAGAGCAATGTAATCCGTACAACTGTTTCGTGAGGCCGTCAGAGACCTCCGCTATGTGAACACCTGCTGATACATCTCTAAGGAAACCGAACCGTTCTTTGCTCGGCGGCGTCCTGCGTATACTCTCGGTTCACATGCGATATCAGTTGCCAGGATAGCCGTATAAAGGCGAAGTTACGTTTTGCGCATGATAGACAAACACTGCGTCCGCCTTCTTTCTTTTTTTTTTTTCCCGTTAATTCTCTGTCACCAGAAAAACAAGATTGGTGTGGACCTGCCGCGCCAGTGAATGATGCACCCGCCAAACGACCAAAAAACAGAAGCAAGTAGTTCAATACACCCGTCGTGTTACCTCTCGAGCATTACAACATATCGTGCATCTTCTCCTGTGCGCTCTTCTTCCTCTAGACATATATTAATTGTTAGCTGCACGTGGAAAACATTACCCATATTTCAGAACGAAAATTGAAAGTATACGTTGTAGATCTGCTAAGCTAAGCACCATCACCAACTGTGAGGGGTTCTAGGTTTAGAGAAGATTCAGATACTGTTGCACGAGGAAATGGCTGAGCCTGACGATTCGTCTTAATCACATTATGAGCGTACGTGCGGCACAATTGTTTAGCCCGCAGATGGTTGTCAGGACGCATAATATCGTGCCATCGGATATTGCTTATTTGTTAATACGTTCTGCATGTGTACTTCACATTAAGCTAATTCATCAAAGCGCTGACCACGTGGAGGTTTTCGACGTTGTTGTGGAAAAAGAAACATTGAAGGCATGCTTTCATCATCCCCGTGCTTCCACTCAGAAGCAACATCCAACTGCAGTCAGCAGCACGTGGGCACTTTTCAAGCGACAGGCTCCAAACGATCGGCTATCTACACGGCCACCAGTGCATGTAAAGGCACCTTGATGGAAGGATGCACAAGCAGCATAACAGTGAATAATCATCGCCATCGATACTGATCAGCCACTCGCTTATTCGGTTTAAGAAGCCTCTTTGGGCTGCAGTATACGGAGCTTATGCGAAGTTCCTGCCCGCTGGGATCAGCGTGGGAGTTTGCCTCGAGGCCCGCTCACGCTCGCTCTTGCTGTCCACGCACGCAAATGGTGTGTGCTCTACCTGAACAAGGTCCCCCTCGAACACAAGCGAAAGTGCCAAAGAGCAATTAAAGCAAAGAGAAACGGGCGATAAAAAGCTTCAGAGGGGGACAGACCTTTCCGTGCTCCCCTATTATTGGACTTATCGGAGAGTCCGCTTATCATGGTCGAGATACGAGGTAGGTCGCCCCCGTGAGCCTCGCGTCCAACTTTCGAGCGCCGGCGTGCGCGGCTGCACCCGCCGCACGGCTTTCGCTGCGGGTAACACGCGGAGGGCCATCTCTTCGATAAATCGGCATCGCATTCGCTGAGGTGTATAGACAGCGTGTTCTGTCGCTAACAGCGCTTCGCATGTGGGAAACTCGAAGGGCACACGCCACGAAAGCTGCATTTAAAGGCCATCCTTCATCTTCGCCGGGAAGAATGCGTTATGCACAATAACAAGAGCAAGAAAATATTACCCGTGACATTTGAGCGGATGCTCGCTAAAGGGCGCACATGTATCTGCGTCAGCTCAGCTAGAGGAGTTCTACTGATGGAGAGAGAAACGGAAAAGAAAAAAAAGGCGGGCTGTAGTGTGGCGGGCAGTGGCCCCCTGTGAGATCGACGTGGCGCGGCGCACATGTTGGAGCCACCTGCGGTGCATGAGTCGTGCCGTAAATAATGAGGGCGGAGAATGTGCAACATCCGTGCCACGTTCAATGGACGAAACGCGTAGTAAGAGATGTGGCCGCAGTGGCCAGACGCAGGTACAACTGAGCGAAACACGCAACAACGAACAACGTTCCTGAGCGCTGGCTGTGGAACGTTGTTCGCTGCGACCGGCAAGGTTCTCCAGGGCCACACCGGAGGCAGAGGACGTCTTGCTCTGTGCGCGTTGCGAAAGCGACGGCCGAGGATGTGGCTCTCTGCGTGCGAAAGCCGTGGTGCCACGTACACAGTGCGGCGTGGTCGAGGAAAGCGTTCCCGGCCCGTTATGCCCGCGAGGTTTCGGGGTGCACGTGAGGGGTCCGCCTACCTTGTTGTTGGCCAGGTCGACGACCAGCCAGGAGAAGACGACCGTGTCCTGCTCGTCGCTGCCGAGCGCGTCTCCCTGCTGGCCAGCAGTGACCAGATGCACGACCACGGCGAACCTTGTGGCGGCCATGTTGTGTTCGTGGTCCCCGTGGAACGGAGGAATCGGTGGCCCGGCTCAGCAGCGGCCGCCCGGGTTGCGGGGCCACGCGCTGGCCGGCATGGTCCGACTGTGCAGCAGCTGCCGGCGGGGGTGTGCGCGTTCAGGAAGGAAGTCGGTGGCCGTCTTCTCGTCGGCCCTTGTGTGCGTGTTGGCCCGGTGCAGTTGTGCAGAGTTTCGGCGACGCAGGAAGAAAGTTAGCCCCCCGAGGAAAGACCAAGCCCCAAAGCAAAACACCCGGCAAAAAGTCCAATAACCGCCACCACCACCAAGGAGACAACACCAGCCCCGCTAGAAGGACTGTGCCGGCTCCTCGCCGCGGGGGGCTGCGCGGGCGCTGCAGTCGCGGCCCCCTCGCCACAGGTGAACAACACGGGGGAGCGAGGGACGCGCCATTGGAGGGCCGCCTACAGGTGCCTCTCCCCCCGATCGTGACGTCGGCGCGCCGGCTGCAACAGGTGGAACGGGCTGCGCCGCCCGATGGAGAGGGACGGCCGCTCGCGCGCGCGCGCGCGCGCGATCTCGAAGCAAAAAACAAAGAACGCTGGTCGAAAAAGAAGAATACGAGCAGACGACGTGGCCTCTGCTGGCGCTCGCTTTGTCCCGCGACCTGCGCCTTTTCTTGCTCGCGGCGGCCAGCGCAACTTCGGCCACCACTTCCTCGCGCTGTCGTTTGCCTCGTCCCGAGAGGGGGTCCCGAGTTTCCTTCCGAGTCAAACACAGAAGCGCCGCGACCTTTCCTGCTTGTATTCTCGGGGCAACATTTGCGCCCCGCAGACTGGCTCTTATCTCGCCGCACTTCTCGCTGTTCGAACTCTGCGCGGTAGCGCGGGAAATCGGAGCCTCCCAACGTTGGCGACTCGTGAGAAACGAAATTTGTAAGTCCGAGATGAAACTTGCAGCGCTGCCACGTCGCGCGCGTCGATCGACTCGCACGAGGGCCGGCCGGGCTGCTTCTGCAGTCACGTAGGGCGCATGCAAAAATCCTTGTGCCTGGTGCTGCTCGTCCCACAGGAAGCGTGATTGCGCCGCAGCGCCCGTCGTTGCGGGAACGAGCCCGGGGTAAGTAACCTCGTCCGGTTGTGTCCAGTATTTTCTTTTATTCGGCGTCTTTCTTCTGCGCCGCGTAATACGCGAAATCACGTCCCAACATAAATACGTCCGCGCAGATACCGTCCCTGCAACGTCAACGAAATGGGCACAAGCAATGATAAGCACGACGGCCAACAAGTAAGAATATCAAAAGAGCAGCACTCCTCGCTGTTCCCGTAGGAGAGGAGAAAAAAAAAAAACTCACTCGACGGGACTGGTCAGCGAGCGGACAAGATTCGGGACCAAAAAGAAGTCGCCTAAACGGCGCTGTCTGCGGGAAAGAAAAGAGAGTAAAAAAAACTCCACCGATGGAAGAAACAGGTTCCCGCGCACTCCTCTCCCGAGGAGGCCTCTCTCCCCGACGAGGGCCGCGCATCCTGATGCGCTGCCGTTAATAAGAACAAGTCCGGCCTCGCGCTGTCTTGCGGAGATGCGCCTCCCGGAGCCGTTCTCTCACCCGGGCTCGCTCCGTTAAGACAAAGGAGCCCCTTCGCGCGCGGAAGTTTACGGGTGCGCGCCGGCCTCCGATGCAACGCCAGCCCCAACGTGGGCCACGCCTTCATCGAACCGCGAGGCCCTCGCAAAAAGTGACTCCGCGACGGGCGAGAACCGCACCTCTGATCATCGGAGAAGAAACTTTTTGACGAACGCCTGGACAGGACCTTTAGGCTCCGAACAAACGCTTCTCGGGTATGAGACTGAGAAGGGTTGTTCCAATTAGTGACTCTCTTATGCAGCTCTCCAGATTTCTTTGTTGTTTTGATTTCTGGGGTATTACGTCCCAGAACCACGAATATGAGAGACGCCGTAGTGGAGAGCTCCGGAAATTTTGACCACCAGATGTTCTACAGAGCACACTGACATCGCACAGTGCAAGGGCCTCCCTCAAAATTTCATCTCCATCGAAATGCAGCCGCCGCTGCGGGGATTCGACCACGACATCTTCGGATAAGCCGCCGATAGCCATAGCCACAAGACCACATTGGCGGGTCTCCATATTTATTTATTTATTTATTTATTTATTTATTTATTTATTTATTTATTTATTTATTCTCCCAGCTGAGTACCACATGACAGAGCGGTACATATACATAAGAGAGGTACATTTGTACGAAAAAGAAAAACAAACAAATAATGGCGAGGCATGTTCAGCAGGGTACAGAACAGTTCGAATCAGATGCTCTCAAAACATACCGAATATTTCTGGGCTAGAGCTTCATCAGAGAGGCTGTTTCAATCGGTTATTGTGCGAGGAAAGAAAGGATATTAAAAGGAATTGACTCTGTCACTTAAGGGTGTAACTGTTCGTGAATGTCGGTTTTTAATTGCGTAACCATTGTTGACGCCATCAAGATATGCCACATGCTAGTTTTATAATGGCCATTTACCAACTGGTAAACTAACTGAAGCCTACAAACACGGCTTCTGTTAGTAACTGGTGGGAAATTACATTTTCTTATAATTTCGCCAACAGAGCTGCGACCATATGAGTCGTAAGTGGATCTTAGCGCGTTTTCATAGCGGAGGTGTTCTATGTCGACCATTCACCTTCCGACGTCCGGAGTCATGTAAAGGGGAAAAGCCGACCCGCTCTTGTACTCAGTCCACTGATACATGGTAATGATTATGCGAAGGCCGATGTGCGATAAAGGGCAGGAAAGGTATAGCTGGGAGTTGCGGGTTCGATCCCTGCAGCCGCGGCTGCATTTCCGTAGCGCGAAATGCAAAGAAAGAAAGAAAGAAAGAAAGAAAGAAAGAAAGAAAGAAAGAAAAGTGCACGAACGCGTGTTGAAGGATCACGTATACGCTTAGTACGTAATGATGGAAGGTGGTGTACCGAGACGCCGCGAGTTGATAAAAGACATAACATTATGGCGGAGTACGACTGTGCGACCAACATGACTGATAGGTTATGACACCAACACCTTGACACCCTTGCCAGTTGCGTAACGATCAGCGACAAAGGAACAGCGACAGTTTTCACAGCGTGAAAACTCGCTTCAGTATTCTTCTGGGGCCGAATTCACAAAACTTCTCTTTCGTAAGTGCTTTTTGCCATTGGCCAGCGGGCTTCGTTAATGATATGTCCAGCATCAGGATTGGCTGAAATTTTCTCTTACGAACATTTTTGTCGTAAGTAGTTTTTGTGAATACGGGCCCTGAACTTCTTCAAATGTTTAAATGCTGGATTTAGTGATGGTCAGGAATTATAATGGCATATCCTAACATGAAACGGATAATTAGTTTGTAGGCAATCAAGCGCACTTGAGAGGCAGCCAAATTGAGTGTACGCCTTGAAAAGAACAATTTCCTTAATTCATATGCAACAGCATTATTTACGTGTCTATTCCTTTAGAGCTTCGCTTCCACAATGCTGACACACGTTATTTATTGAAGAGGGCAATGAGTGCGCTTTTTGATCTAGCTAAATCAAAAATAAAGTATAGTGTATGCATTCAACACCCATCCCATTTACTGGTCTTGTGGAACACAAAACTACTAATTAGCAATCCTAAATATTTATTGGGCTCAGCTTCAGAAAAAGCTTCATCAGCAGTAGCATAAGTACAGGGCAATAGCTTCCTTTTGTTAGAGACTCTGATAAAAAGTGCGTGTGTGTGTGTTTTCAAAACTGATGGGCATTTTCTATATGCTCACACCATAGAATGATCTTCGCAAAGTCGTCATTTAACCTCACGTTATCCTTTGCAGAGCTCGCCGATTGGTACAAGACGCCGGCATCAGCACACACTCTAATATTCGCAGAAATGTGTTTCACAGTTTCTTTTATCAATACCAGAAAAGCAAAAGCCTCAAGAATGGACTCCTTGATTTCATTTTACTTTAAACAGAATTCATTTGAAAAATAAAGTATAACGCATGCACTTGCATATAGCTTGTTTAGTGTCTAAGACCACATAACGATGCCGCCCTCCCTAACCCATTTGTTTTACGTCACCAAGTCATTCAGCTGGGGTTATCGGAAATGCCCCTGAAGGTGTCTCTTGTGTCACGAGAATTAAGTACAAAACAAGTGATAACTTACAATAATCATGTTCCGTTGTATTCTGTACGTTATGCTTCTGACCTATATACAACCATGTACTCACTGTGCTGAAGAAATGCGCTTGACTTACTCACGATACTAATACTGCGGGACACCTACATAATTTTGACCCCTCAGAGTTCTTCAAGAAGCATGGACATAAATGTGAGTACGCAAGACACAAACAATCGCCAATTAGCTTAGCAGGAACATACTTTAGTATGGCAGAAACGGCGATAGCCATTTCTTGCACGTACTATAAATGTTGTCTGAAAACGCCAACAGTTTAACGTATTCACAGGAAATTTCAAGGCTATTTGATTGGTTTCCTGTTGCATGCTCTGGCTGCATATTAATCAGAGAGAGCATCGAGAATATTCTATTGCACGGAAAGAAGAAGAAAGAAAGAAAGAAAGAAAGAAAGAAAGAAAGAAAGAAAGAAAGAAAGAAAGAAAGAAAGAAAGAAAGAAAGAAAGAACGTGTTCAGTTATCGTCGGTGCGCTATGGTTATGCAAGGGGTGCGCCGTTGCAACAGTAGTTAGATCGACTCTAGTAGAAGTGTTTTGTGTGTCACATCAGGGTTCCAAGCATCGTTCTCTCATCACCGTTCCCTTCTGCTTTCTTAGGCTTGCTGCATGCCTGTATTTCAACCGTGCTATCAGGCGTAATTATTAGACAGTTTAGCCAGTGCCTCGCAGCTTTGGCGTGCACTTTTCTCGACTGGAACGGCACGCACCTCTGTGAACGCATGCTCCCTTCCCTCACAACGCCTTTTACAACGTAAGCTGTTATGGAAGTTCGTCAAAATGGCCGAAGTGCAATGGTGACCGCCGCTGCCGCCGCCGGTGTCCGTAACCGTTATCGCTCTCAACGAGAAAAACTGCCAGGCTTGCGCACAGGATGCATGCACAGAGGTATCGTAAACTATAAACTATATTAGGGGCGAAGCTCCTTAGGGTGTTGGTCGTTCCCTCCTCTGTAGTAGTAGTAGAAGTAGTATGTATGTAGCCACCTCGCGCCGCCGGGAGGATCGCGCTCGCCCTCGGCGCGTGCCTCCCGGCGCGCGAGCTCTCTCACTCTTCCATCTGCTGTCTTGTGAGAGAGAGAGAGCGAAAGGCGCGCGTTGCCTATGGAAACGCTCTTTCTTCGATGAACGCTCTACCAGCTCGCAAAGAAGGAGAACGCGCCCTCACCCGCGAGAGACAACGTTGGCGCAGGCAGCGTCTTCTAGCGAGTTTCTTGATTGAAAAATACCGACTGCTCGGGCTGGAGAACCGTTCACCGGCCACCTATATATATATATATATATATATATATATATATATATATATATATATATGCACTGGATCTTGACTTGCAATGAAGTGCCGGCGGGAGATTTCACTTGTACGTAGTTGAACCATAAGGATTCGTAGCGTGCGCGTTAACTAAATTAATCCGGAACTCGGCACGATCTATTATGAACCTCCGGAGTTTCGCCCACTCATCATCATTCACACCGTGGATATGCTGTGAATTTTTTTTTTTTTTTTTTTTTTTTTGCTGCGTGCCCTCTGGTTCCTCTCTGCAATTGCAAATTTGTCGGCGATGAAGTCAAACCAGCCTTTCCGTCTTAAGAGAGAATATGACGACTACGAAGAAAGAAGCAGGGAAAGAAGATGGCCAAAAAGCGAAGAGGAAGAACATGGAAGACGACGGAGAAGAATTCGACTAGTAAGAAGACGACAAAGAAGAAGAGGAAGGTGACAAGAACGTAGAAAACGAAGAAGCAGGCGACGATGAATAAGAAGAAAAGGAAGCAGAAAAAGGCAATATAAAAGGGGGAAAAAAAGAAGGGAGAGGGCGAAGAGAGAGAGAGAGAAGCAGGAGTAGAAGGAGAGTGGAAGAGAAGAATGAGAGAACACGCAACAAAATGTAGCTTACGCTGGCACTGTGCTGCACCCTCTGCGCAGGCCTGGGAGTTTTTCAACATCGGGCACTTTCTCTTTACTTTTCTCATATGTGCTTTCTTTTTTTCTTTTTTTTTGGGGGGGGGGGAGGTTCTGCTTTGCTCCGCTAATGGTATGTTCATCTTCACAATTGGCCGTCGGAATTTGCCCGCACGGGTTACTCTGCAGCGTAAGAGCTTTATATGAGATTGTGGTGGGCCCTTCCGGTCACTTGGACAACGGAACTCTTGAGGCTGGCGTGTGCAAGATATTTGGTGCGCTCCCGCCGAAGGCACTATGAAGAATCCTATGTCTCGACACTTATTCCTTTATATTTTACTTATCAGCCATTAATAACATTAAGGCGAAGATGCAAGACATAAGTGTAGCCGGAAGACCGCAGCCAGCGAACAATGGGTGGCACTGTTTGGTGCAAAATCATTCTATGGGATCGATTGATTGACTTTTGGGGTTTTACGTCCCAAAACCGCGATATGATTATGAGAGACGCCGTAGTGGAGGGCTCGGGAAATTTCGACTACCTAGGGTTCTTTAACGTCGCTACACGCGCCTCAACATTTCTTTCGCCTCCTATCGAAATGCTGCCGGCGCTGCTGGGATTTGTTTCCGCGATTTAGGAAGAGACAACGGAAAACGCGGGCATAAAATTTAAGGGACGCGCAAGAATCAACCATCCCATGTGTCAGAACGTTCGTTCTTTTGGGTTTCGACAAAATGTAGATTTGGCTTGGTTGGCAACGTCAATGAGACGAACAGCGGAGTGTGTGAGGGGGTATATATATATATATATATATATATATATATATATATATATATATATATATATATATATATATATATATGTGTGTGTGTGTGTGTGTGTGTGTGTGTGTGTGTGTGTGTGTGTGTGTGTGTGTGTGTGTGTGTGTGTGTGTGTAAGAGCGCTGACGTGAGCGGCATTCTTTCGATGCTGCACCGGTGCCGTTGCAATAGAACGCGCGCTATACGAGCGTGTTCTCCGAGAGTCGGTGTGGGCGTGCCCCCAGCGGCCCCAGATAGGTCGCGCCACGTCGTGCCACTTGCGCGCACCGCCGCTGATGCCGACGTGCGTAAGATATTTCAATAGCAACATCTCGCAGCGGGCCCACCACGACCCGTCCGACTGGTTTCCGATTCCAGCGTCCCCGCACAGCTACCGCGCCACGCGACTCTTGTGCAGTGTAGCGAAGCCAACCGCGAAGAGCTCCCGGCTCTTCGCGTACCCTGGTCGTCCGCTCGCGGTCTTCCCTCGCCGCAGAAGGCGTTGCGTTACAAGCGTCTTTATGAGCTACTAAATTAGCGTATCGCTTAAAAGAGATTTTTTTCTTGCTCTTTTTAAAACATTTTCGGAGCATCGCTGAAATAAATAAATTAGAGGTCGCGGGCTTTAGAGAGAGAAAGGAGGAAACAAACACGCGGAGGCGTGCTTAGAGTTAAAAGATGAAAACAAAATTTGAATGTGTTAAGATATACTCGCTTAGAATTGCCGTCTATGTGGATCAAATTCTTCAAACGATTAGATGGCGTCAATTGTGTTGATAGGTGCTTAATATAATAATAATGCAGGGAATATGGGTAAAGAATTAAGCTTTGCCCGCTTGTGCTCTCTATACTAGAGGCCGGTCAGACGGTACACAACTGGAATATAGCGGATTTCCCGAATTATGTCCAGAAAGTACCCAAAGTTGCTCTGAATGGTAGCATTGTGATGGAACGTTGTTTCCATCACAGTGCTCCCGTTGTGGCTTTATAAAATTATGCACTAATATACGAGCAAACAAACAAGAGTAGTCGGTAGTAGTGGGACAGGTCGATTAAACCGCAGCCTAATACATCCTTGTCATGTAACTCGTGCCGCCCGATTCTTCTTGGCTCACCCCCTTTGTTGGTAAGCGGCGTGAAAGAAAATATCGTCACCACGCCATTGTTTTCAGCGACATACTCTATTACATTCGGGCAGCTGTCACTTGCGCTCAAAGAACCCGACTGGGGCAGATCTAGGTCTACTAATGCGAGTAACCTCTACACTAAGTGCGCAGTTGGAGCACAAAGCGGACAAGCAGGGGTACTGCTATGCTAAGCGCCCCAGCGAGGCAAGAGACAAGAAATTAAAAAATATGTATCGCGTCTTTGCATTCTTCTGTTGTCCCTTCTTTTGTGAGTACACTTGGTACCAGCCTGATAGTTGTTCCAACTATCCACTCTCTTGATTGCCACTCTCTTGACAAGAAGGGACAAAACTTTCGACTAAACGGTATCGTCGTGGGAGTCTTTTTGCCAGTTGTGGCCCCTTTCTGCAGACTGTGGTTGTTTCTGGTTCTCCAGCTTGATAAGCTGCGAAACGTTCCTTTATGTCTGTTCATCTCTTCTTCAGCAGTCTTGTCCCGCTGTCTTCTATTTTAATTGCTCGAACAGACATCCATAGCTCCCTGCTTTCTTGAACTTTTCTGTGCAACGTTCGCCACTTGTACTCGTCAATGGATGTTCTTGTCTCGATATATATATATATATATATATATATATATATATATATATATATATATATATATATATATATATATATATATATATATATATATATATATATACCTTCTCGTAGCTCCATGCACCCGCCTGTTGCCGAATCCAGTGAGGATTCGCTTACACTGGCTGTTACTTATCCTTATAGCCACAATATTCCTTGTAGCGGGGCAAGCATCGTGTCCATATACTGACAATAGCCACCATACCGACGCAGCCATTGTAACTCCTACTTCAGTCGGCGCAACTATCGATGGCCGTCCCGCCTACTGGGGGACCGCAGGCCGAACTAAAAGTCGCATCGGTGCGCGTTTTTCTGCCACCGTCAGCTCTGTTGTCGAAGCTGACGGCCGAGCGTGCGTTCCTTGCACAACCGGGGGCACCGCGAGAGGACCCCCTCATTGATCAGGGTCGACGTCCGGCGCGGCCCTTCAACTCGCCCGCTCAACCGGTTGCACTGTCCGGTACCCCTCCTCGCAGAGGCCGCTTAGCGTGGCCGCCGCGGAATGCCGCCTTCCGGCCACTTTCGTTTTCGGCCGCTTTTCAGCGCCGTCCTCTTCTCCTCCAGGGATGCGCAACCGGAGGAGGTTACTCCCCCCTCCACTTCTTCCAGCCGCTCGGCCATCTCCGAGGGGCCCCCGACGTAATGGGCGCGCGCTGCGCGGCGGTGCCCTCTTCGCCGACGCTGGGGCCCATTGTTGCTCGACCGGATGCGGCCGGCGCTAAAACAGGGGCCATGAAAATACCAGCACTGCCGACCAGCGCTGCTCCGGCGTCGTCACCGGCACTGTCTCGGTTGCTTTCCCACACGGCACCGACGAGCTGCTTGGTCCGTGAACTCCGCGCCGGCGAGAGGTCATCAAGAGTCGTCGTCGTCGTCGGCTCTCCGCCGAGCAACAATGGACGCGCAGCAAGGGCCTGGGGTAGTGCCTGCGGCCGAAAATCCAGTGCATGGCCAAGCGAGAGGGGGGCAGCGCTTAATTGCCGCGCCCGAAAGCAATGCCGTCTCCCCACGGTGGCTCAGCAGAATGATGGATGACATTTGGAGACGCCCTTAACGGCCGAAGCCATGCACGTATCTCCTCTGCCCGACATGGTGTAGCCTTGAACTCTTTCGCGTACCGCGCGTCAGTCGCGTCTTCCTCATTCGCCAGCCAGTGCATCAAGCCTTCGAACACAGAATGTTTTGGTAGGCACGCCGCTGGCGCTTATCTTCTCTGCGGGCTGTAGTAGCACTGGAGGCGATACGTAACCGATGGGCCCCAAGTTGTATTTGCAGACACACAATGTCCTCCGTACATGACGGCCGATGGCATGCGCATTTGCGCTTTTCATCATCCGGAGAACTTTAATTCCACTGCAGGCAAAATTTCCGTGGATATCACGTCACTACTACAAGATTAAAAAAAAATACTATTAGGTACACATTTCACGGTAGAGAGAGAGAAAGAGTTGGAGGTCAGTGTGGTCAGCCAGGTTAACTATCCGGCTGGCGGCTCCGCACTCACTGAGAATGGCGTAAGGGCAGGGAAGATAAAATAAAATTAAATCTGTCCACATCAAATTCTTTTTCATTTTGTCCAGCTACGTTTAAAAAGGATGCCGCTTGACGACTGCTGACGACGGCTGGGACCCGGGTACAAGGATTCTGGTTTCCATAAAGATTAGATTACCTCTTCGATTGTATTGTGCCTGCTGTTGAAGATTCCCATCCACCGTCCCCCTTCCCCCCGCTTCTTTTCTTTCCTCTTTTTTTTTAATTTCCATTTTAGCACGCTGAAATGACAGAGGTTGTGCAATCATCTATATTTGCACCAAAACACGCCCCGTCACATGCCGGACTGTTGGTCATTCCAATAAAGTAAGAGCAGGAATTAGTAAATGCTGTTTCAAACCACGGAGGACAAATAATACGTATAAATGTCTTCCGCCGTGGTGTGCAGCGTGGAAGGCAGAACCTTACATAGGGAATCCAGGGAACAATCCCACTGGCTTGCAGTGTGCACCGTTTTCTATAGGTTTTGGACGAGTGTAAGCTCACGTGCAAGCGCGCGGGCCTTCCGCGCTGCATCTGCCCTTAATATCAGGATAGCAACGCAATCGACACTGTCATGGTTATATCGCGCGACTGCATTAGCATAGCCGGTTACAGCGACACCGCAATAACTTGGAAGCTATTGAAAGATGATGTTCTAGCCTTTCTCAATCACCCCAGGGTGAACTTATGTTTTATCCTCTGTAAGGCCACAACAAAGTACTATTTCGCGGTATATGTATACGTGAATAATTTTCACTCTCGCGCAACGGACAGTATGAAATATTTGACGCACATTCTCAAAGTAATAGCTTAGAAACTTATTTGGATATTTTTAATCTCGGAAATAAAGTTTACTAATCTCCCTAAAAAACTGCGAATGATATGCACAGCACATAGTGGCCATACCGATGGAGACATGCGTAAACATTTCCAAAACTCATGGTTTGAACTTATGACGTTTTTAATCTTTGTTTTTTAACTTTTTAGTTTGTAAGAGCATCTCGCAAGTGGCCAGCCACCTTTAATATGTCCAGCGTACCGATTGGCATACCGTCCCTCTCCTTTTGCAAAAGACTTTATAGCGTAACGACGTTCTCGTGGATACTGTCCCTGAATGTTCGAAGCAGTGAAGCAACTGAACCGTGCAGTGGCTGACAAGGGCCAAGTAAACGGCTTGACAAGAGAATTACGTAATCCGTCGCATACATGGAGATATTGACTAGACTCACCGCGGTATCTCAGTAGTTACGGCTAATGTTCTGATGCTGAACATGGCGGTGCGCAAGCTCTTTTCTTGCAGCAACCGCATTGTGCGAGCGACGGTTCACAGCAGGAAAGATATGCTCGTGTGCGTGTGTGCTTTGTGTGTGTGTGTGCGTGTGTGCTTGTGTGTGTGTGTGTGTGTGTGTGTGTGTGTGTGTGTGTGTGTGTGTGTGTGTGTGTGTGTGTGTGTGTGTGTGTGTGTGTGTGTGTGTGTGTGTGTGTGTGTGTGTGTGTGTGTGTGTGTGTGTCCGTTTAGGCACCCCTAATAATCAAAATTTATTCGAAGCTCTCCGGTACGACTGAGAGTGCAGTTCCAGAGCGTTAAAAACCCTATGACGTTTCTCCACCCCAAAGCTATGCACATGTCAGAAACGGGCTTGTGCAAGGAACCTGTGTGTGATGGTCTTCCAAAGCGAATCCATATACGCGGCACATGTGCGGAGCTGCTGGCAGATGACTTGCAGCTTCGCACCCAGGCAGTACAACTTTTGGCGCGCTCCAGGAATACGGCCACGAGATTACGGGCGCACCGACGTAGTTACATTGAATCAAAGCAGTGATAACACAGTTGCAGTGCGGCTACCGCACGCTCTACTACATCCACCTGTAGTACGCGGCACGGGTGCAGTTCTGATTGTACGGTTAAATGACCGCGAGCTCTTCACAAGAGCGCTGCATGCACGCACGTAGAGTAACAGAAGATACAGGAGAGCAAAACAAGACAGCAAACAAAATATCATCGCGACAAAAACTTCGCCTATTATGCAAGCAGGTGGAGGGGAAAAGCTATATAAGGCGGATTGGCCGTAATATACGCAGTGTTCCCTCCACGTACGCTTATGTCTACGGTTGTAATAATTTGAATGTCCTTTTCACTTCACCCTCTCGCCTATATACACATGTATACGCCAGTGCCGCGATCCTTTCTTTCTTTCTTTCTTTCTTCTTTCTTTCTTTCTTTCTTTCTTTCTTTCTTTCTTTCTTTCTTTCTTTCTTTCTTTCTTTCTTTCTTTCTTTCTTTCTTCATTCATTCATTCACCTCTGTAGCGTGTTTCCTCCATTTCCTGCGTCTTGTTTCGTGTCCCTGAATTCGCTGCTTTGTGAGGAATAATGTCCTCTTATTGTATGTGCACTTTTAGTGAGAAGGGAAAAAAAAATGCGCTTGTGCTTTGGAGCGTGAACTGCAGAGAACGCGACAAAACGCCCTATATGTATACTGAGCACTTCATTCACTACTTCAGCACTACTTCATTCTTCGCTGTAGAGCACGTATATTATTAATATTGTAGTATTTTTTTACATCTTGTAAATATAACCATAGCGCAAAAAACCAGGTGCCGGCGTAGGCGTAGGCGTCCACAGCTGACATAATCGCCTCCAAGCACCCTCCAGAAAAACGATAAACTACGACTTAACACCTACACACTTGGTGCCCCGGATTGTGATTCGAATATATGAGAAAGCATAGTTTGTTACGAGGAGGAGATGGGAACGGGGCCCAATGACGTCGCAGCGTTGAACTCTTAAAGGCAAATCCTAAGTGCTCTCTATATTTTTTTTTGTTTATCCAAATTCGGATCGTTGTGAAATAGGTTCGTTGCGGGATTCTTAGTTTGTTTTTATTTTCGCTGCGCCTGTGATGTGTGTTTTGGGGTCAATCTGTCTCGTAGGATCCCTTACTTTGTAGAGCATTCCTTCCCACTCACCACTATTTCCCGACCCCAGTGCAGGGCATCAAACCGGTACCTTTCTTCACCTCATTCTCTTCCTCCTGTTCACGAAAATCGCGATGGCGCAGTCGATTTTGTTTGCCATACCTCCAAATCGAATGCAGGCGGAAGAGTCGAAAGAAGGCGAGATGGTTTTATTTAACCAACAAATTCGTGAAATATTTAGTTGTTTTGATATTGATAGTCCCCGTACACATGATGGCAATGACGATGAATATTTGCGTTGCGTTGCCAGTCGCCAACATTGCGACCGAGGTGGGAGCGCGGTTTAACCAGTAATAAATCCCTTCGAAAAAAAGAAAAGAATGCATAGTGCTCAGTACATTAATACCGGATGAAAACCTGACGAACAAAGCATTATTGTCGCTGATGCGGCGGGGACCGAACTAGGCATTGAAGAGGAGAATGGTTCGAGCAGATGAGTGTACTTCAACAAATTCACAAAGTGCCGCCCAGGTCAGACTAAATAGTATGCTTCCCTTAGTATGTGTGGAATTCGGGATATAATGCGGCGCCACAGAATGCTTCTACCACTGGATCAAGAATGAGTGAAGCGAAAATTTTTCTCCTTAATTCCGAACTTCACATGCACACGAGCGCGTATAGAGGCAACGCCGGCACGTATAGTCTTCTCGTGAAATTTAGCCCGCATTCATCGTATGAGAAAGATCGTACGCACGACGCTGCCTGCAAAGCTGCCCCAACGAATGACCGAAGCATTGGTTCGAAAGGCACAGCAAAGGGCGTCGTTTCTTGCATGAACACAGCTGACGCGCAAGTGCGCCCTGAATCGCTCGTGTACGAGGATATTGCTGAAACGGATCGCGTTTTGTGCTGCGAAACTGTGTCATCGAACGTAAGCAGTTCCGAGAAATAAAGGAAGAGGAGGTTACGAGCTGTCAACAGAGCAAACAGAAAAGAACCTTTGGCGTGAAGGCAAGCGAAGCGAAGAGGGAAAAAGGAGGCACGCGGCTGCAGTCACCGGAACGGCCAGAGGTTTGGATACCGTCCCTCCTTTTGTATCTCTGCCGCCGCGGTGCTGTGCCGAGCGAGAGGACGTTGCGAACACAGCTGCTACAGGTGTCGCCCTTATCTCGCCTGCGCGTGGTAGTGCTTGCGCGGGGTTGAGCCCACGCGGCATTGGACTTCCCGCCACTTCGCCCGCGGCACGTATAAACCTCAACCAATATATATTTGCCGTATAAACTAGTAAACAGTACGTCGTGCTTGAACCTTTGCGTTTCATTACGTGTGCAGTCAGCTTTTATTGGCCGAATATTCATTCTATATAGACGTCACTATATAGCCATCATTACACGCACTATATATATATATATATATATATTATATATATATATAATATATATATATAGATATATATATATATATATATATATATGGGTATATGGGTATAAGTGACGTCATAAGGCATGAATATTCGGCCAATAAAAGCTGACTGCACACGTAATGAAACGCAAAGGTTCAAGCACGACGTACTGTTTACTAGTTTATACGGCACATTACGTTGGCGAGTTTGTTGGTTGATTATTCCTCATTGTCGCACGAAGGAAGGAAGGAAGGAATGAAAGAAGAGAAATGCAGAAGTCAAGGAGGTTAACTATGGGAAGTGTCTGCCTGGTTTCACGGGGAAGGCAGACGCCTGCCAGAAATTTTCGACTGCCCTCCCCTGTCCCCCTTCAAAAGCGTCAAAAACCTTACACAACGCACTAATTTTCAACCATCACCCGAAGGAACTCACTTGTCACGGGTGTCGCTCCCACGGTAAAAAAATCCTGGTGCCGCCCCTGGGTGGAAGCTGCTGCTAAAAGCAGAAAAGCATTCTGAAGGCCTCGGCACCTCTTCACAGTTTGTTGTCATATAAGATGACTGAACCGATAAAGTAGTCAGCCGGATTTCCACACAAATCATCTAATGCGCTGTAAGTGTTGCATAAGAGCAGCTGTAGCGAGCAGATAATTGCCGATTAAACGTACTATGGCGCTATCATTGGATAAAACAGAAGTCTGAATTAATTGCACATCGTTTTAGCAAATAGTATTATAAGGTCATGACTTGACACTCGTTACACCGCTTGTCGATAAAGGAACAGCAGTCTGCTTGAAAACAGTTAGTTGGACATCTCCGAAACACTGTGTTGATAGAGAAGAACCAACTCGTTAATGAGATTTTGTATCGGAACAGTAACAAGTCTGCATACAAGCAAAGCTGTCCATGAGCATTTTTGCAGATGCACGTGGTCAGTATATAGGGCCCGTATATATTTGTGAGGGTCGGGCGGGATGACTGCGGCCGGTCGGCTTCGCGGTGCCTGCGGCGCGGCTCTGCTCTCCTCCGCTCTCTGTCCCTCTCATACCGGGTCACGTCTTCGTTTCCCCCGGTAACTATTAATCAAGTGGAACGAAGTTCGATATGGAAGCGGAGATCGCGTTGTTTGCTTCTTTAGGTGTGTGTTATTCACTTTTTGTTTTGCTTTTTTTTTCGCTAGCTAGGCACGCGCGTTTGTCTGCGACTGGAGTTACCTGTATAGTTAGTGGCCCGCTGTTGTTGCCGGAAATCAGGGGTGGCTTCGGCGAGCGCAGTTAACATCCGAGGAGCGGCTCCGCCCACTTGACCGTGTGTGCTGGTGAACGAAACTGTTTGCGTTGCACGTTTCCCCGCGCGGAGGTGCCGGCGTCGATTTACCCCTTTCTCCTTTCGACTGTTCGTCCACTCACCCATCACTCAGGGTAGTCGACCGAAAAAACACTTTTAATTAGGGTCTGCGTCTTGCGCCTTTCTCCTTATTATTAGAAAATTGCGTGAAAGGACGCTGACCGTTCCTAGTGTAAAACTGCGGCAGTCGACTCATGCATGTGTTTGTGTGCTTACTACATACATATATTTTCCCTTTGTTGTGTTTCTTTTCCGTATTCTACGAAAAATGTTCGATTACTGTAGCAATACGTTTGTATGTTTCACGGAGACTCTTAGCTGCCTTGTCGGATCGTTTAATGTCACTGCTTATGACTGCTGCTCACGTCAGAGAGAGAAACTGTGGAGGTGTGTTTCTTTTTCTCACTACTTCATGTAGTTTGTGACACTTAGAAAAATGTATTCATCGTTTTTTATTGATTATGCATCGGCTCGGACGTGACCTCAGTGCTAAGGCGATCGGATATGCTACAGCGTGGGTATAATTGCAGTTTG